>JAZKJV010008239.1:0-357237 GCA_037367405.1 Ottelia alismoides | reverse complement strand
TGGTGGTATGTACTACCTGGATGCAGTTCAAGGACCTCTTCTTGAAGAAGTTTTACCCACTCAGTAGAACCAATCAAATGCGAACGAAGATTGCCAGCTTCGCCCAAGGACCCTGCGAACCGTTCCACGAGGCGTGGGACAGGTTCAATGACTTAGTACAGAAATGCCCATGCCACGGCATTTCTAAGGCAATCTTAGTCCAGACCTTGTTCTGCGGCCTAACCCCAGAGATGCAGGGGTTAGTCAGCGCCGCCTGCGGAGGAAGCTATCTGAACAAGAACGAGCACGCCGTGTGGAAAATCCTAGAGCAGATGGCAGAAACCGGCAGGTCACAGGCCACAAGGGCCTATCAGTTGTCTCCCTCTATTCTATCCAATGAGACAACTAGAAGGACTGTTGCAGATCTGACAGAGGACCTCATCCCCAGCATGGGGATGATTGCAGACAAGCTTACCATGGTCGAGCAGATCCACAAGAGAGTCGCGGAGATGGAGTCTCTTTCGAGCCTTCCCAAGAAGGTGGAGGAACTTTCTGAAAAGGTAGCCAAGATTAAGCTACCCACCCCTTCTGCACCACCTGTACCTGTACATCGAGTCCATCTTGTACAGGAACAGGCACCGGGGTCTCAAAGCAGCTGGGATCAGACTTACACCCAGCAGAACCATCATGCACCCCCACCCGTTGAGACAGAGTACGAGGAGCCTCCGCCCGTTTACGAGATCAACGGGCTCTGGTATAGCCGCGACCCACTAGTCCGGCAAATCGAGATGGGGAAGGACCAAGTACACCGCCCAACCCCAGTCTACCAGGAAACCAGGCCCGTGACAATCCCGCGATATCAGTCCAGGCCAGAACAAGGGTACCAGCCGCAGCAGCGCACCTACCAGCAGGGGCCAGCACCGCCCCATCAGCAGCAGTATCGGCACGGCCAGCAGGGCCAGTTCAGGACCGCATCCACTCAGCAGCCAGCCCAGCCCACCGAATTGGAGTCCCTCACCTTGGCGATCCAGACCCTGTCTGATAGGGTCCAGCAGATGCAGAACGACTACCTGGACATGAGAACCGACATCAATCGGGTCTCTCGTGCTCAGGACCAACAAATGGCGCCAAGGACTCCAATTCCCGCACAAGTTCAGGCCAACCCAAATAGCATACAACAGGGCCAGAACCGACCCCGAGATCAGGTATACTATTCAGATAACTTTTTATCTGAACATGAGATCCTTTCGTACGATAATGTTAATCATATGTCCCTCAGGAGCGGAAGGACCGTGACCATACCTGATCGGCCACGGGCACAACAGGAAGGAACCTCCGAAATTCAACCTGAGGAGAATTCGGAGGAGGAAGAGGAGGAGCACCACCGTCACCGCCAGCAGAAGAAGAGGACATCTGAGTCCTCGAAGCACCAGCCCCGCAGTCATCCGGAGTCCGACGACACCGATGAGCCCGCACCTCCATCTGAGGAGGACCAGCCAGAAGAAGCGGAAGAAGCATCACCGGTTTCGCCCAAGCATTTTCCCTTTCGTCAGAGTCAGAGTCAGAGTCTGTATAAAAGTCCGAGTCAGAGTCTTGTTCAGAACTCAGTTTCAGCAGCTAATGAAGATATTTCAGTTCCAGAACCTGAGTTAATAATCCCTTTCCCCCAAGCTCTCAAGGGTGGGAAGAAGAAAAACAAAAAAATCCAAAAAGATGACCCTGAGATGGCTGAGTTTTGTAATAAACACATCAAGGACACAATCCCCTTTGACAAGTTCGTGGAAATGACCCCTGCATTCCAAAAATATCTTAAGGTGAGATGCACACCTACTAGGGTTAGCAGGAAAACCAAAAGCCGTGTTGAGAAACACGTCCTATCAGTAGCCACGACTTGTGCAATAAAGAACTCGTTTCCTCGGAAACGAAGAGACATGGGTGCACACTATGTAGTGAGTCATGTTGATGACATAGCGTTTGCACGCACTCTCCTGGACAATGGTTCCTCGATTAATTTGATGCCCACAGCCCTCTATGAGCGGCTTAATCTCGGACCTCTTAGGAAATCTAGAGCTATTCTTCAGTTCGCGGACAAATCCACTAAGAGGTCCCAAGGAGAGTTAAGGAACATTGTGATCAAAGTCGAAGGGCAAGAATACATGGTGGACTTTACTGTCCTCGATATGGAAACCCCTCGTAATTGGAGAGATTCCCAGATCATTTTGGGTAGGCCCTTCCTCAGAACAGCAGGGGCCTTATTCGATTATAAGAATGGGAAAATTCAGTTCCAAACTCCAGGCGGAGATGAGGAATTAGAGATGAAGCAGACGAGATGGCAGAGACCAGACTCCGAATCCAGCACCGAGTACTCTTCTCTCGAAACAGACCGTGAACATGTAGACTTAGTTGGGCCATGGAGACAGAACCCAGCCAGCACCGATGTGTCCATCTCCTTTGAAGATGATCCAGTGCATGAGTCAGTCTGCGAGATCCTCAGGAACGAGTACAACTCGGAGCCTGCATCGCCCTACATCTTCGATGACACAGAGGCCCAAGTGGGCCTGTCAGTCCTTACATCCTTAGGACAATCGGAAGATGAGGATGACGAGTCGGACGAGGCGTTTGCCGATTGCATGGAGACCTTTGACGATCCGACTCCAGAGCCGAGCTTGGTGGCAGCCACTGCAGAACAGGATCCAGCCACTTCCAACACCGAACCAGATCGGATTGAGCCAGACTTCTTAGACGATCATACCGTCCCTGAGCTCAAGCCCTTACCCACAACCCTGAAATATGCCTTCCTTGCGGGCCAAGACAAGAAATTTCCGGTCATTATCAGTTCGCAATTGACCGAGGAGCAGGAATCTCGCTTGCTAGAGATCCTGGAGAAGAACCGCAAGGCAATAGGCTGGAGCATTTCCGATCTCCACGGGATAAATCCCGCTCTGTGTTCGCACCATATATATTTGGAGAACGAAGCCAAACCCTCTCGTGAATTCCAACGTCGATTGAATCCAAATCTACGAGAGGTTGTGAAGAAAGAGATAGAAAAATGGTGCGACGCGGGTTTTATTTACCCAATCTCCGATTCTAAGTGGGTGGCCCCAATCCATGTTGTCCCGAAAAAGTCGGGAATTCAGACGACCACCAATGAGGACGGAGAGGAGATCGTGACAAGAGTACCCACGTCGTGGCGCGTCTGTGTGGATTACAGACGCCTGAATGCCGCGACGAAAAAGGATCATTTCCCCCTACCATTTATTGATCAGATTTTAGAAAGACTAGCGGGGAAAGAATTCTTTTGTTTTCTTGATGGGTTCTCGGGCTACAATCAAGTAGCCATAGCTCCAGAGGACCAGGAAAAAACAACGTTCACATGCCCCTTTGGTACCTATGCTTTCAGGCGTATGCCTTTTGGGCTATGCAATGCTCCAGGTACTTTTCAAAGGTGTATGATTGCTGTATTCGCCGAAATGGTCGGCGAATTCCTGGAAGTCTTCATGGATGACTTCTCGGTCCACGGCGACTCCTTCGATTCCTGCCTTAGGAATTTGGACCGAGTCCTCAAAAGATGTTGTGAGGTCAATCTGGTGCTCTCCTGGGAGAAAAGTCACTTTATGGTGACGGAGGGCATAGTGTTGGGGCATGTCATCTCCAAGAGAGGAATGGAGGTTGACCCTGCCAAGGTGGACGTGATCAGACGACTCCAGCCACCAACCAACGTACGGCAGTTGCGGTCGTTCCTCGGGCATGTCGGATTTTATCGGAGATTTATAAAGGATTTTTCTAAGATTGCCCGACCGCTAACTGAGCTTTTAGGCAAAGACGCGGAGTTTATTGTCGATCACAAGTGTCTTGAGGCCTTTAAGCGGTTACAAGGAATGATCATGGACGCACCCATCTTACAAGCCCCAGATTGGTCTCTCCCTTTTGAGATCATGACGGACGCCTCAGATTATGCTGTTGGGGCTGTATTGGGACAAAGAAGAGATGGCGTCCCGTTTGCAATTCACTACGCAAGCAAAGTGCTTGATTCTGCTCAGCGTAACTATACAGTTACCGAAAAGGAAATGCTTGCGGTAGTGTTTGCCTTGGACAAATTCAGATCTCATTTAATTGGATCCAAGGTAACTGTGTTCACAGACCACACGGCACTACGATATTTGATGGAGAAGAAGGACGCGAAGGCGCGTCTTCTTCGTTGGATTTTACTTCTCCAGGAGTTTGATTTGGACATCCGTGATAAACCTGGAAAGAAGAACGTAGTAGCCGATCATCTCTCTCGTCTCGAAGATCTTAATACTTTCGAGGTTTCCCCGATTCGAGACTCCTTCCCTGACGAGTCGATTTTTGTTATCGACTCACTCCCCTGGTATGCCAATATCGTGAACTATCTTGTCTCCAAGAAAGTTCCCGAAGATTGGGCCAAGAGCCAAATTGACCGACTAAAGTCGGACGCTAGACACTACCATTGGGAGGATCCGATCCTTTTCTTTGAAGGACCGGATTGTGTCTGGAGACGTTGTATTCCTCAGGAGGAATACCAGAGTGTCCTTTCTTTATGCCATAGCTTAGAGGCAGGAGGACACCACTCCGGGAAGAGGACCGCATGGAAGGTACTTCAATGTGGCTTTTACTGGCCGACTCTGTTTCGCGATGCCACCGCCTTCGCGAAGTCGTGCCCAGTTTGCCAGAGGATGGGAGGAACCGTTGGTTCCAAGGATGAGATGCCAATGCAGCCAGTCATCATTTGTGATGTCTTTGACGCCTGGGGTATCGATTTCATGGGCCCATTCCCTGTCAGCCACGGGTTTGAATACATCCTTCTTGCGGTTGACTATCTGTCCAGATGGGTGGAGGCTATCCCGACCCGAGCCGCAGACAGCAGGACTGTCTGTAAATTTATCAGAGAGCACATAATCTCTAGGTTCGGGATCCCCAAAATGATGATATCAGATGGGGGTAGCCACTTTGTGAATCGGGAGGTGAAGAAACTCCTGAAGGACTACGGCATCGAACACCGTGTCGCTAGTCCTTACCACCCACAAACCAATGGTATGGCTGAGGTGTCGAATAGGGAGGTGAAAACCATATTGCAAAAGCTCGTCCGCCCAGACAGGAAGGACTGGTCTCAGATCTTGGATCAAGTCCTCTGGGCGTATAGGACGGCTTACAAGACTCCGTTAGGCACCTCCCCATTCCGAATGGTATTCGGAAAGCCGTGCCATTTGCCCGCAGAGTTAGTGCACAAATCAGAATGGGCAATAAAGAAGGTCAACTGGAACACACACCTAGGCCAGAAACAAAGAGACATGGATCTAAATGAGCTTGTGGAAGTCAGAAACCGAGCATACGACAACAGTATGGTGTACAAGGACAAGGTAAAGCGTTGGCACGATAGATATATCAGACGAAAGACCTTTGTTCCTGGACAGAAGGTATGGTTGTTCAATGCCAGGCTGAAGACTTTCCAAGGCAAACTAAAGTCTAAGTGGACGGGACCATTCATTGTCCGAACGGTGCATGATAGTGGATGTGTCGAGATCTCAGATCTCGCAGATGACGCACCGACATTCCTAGTAAATGGGCAGCTGTTGAAGCACTTCGTCGAATCCAATGAACAGTTAGTCCATGTAGAGGAGATTGTATTCATATGCGAGACAGATACATCAGATATATCTAAAGCCGCGTATGAAACCTTGCAGCAATGAACTCCAGCCATCAGCAGCATCTTCAAAAGATTTAGACCGACTCAGCTGTATATATATCATTCTTCCTGTATATCCTTACCTCCACGATTCTAGTAACCCGTCCCCACATCATCGAATCATTATCTCGGACTGTACTTAGGATGACCAGATCCTAAGTATAGGGGGAAGGGGTCACCCGAGTCGATTCATTGTACATTCTCCAGATCACATTGGTCCTCTTACTCACTCCTGTCCTATACTTAGGCTGACCAGAGCCTAAGTATAGGGGGGACCGATGCCCACCGTGTATATATTCATTTATTTCCCCTCTTTTCCTCGTCCGCCCCATTTCTGATCTTCTTCTACACTTAGGCTACCAGAGCCTAAGTATAGGGGGGCGGGACGACTTCTATATTTTTTTTGTTATTTTAGCTCTCCTATGCTTAGCCCGAGCTATGTCTTTTTAGTCGCTTTCGTGCTCTGAGGACATAGCACACGCTAAGTATAGGGGGGCGTGTATATATTACATATATACTTTACCCATAGCTCGTACTTTCGCGTACTGTTGTATATATTTTGCAAGAATTACGGGTGGGTAAAAATCGAAAAACAAAAAAATTTTTGGTATACTTGTATAATACTTGTATAAAAAGTTGTAAAATTCTTGTAAAACATACTTTTGTAAATAATTGTTGTATACCAGAAAAATAAAACAAAAATAAAGGCTTCTTATTTACTCTTGCATATCATCCCTGCATAAAAAATATATATAATAAAAAGAGTCCTGCATTTTCATAGCATGACATCTCATCTCATCTGCATATTTCTGCGTATGCAAAGTGAAAAGCTAGTGGGTTCTGAACCAAGTTATGAGTAGATATTGAGGATGGACTTGATTTGACCTTAATCCACCTAATTTCAGAGGAACCTTATAGGAACTGGAGTTAAGATTTCTCAGGTCAAGAGACTTAATTCTTTGAGTCCGCAAGTCTATGTTCACATGTCATCTTGACTAGTCTAAGTAGAATATCTCGTGCATACGCAGGATTCTTTTAGATAATGACCTAACTTGGACAAACACTATGCACGTAGCTCTTCATTGATGAGGTGGTAAGGAGGTAGTTTCCTTTGACTTGGGGTAGCATATGAGGGTAGTACTTCTAGGCGGAACCTCTCTTCTTCTTATAGTGAAGGAAGTGCTTCTCAACTTGGTCTAGTGGTGATGAAGGCTAAGGACGGGATGCTGTGGGTTGCAATAATGCTTCAAAAGAGGGATAGTCTACTGGCTCAAGAGGAAAAACTCCTGATGTATATGCTGCACCTTGAATATAGTTCCAAAAAAAAAAAAAAATTGCAAGAAAAAAAACTCCAAAAAAATCAGACAGGTCCAAGAAAAAGAATAATACCTGTCGGAGTATGTATATTAGCAAGGAAAATGCAGCTGGATGACTTGGCTACACTGGTCAGGCATCCCGGGATAGGTGGCTACACTGGCCACCGTCCATTCTTTTCTCTACCCCCTCCTCTTGGGTTGGTCGCACTTGAACTTAGAAGGGAATACCCCGCTCCTCGAGGAAAGAGTTACTGGACCAGGTTATTGAGTTACCTTGTTAGAGGAGGCTGGTTCCGAGTCATTTCTGATGTGGAGAGTTACATCTCACTTACACAGTACAAGTAAGAATCATAGTCATCAGAAATTTGCGTTTGAGGATTTGTTCTGACCTGACTATTAAGGCGTCTTGAATAGAAGACTTGTGGAACTTGAAGTCTGTTAGGTCTTAAGTTCAGGTCCCAATAAGGTTCCGCCACACAACTAATCCAAAGGTCGAGTCAGGCTCCATTTTCAACTTTTGTTCATGACCTTGGTATGGAACCCAAAATCATTTCACTCTTGCATTTCATTTAGTTGCTCGGGGACGAGCAAGGTTTAAGTATAGGGGGTTGATGAATCTGTGATTCATCACATCAAAAGTCAAAAATAGAGCCTTGTTCCCGAGAAAATAGAAGCATATTTCCTTTTATCTTGCATAAATAACACTCATGCATGCATCCATAATTCATGCATTTTAGCAGCTCATCTGCATTTAAATAAGAATGCCAAAAATCCCTTGTAAAATACATCTTCATCAAATAACCTCTTCTCTATAATATATATGTATATACTCCTTAATACCATAGGGAAGAATGCCTAAAATCACCCTTGTAAAATAGCCCAAATATCCTGAGAACCCTTGTACATTAAAACACACATAAAGCCCTCATACAAACCCCTAATTAGGTCTACTCACTCTTAGAATACTACATATTAAAAGACCTTCAAAATGAGACTAATTTCATTGCAATTGGAGCTTGTATGAGAAACTTGGGTTTTTGGGTCATTTTGTATACTACATATGTACATTTATGTATCCTTGTATTTATGTACCATATTTGACCTCATCTCCGTCTTTGGTCAACATGAAACTTGTAGATCTCATCAAGATCTACAACTTTCATGTTTTGAGTTTTTCCAAATTCGGCTTCCTCTTCTCTCTACACGTGTTTCCTTTTCCAGCCATTCACAGCAGGCCACGTGGCGCCCTCTGATTGCGCCACGCGGCCCGCTGCCCTTCACCTCGTCCGCCCGCACCCCCCACCGTTGGATCGCGCTTCAGATCCAACGGTCCCTCTGTGACCACGTGCGCTCACTCCCGCAGCCGTCTGATTATCTCCCACTCCTCATCACCACCATCCGTTAGCGCCGCGCCCACATGACGACACGTGGCGCGCTATGCGCCCTTCGATCGCGACCTGGACTCTCCATCTCAACCGCAGCCGCTGCCTATCCCCTAAGCCGTTCGATCATTCCCCCACTTTTCATCCCATCCGTGGGATCGCGCTTCGACCTCGTCCTGACACGTGTCCACTCCCGATTTCGTCGATCGCATCACCCAGATCTAATCATAACCGCCCGCTACGCGCTGATCTCCACCGTTGGATCACAAGATCCAACGGTGGAGACCTCGTCTCCTACCTCTGGCAACCCTCTCTCCCACGATCTCCGCCTTGCGGGAGGGGCGCCCCCTTTCCTTTTCTGGGCACACGTCAGCCATCTTCTCCGGCCGCTGACCTCGCCACGACACTCCCCACTCGTCCCTCTCCCTCGCCAGCACCCTCAATCGCCACCACCTCCACCATATTCGCCCCACGACGACCACCAACTTCAGCAATCCACCAGCTAACCCATCAACTCCACCTTATAAATACGCCATCACCAGCGACCTTCATATCTATCCGCCACTCCAGAGAGATCCCTCGAGCTCCAAGCTTCCTATTGGTGACAGCAATCGGCTGATTTGTCGAGCGACGACAGCGATCCAACTCCGGCGAGATCCTCGGCCCACCGCCGTGTCGCAGCCACTCCTCCGAGCAGCTGCACGAGCTCGGGACCTTACCGATCCCTCGAGCGACGACCCTAGAACTCCCAGCAGAGCTCCAATCCCCAGGTAACCTCCTTCATCTCCTCCGATCTTCGTCTATATTTTCGTGTTCATCTTCTCCGATTTTATTCGCCACCCACGACCATCCTCGCGCCTTCCAATCACTCCGCCGAGCTCCGCGTCGGAGCTCTCATCCTCGCTGACCCCTCCGCACCTTCAGACGCTCCACTCCACCGTCCATCGATCCCCAGCTCCGCCCCTTGGCCGGAGCCACGTCGCCTGACCACCTCACGTCGCCTTAGGCCTCGTCAACCAGCATCACGTCTCCACAAACGCACGCACGAGCTCCGGCTCTCTATTTAACACTTGCAGGTGCTACTTTCATCATTGGCCGGAGCCTCGCCGGAGCTCTCCTCGAGCTTCATCGACACCGAGCTCCAGCCATCCTCCAGGGATCCAGAGACCACCGGAGGCCTCCTCGTGCTCTTCCGCTTCTTCCGAGCTAGGTGGGAGCTGACGAAGCTCATCACCGGAGCTTGGCCACCGAGGCGGAGCTCGGCTGCCTTCACCGGAGCGCAGCCCTCTCCTCCGCAGGCGGCGGAGGATCGTTAGAGAAGAAGGAGCAGCAGCCGTTCGATCATCTGATCGAACGGTACTCGCCTCGCCACGCGTCCCTTCGCCGCCATCAGCCTCGACCGTTGATCACCCCTCGGATCGCACGCCTCACCAGCCGCCACGCGTCTTCATCAACATCCCTTGGATCATCTTGATCCAAGGGCCTTCAGGCCGCCACGTCGCCTTGTCCGAGCCTCGGCGTCCAAGTCTAGGCTCGGGTGAACCGAAGCAGCACCGAGGCTGGGCCGAACCTCCAGAAGGCCCGAGCCTCACTCCGAGCCTCAGACGCCCTCCGAACCTAGGTCGCCCCACGTGAGGAGCACGTGCGACCTGGGTTATTTGCATCAACGCCCCTGGAGCTTTCAGAAATTGCTAAGAGGTCCCTGTGAAGCAGACATCACGTGAGGAGCACGTGCTTCGTGGAAAAATTGCATAGAAGTCCTGCATATTATCGGTAATTGCATTTTAGTCCCTGTCAGCATAGTTAATTGTTGAAATTTTAATTTCCAGCATTGCATTTACACCCTTGTGTTTGCACGTGTCCATAGTATGCATTTTTCATCATTTTGAAATTCTAAAAATTGCAAGTTGTTGAGAATTTTGTCCTCTATCAGTTTGTACACGTGTCTGATTTTTGTTGGCTTAATTGAATTATCAATGAATTAATTGGTTCATTTGTGTCATATTTTGCCCAGTGATGCCTTTTGATTTTTAATTAAATATCAGTGCCTTCAAAATTCACCAAAAATTCACAGTAGCTTAAGGACACCATTTTCAACACTCCATAAAAATTTCATGTCATTTGCACGCATAACGAGGCCTCAATAAATAGTTTAGTGATTTTCTTTAATTAATTTTAATTAATTCATTTCACAATAAATTTAAGTTCTGTCAATTTTCCTAGGTCCCTGATCATTAGACCTTCCTAGGATAATTTTAGTTCTTGGAGAAATTGTGGTTTGATATTTATTAAAAATTAAACACTGAAAATCACTCTGTCTGTTTGTTTAATTCACAGAAAATTTATTTTGAGTCGAAAAATTCCAAAAAAATTAGTGTAGGTCATTTTCATCATAAATAACCATCTGGCCAATTTTCATTATTTTTGGACTTCGTTTGATACATCAATTAAATTTAAAGTTAAATTGGCTAAGATTTGTCTGCATATGTCTGCATAAGAAATAAAAAGACCAAAAAGATTCGACCCTCGAATATCAACACTTGAAAATTGCTGTAATCCACCTAAGGAGACAGTTGCCTCCCTGAGATCGACCTTGGACTCCACCAAGTAAAAAAATATCACTGCTTAAAATTGACCAAAATCTGTCTTAAGTGGTTTTTGATCAACCTCTCGTATCCGACTGCAACGAACACTTAAAATTAATTTGGACCATTAATTTGACCGAATTAACTAAGGGTGCGGGAGGCTAATCCCCGACCTTGTTTTCAGGCTGAGTGAGGGTACCTGAGTGTGTGTGAACACCCTAAGGTAGAGCCCAAATCCCCGTCTTCCATATCACGTTCCAACTGATCCTAGCAAATATCACGAGCCGAATATTTTCAGATTCTTTGACTAGTACCAAGTAGCCTCCGCCTGTCTCAGGTAGATAGGGGCGAAATTGCGGTACTTCGCGACAAGCTGCCAGTAACCCCCCGGGGCGAAGTTCCGGCCTTGTCAGCCTCCGCCTGCTTGCAGGTAGATAGGGGCGTGGTCACTGAGTCCATCGGCTTGGGATAGGAGCGAAGAAAGGAAGGAGCGGCGGTATCTTAGACGACAGGATAGACAGGGAAGACGCATCCGGCTCTGAGCCGACTTCCCTCTAGGCCGCGTAATCCTTGCTAGATTTGCTTGAAAATCACACTTAAAAACTACAAGACAAATTGGACTCAACTTTGAGTCCTTCACTGTGTTGAGTGTGAATCCAGGGTCTTGGATTGATCTTGTGCTTGCTTCAGGTAGGAGTAAAATCCTATCTTCTTCTTGCTTCACCAAGATGAGTGACTGGGGAGATCTCGACGCACCGTTCACTGATCTCTCTATGAGTCCCCCAAGTAACTCGTCTTTTCCGGTCCGAGCGCACCTTGGACCACCCAGGACGCATGACCCTCTTGAGTCCTGGTTCCCTCCTGCTCAGGGTGGTTACTCTCAAACCTACCCTTCTATCTCCTCTGAGATTACCAAGGAAGATCATTGCCTCGGTAATCCCATCCTTGATTCAACCTCTAACACCGACCTTATTTTTCAATCCCCAGAAGTAGAGGAAGAAATGCCACCAAAGATGCCGCCTGATGAGGACCAGATGAGACAGATTCTAAGACGCCTTGCTGAAGCTGAACAGAAAAATGCTGATCTCACTGCACGAATGGGGCGGATAATAGTAGCTGAAGGGATCGACCGACCAATGGTCGATACCTATAACCCGGCGGAGAACGAAATCCAGAATTGGCTAGCACCTGCAGTTCCCGACCAGGCATTCGAGCTGAAGCCCCACTTCCTTAGCCTGCTGCCGAAGTTCAACGGAAACCTAAGCGAAGAGCCGTACACTTTCCTCCGTGACTTCGAACTAGTTTGCAATAATCTGAGCCATCCCAATGTTGGCCAAGATTATATCCGGCTGAAAGCCACCCCGTTTGCCTTAGGAGATAAGGCTGCACATTGGCTGAAAAACCTAGGGGTGGTATGTACTACCTGGATGCAGTTCAAGGACCTCTTCTTGAAGAAGTTTTACCCACTCAGTAGAACCAATCAAATGCGAACGAAGATTGCCAGCTTCGCCCAAGGACCCTGCGAACCGTTCCACGAGGCGTGGGACAGGTTCAATGACTTAGTACAGAAATGCCCATGCCACGGCATTTCTAAGGCAATCTTAGTCCAGACCTTGTTCTGCGGCCTAACCCCAGAGATGCAGGGGTTAGTCAGCGCCGCCTGCGGAGGAAGCTATCTGAACAAGAACGAGCACGCCGTGTGGAAAATCCTAGAGCAGATGGCAGAAACCGGCAGGTCACAGGCCACAAGGGCCTATCAGTTGTCTCCCTCTATTCTATCCAATGAGACAACTAGAAGGACTGTTGCAGATCTGACAGAGGACCTCATCCCCAGCATGGGGATGATTGCAGACAAGCTTACCATGGTCGAGCAGATCCACAAGAGAGTCGCGGAGATGGAGTCTCTTTCGAGCCTTCCCAAGAAGGTGGAGGAACTTTCTGAAAAGGTAGCCAAGATTAAGCTACCCACCCCTTCTGCACCACCTGTACCTGTACATCGAGTCCATCTTGTACAGGAACAGGCACCGGGGTCTCAGAGCAGCTGGGATCAGACTTACACCCAGCAGAACCATCATGCACCCCCACCCGTTGAGACAGAGTACGAGGAGCCTCCGCCCGTTTACGAGATCAACGGGCTCTGGTATAGCCGCGACCCACTAGTCCGGCAAATCGAGATGGGGAAGGACCAAGTACACCGCCCAACCCCAGTCTACCAGGAAACCAGGCCCGTGACAATCCCGCGATATCAGTCCAGGCCAGAACAAGGGTACCAGCCGCAGCAGCGCACCTACCAGCAGGGGCCAGCACCGCCCCATCAGCAGCAGTATCGGCACGGCCAGCAGGGCCAGTTCAGGACCGCATCCACTCAGCAGCCAGCCCAGCCCACCGAATTGGAGTCCCTCACCTTGGCGATCCAGACCCTGTCTGATAGGGTCCAGCAGATGCAGAACGACTACCTGGACATGAGAACCGACATCAATCGGGTCTCTCGTGCTCAGGACCAACAAATGGCGCCAAGGACTCCAATTCCCGCACAAGTTCAGGCCAACCCAAATAGCATACAACAGGGCCAGAACCGACCCCGAGATCAGGTATACTATTCAGATAACTTTTTATCTGAACATGAGATCCTTTCGTACGATAATGTTAATCATATGTCCCTCAGGAGCGGAAGGACCGTGACCATACCTGATCGGCCACGGGCACAACAGGAAGGAACCTCCGAAATTCAACCTGAGGAGAATTCGGAGGAGGAAGAGGAGGAGCACCACCGTCACCGCCAGCAGAAGAAGAGGACATCTGAGTCCTCGAAGCACCAGCCCCGCAGTCATCCGGAGTCCGACGACACCGATGAGCCCGCACCTCCATCTGAGGAGGACCAGCCAGAAGAAGCGGAAGAAGCATCACCGGTTTCGCCCAAGCATTTTCCCTTTCGTCAGAGTCAGAGTCAGAGTCTGTATAAAAGTCCGAGTCAGAGTCTTGTTCAGAACTCAGTTTTAGCAGCTAATGAAGATATTTCAGTTCCAGAACCTGAGTTAATAATCCCTTTCCCCCAAGCTCTCAAGGGTGGGAAGAAGAAAAACAAAAAAATCCAAAAAGATGACCCTGAGATGGCTGAGTTTTGTAATAAACACATCAAGGTCACAATCCCCTTTGACAAGTTCGTGGAAATGACCCCTGCATTCCAAAAATATCTTAAGGTGAGATGCACACCTACTAGGGTTAGCAGGAAAACCAAAAGCCGTGTTGAGAAACACGTCCTATCAGTAGCCACGACTTGTGCAATAAAGAACTCGTTTCCTCGGAAACGAAGAGACATGGGTGCACACTATGTAGTGAGTCATGTTGATGACATAGCGTTTGCACGCACTCTCCTGGACAATGGTTCCTCGATCAATTTGATGCCCACAGCCCTCTATGAGCGGCTTAATCTCGGACCTCTTAGGAAATCTAGAGCTATTCTTCAGTTCGCGGACAAATCCACTAAGAGGTCCCAAGGAGAGTTAAGGAACATTGTGATCAAAGTCGAAGGGCAAGAATACATGGTGGACTTTACTGTCCTCGATATGGAAACCCCTCGTAATTGGAGAGATTCCCAGATCATTTTGGGTAGGCCCTTCCTCAGAACAGCAGGGGCCTTATTCGATTATAAGAATGGGAAAATTCAGTTCCAAACTCCAGGCGGAGATGAGGAATTAGAGATGAAGCAGACGAGATGGCAGAGACCAGACTCCGAATCCAGCACCGAGTACTCTTCTCTCGAAACAGACCGTGAACATGTAGACTTAGTTGGGCCATGGAGACAGAACCCAGCCAGCACCGATGTGTCCATCTCCTTTGAAGATGATCCAGTGCATGAGTTAGTCTGCGAGATCCTCAGGAACGAGTACAACTCGGAGCCTGCATCGCCCTACATCTTCGATGACACAGAGGCCCAAGTGGGCCTGTCAGTCCTTACATCCTTAGGACAATCGGAAGATGAGGATGACGAGTCGGACGAGGCGTTTGCCGATTGCATGGAGACCTTTGACGATCCGACTCCAGAGCCGAGCTTGGTGGCAGCCACTGCAGAACAGGATCCAGCCACTTCCAACACCGAACCAGATCGGATTGAGCCAGACTTCTTAGACGATCATACCGTCCCTGAGCTCAAGCCCTTACCCACAACCCTGAAATATGCCTTCCTTGCGGGCCAAGACAAGAAATTTCCGGTCATTATCAGTTCGCAATTGACCGAGGAGCAGGAATCTCGCTTGCTAGAGATCCTGGAGAAGAACCGCAAGGCAATAGGCTGGAGCATTTCCGATCTCCACGGGATAAATCCCGCTCTGTGTTCGCACCATATATATTTGGAGAACGAAGCCAAACCCTCTCGTGAATTCCAACGTCGATTGAATCCAAATCTACGAGAGGTTGTGAAGAAAGAGATAGAAAAATGGTGCGACGCGGGTTTTATTTACCCAATCTCCGATTCTAAGTGGGTGGCCCCAATCCATGTTGTCCCGAAAAAGTCGGGAATTCAGACGACCACCAATGAGGACGGAGAGGAGATCGTGACAAGAGTACCCACGTCGTGGCGCGTCTGTGTGGATTACAGACGCCTGAATGCCGCGACGAAAAAGGATCATTTCCCCCTACCATTTATTGATCAGATTTTAGAAAGACTAGCGGGGAAAGAATTCTTTTGTTTTCTTGATGGGTTCTCGGGCTACAATCAAGTAGCCATAGCTCCAGAGGACCAGGAAAAAACAACGTTCACATGCCCCTTTGGTACCTATGCTTTCAGGCGTATGCCTTTTGGGCTATGCAATGCTCCAGGTACTTTTCAAAGGTGTATGATTGCTGTATTCGCCGAAATGGTCGGCGAATTCCTGGAAGTCTTCATGGATGACTTCTCGGTCCACGGCGACTCCTTCGATTCCTGCCTTAGGAATTTGGACCGAGTCCTCAAAAGATGTTGTGAGGTCAATCTGGTGCTCTCCTGGGAGAAAAGTCACTTTATGGTGACGGAGGGCATAGTGTTGGGGCATGTCATCTCCAAGAGAGGAATGGAGGTTGACCCTGCCAAGGTGGACGTGATCAGACGACTCCAGCCACCAACCAACGTACGGCAGTTGCGGTCGTTCCTCGGGCATGTCGGATTTTATCGGAGATTTATAAAGGATTTTTCTAAGATTGCCCGACCGCTAACTGAGCTTTTAGGCAAAGACGCGGAGTTTATTGTCGATCACAAGTGTCTTGAGGCCTTTAAGCGGTTACAAGGAATGATCATGGACGCACCCATCTTACAAGCCCCAGATTGGTCTCTCCCTTTTGAGATCATGACGGACGCCTCAGATTATGCTGTTGGGGCTGTATTGGGACAAAGAAGAGATGGCGTCCCGTTTGCAATTCACTACGCAAGCAAAGTGCTTGATTCTGCTCAGCGTAACTATACAGTTACCGAAAAGGAAATGCTTGCGGTAGTGTTTGCCTTGGACAAATTCAGATCTCATTTAATTGGATCCAAGGTAACTGTGTTCACAGACCACACGGCACTACGATATTTGATGGAGAAGAAGGACGCGAAGGCGCGTCTTCTTCGTTGGATTTTACTTCTCCAGGAGTTTGATTTGGACATCCGTGATAAACCTGGAAAGAAGAACGTAGTAGCCGATCATCTCTCTCGTCTCGAAGATCTTAATACTTTCGAGGTTTCCCCGATTCGAGACTCCTTCCCTGACGAGTCGATTTTTGTTATCGACTCACTCCCCTGGTATGCCAATATCGTGAACTATCTTGTCTCCAAGAAAGTTCCCGAAGATTGGGCCAAGAGCCAAATTGACCGACTAAAGTCGGACGCTAGACACTACCATTGGGAGGATCCGATCCTTTTCTTTGAAGGACCGGATTGTGTCTGGAGACGTTGTATTCCTCAGGAGGAATACCAGAGTGTCCTTTCTTTATGCCATAGCTTAGAGGCAGGAGGACACCACTCCGGGAAGAGGACCGCATGGAAGGTACTTCAATGTGGCTTTTACTGGCCGACTCTGTTTCGCGATGCCACCGCCTTCGCGAAGTCGTGCCCAGTTTGCCAGAGGATGGGAGGAACCGTTGGTTCCAAGGATGAGATGCCAATGCAGCCAGTCATCATTTGTGATGTCTTTGACGCCTGGGGTATCGATTTCATGGGCCCATTCCCTGTCAGCCACGGGTTTGAATACATCCTTCTTGCGGTTGACTATCTGTCCAGATGGGTGGAGGCTATCCCGACCCGAGCCGCAGACAGCAGGACTGTCTGTAAATTTATCAGAGAGCACATAATCTCTAGGTTCGGGATCCCCAAAATGATGATATCAGATGGGGGTAGCCACTTTGTGAATCGGGAGGTGAAGAAACTCCTGAAGGACTACGGCATCGAACACCGTGTCGCTAGTCCTTACCACCCACAAACCAATGGTATGGCTGAGGTGTCGAATAGGGAGGTGAAAACCATATTGCAAAAGCTCGTCCGCCCAGACAGGAAGGACTGGTCTCAGATCTTGGATCAAGTCCTCTGGGCGTATAGGACAGCTTACAAGACTCCGTTAGGCACCTCCCCATTCCGAATGGTATTCGGAAAGCCGTGCCATTTGCCCGCAGAGTTAGTGCACAAATCAGAATGGGCAATAAAGAAGGTCAACTGGAACACACACCTAGGCCAGAAACAAAGAGACATGGATCTAAATGAGCTTGTGGAAGTCAGAAACCGAGCATACGACAACAGTATGGTGTACAAGGACAAGGTAAAGCGTTGGCACGATAGATATATCAGACGAAAGACCTTTGTTCCTGGACAGAAGGTATGGTTGTTCAATGCCAGGCTGAAGACTTTCCAAGGCAAACTAAAGTCTAAGTGGACGGGACCATTCATTGTCCGAACGGTGCATGATAGTGGATGTGTCGAGATCTCAGATCTCGCAGATGACGCACCGACATTCCTAGTAAATGGGCAGCTGTTGAAGCACTTCGTCGAATCCAATGAACAGTTAGTCCATGTAGAGGAGATTGTATTCATATGCGAGACAGATACATCAGATATATCTAAAGCCGCGTATGAAACCTTGCAGCAATGAACTCCAGCCATCAGCAGCATCTTCAAAAGATTCAGACCGACTCAGCTGTATATATATCATTCTTCCTGTATATCCTTACCTCCACGATTCTAGTAACCCGTCCCCACATCATCGAATCATTATCTCGGACTGTACTTAGGATGACCAGATCCTAAGTATAGGGGGAAGGGGTCACCCGAGTCGATTCATTGTACATTCTCCAGATCACATTGGTCCTCTTACTCACTCCTGTCCTATACTTAGGCTGACCAGAGCCTAAGTATAGGGGGGACCGATGCCCACCGTGTATATATTCATTTATTTCCCCTCTTTTCCTCGTCCGCCCCATTTCTGATCTTCTTCTACACTTAGGCTACCAGAGCCTAAGTATAGGGGGGCGGGACGACTTCTATATTTTTTTTGTTATTTTAGCTCTCCTATGCTTAGCCCGAGCTATGTCTTTTTAGTCGCTTTCGTGCTCTGAGGACATAGCACACGCTAAGTATAGGGGGGCGTGTATATATTACATATATACTTTACCCATAGCTCGTACTTTCGCGTACTGTTGTATATATTTTGCAAGAATTACGGGTGGGTAAAAATCGAAAAACAAAAAAATTTTTGGTATACTTGTATAATACTTGTATAAAAAGTTGTAAAATTCTTGTAAAACATACTTTTGTAAATAATTGTTGTATACCAGAAAAATAAAACAAAAATAAAGGCTTCTTATTTACTCTTGCATATCATCCCTGCATAAAAAATATATATAATAAAAAGAGTCCTGCATTTTCATAGCATGACATCTCATCTCATCTGCATATTTCTGCGTATGCAAAGTGAAAAGCTAGTGGGTTCTGAACCAAGTTATGAGTAGATATTGAGGATGGACTTGATTTGACCTTAATCCACCTAATTTCAGAGGAACCTTATAGGAACTGGAGTTAAGATTTCTCAGGTCAAGAGACTTAATTCTTTGAGTCCGCAAGTCTATGTTCACATGTCATCTTGACTAGTCTAAGTAGAATATCTCGTGCATACGCAGGATTCTTTTAGATAATGACCTAACTTGGACAAACACTATGCACGTAGCTCTTCATTGATGAGGTGGTAAGGAGGTAGTTTCCTTTGACTTGGGGTAGCATATGAGGGTAGTACTTCTAGGCGGAACCTCTCTTCTTCTTATAGTGAAGGAAGTGCGTCTCAACTTGGTCTAGTGGTGATGAAGGCTAAGGACGGGATGCTGTGGGTTGCAATAATGCTTCAAAAGAGGGATAGTCTACTGGCTCAAGAGGAAAAACTCCTGATGTATATGCTGCACCTTGAATATAGTTCCAAAAAAAAAAAATTGCAAGAAAAAAAACTCCAAAAAAATCAGACAGGTCCAAGAAAAAGAATAATACCTGTCGGAGTATGTATATTAGCAAGGAAAATGCAGCTGGATGACTTGGCTACACTGGTCAGGCATCCCGGGATAGGTGGCTACACTGGCCACCGTCCATTCTTTTCTCTACCCCCTCCTCTTGGGTTGGTCGCACTTGAACTTAGAAGGGAATACCCCGCTCCTCGAGGAAAGAGTTACTGGACCAGGTTATTGAGTTACCTTGTTAGAGGAGGCTGGTTCCGAGTCATTTCTGATGTGGAGAGTTACATCTCACTTACACAGTACAAGTAAGAATCATAGTCATCAGAAATTTGCGTTTGAGGATTTGTTCTGACCTGACTATTAAGGCGTCTTGAATAGAAGACTTGTGGAACTTGAAGTCTGTTAGGTCTTAAGTTCAGGTCCCAATAAGGTTCCGCCACACAACTAATCCAAAGGTCGAGTCAGGCTCCATTTTCAACTTTTGTTCATGACCTTGGTATGGAACCCAAAATCATTTCACTCTTGCATTTCATTTAGTTGCTCGGGGACGAGCAAGGTTTAAGTATAGGGGGTTGATGAATCTGTGATTCATCACATCAAAAGTCAAAAATAGAGCCTTGTTCCCGAGAAAATAGAAGCATATTTCCTTTTATCTTGCATAAATAACACTCATGCATGCATCCATAATTCATGCATTTTAGCAGCTCATCTGCATTTAAATAAGAATGCCAAAAATCCCTTGTAAAATACATCTTCATCAAATAACCTCTTCTCTATAATATATATGTATATACTCCTTAATACCATAGGGAAGAATGCCTAAAATCACCCTTGTAAAATAGCCCAAATATCCTGAGAACCCTTGTACATTAAAACACACATAAAGCCCTCATACAAACCCCTAATTAGGTCTACTCACTCTTAGAATACTACATATTAAAAGACCTTCAAAATGAGACTAATTTCATTGCAATTGGAGCTTGTATGAGAAACTTGGGCTTTTGGGTCATTTTGTATACTACATATGTACATTTATGTATCCTTGTATTTATGTACCATATTTGACCTCATCTCCGTCTTTGGTCAACATGAAACTTGTAGATCTCATCAAGATCTACAACTTTCATGTTTTGAGTTTTTCCAAATTCGGCTTCCTCTTCTCTCTACACGTGTTTCCTTTTCCAGCCATTCACAGCAGGCCACGTGGCGCCCTCTGATTGCGCCACGCGGCCCGCTGCCCTTCACCTCGTCCGCCCGCACCCCCCACCGTTGGATCGCGCTTCAGATCCAACGGTCCCTCTGTGACCACGTGCGCTCACTCCCGCAGCCGTCTGATTATCTCCCACTCCTCATCACCACCATCCGTTAGCGCCGCGCCCACATGACGACACGTGGCGCGCTATGCGCCCTTCGATCGCGACCTGGACTCTCCATCTCAACCGCAGCCGCTGCCTATCCCCTCAGCCGTTCGATCATTCCCCCACTTTTCATCCCATCCGTGGGATCGCGCTTCGACCTCGTCCTGACACATGTCCACTCCCGATTTCGTCGATCGCATCACCCAGATCTAATCATAACCGCCCGCTACGCGCTGATCTCCACCGTTGGATCACAAGATCCAACGGTGGAGACCTCGTCTCCTACCTCTGGCAACCCTCTCTCCCACGATCTCCGCCTTGCGGGAGAGGCGCCCCCTTTCCTTTTCTGGGCACACGTCAGCCATCTTCTCCGGCCGCTGACCTCGCCACGACACTCCCCACTCGTCCCTCTCCCTCGCCAGCACCCTCAATCGCCACCACCTCCACCATATTCGCCCCACGACGACCTCCAACTTCACCAATCCACCAGCTAACCCATCAACTCCACCTTATAAATACGCCATCACCAGCGACCTTCATATCTATCCGCCACTCCAGAGAGATCCCTCGAGCTCCAAGCTTCCTATTGGTGACAGCAATCGGCTGATTTGTCGAGCGACGACAGCGATCCAACTCCGGCGAGATCCTCGGCCCACCGCCGTGTCGCAGCCACTCCTCCGAGCAGCTGCACGAGCTCGGGACCTTACCGATCCCTCGAGCGACGACCCTAGAACTCCCAGCAGAGCTCCAATCCCCAGGTAACCTCCTTCATCTCCTCCGATCTTCGTCTATATTTTCGTGTTCATCTTCTCCGATTTTATTCGCCACCCACGACCATCCTCGCGCCTTCCAATCACTCCGCCGAGCTCCGCGTCGGAGCTCTCATCCTCGCTGACCCCTCCGCACCTTCAGACGCTCCACTCCACCGTCCATCGATCCCCAGCTCCGCCCCTTGGCCGGAGCCACGTCGCCTGACCACCTCACGTCGCCTTAGGCCTCGTCAACCAGCATCACGTCTCCACAAACGCACGCACGAGCTCCGGCTCTCTATTTAACACTTGCAGGTGCTACTTTCATCATTGGCCGGAGCCTCGCCGGAGCTCTCCTCGAGCTTCATCGACACCGAGCTCCAGCCATCCTCCAGGGATCCAGAGACCACCGGAGGCCTCCTCGTGCTCTTCCGCTTCTTCCGAGCTAGGTGGGAGCTGACGAAGCTCATCACCGGAGCTTGGCCACCGAGGCGGAGCTCGGCTGCCTTCACCGGAGCGCAGCCCTCTCCTCCGCAGGCGGCGGAGGATCGTTAGAGAAGAAGGAGCAGCAGCCGTTCGATCATCTGATCGAACGGTACTCGCCTCGCCACGCGTCCCTTCGCCGCCATCAGCCTCGACCGTTGATCATCCCTCGGATCGCACGCCTCACCAGCCGCCACGCGTCTTCATCAACATCCCTTGGATCATCTTGATCCAAGGGCCTTCAGGCCGCCACGTCGCCTTGTCCGAGCCTCGGCGTCCAAGTCTAGGCTCGGGTGAACCGAAGCAGCACCGAGGCTGGGCCGAACCTCCAGAAGGCCCGAGCCTCACTCCGAGCCTCAGACGCCCTCCGAACCTAGGTCGCCCCACGTGAGGAGCACGTGCGACCTGGGTTATTTGCATCAACGCCCCTGGAGCTTTCAGAAATTGCTAAGAGGTCCCTGTGAAGCAGACATCACGTGAGGAGCACGTGCTTCGTGGAAAAATTGCATAGAAGTCCTGCATATTATCGGTAATTGCATTTTAGTCCCTGTCAGCATAGTTAATTGTTGAAATTTTAATTTCCAACATTGCATTTACACCCTTGTGTTTGCACGTGTCCATAGTATGCATTTTTCATCATTTTGAAATTCTAAAAATTGCAAGTTGTTGAGAATTTTGTCCTCTATCAGTTTGTACACGTGTCTGATTTTTGTTGGCTTAATTGAATTATCAATGAATTAATTGGTTCATTTGTGTCATATTTTGCCCAGTGATGCCTTTTGATTTTTAATTAAATATCAGTGCCTTCAAAAATCACCAAAAATTCACAGTAGCTTAAGGACACCATTTTCAACACTCCATAAAAATTTCATGTCATTTGCACGCATAACGAGGCCTCAATAAATAGTTTAGTGATTTTCTTTAATTAATTTTAATTAATTCATTTCACAATAAATTTAAGTTCTGTCAATTTTCCTAGGTCCCTGATCATTAGACCTTCCTAGGATAATTTTAGTTCTTGGAGAAATTGTGGTTTGATATTTATTAAAAATTAAACACTGAAAATCACTCTGTCTGTTTGTTTAATTCACAGAAAATTTATTTTGAGTCGAAAAATTCCAAAAAAATTAGTGTAGGTCATTTTCATCATAAATAACCATCTGGCCAATTTTCATTATTTTTGGACTTCGTTTGATACATCAATTAAATTTAAAGTTAAATTGGCTAAGATTTGTCTGCATATGTCTGCATAAGAAATAAAAAGACCAAAAAGATTCGACCCTCGAATATCAACACTTGAAAATTGCTGTAATCCACCTAAGGAGACAGTTGCCTCCCTGTGATCGACCTTGGACTCCACCAAGTAAAAAAATATCACTGCTTAAAATTGACCAAAATCTGTCTTAAGTGGTTTTTGATCAACCTCTCGTATCCGACTGCAACGAACACTTAAAATTAATTTGGACCATTAATTTGACCGAATTAACTAAGGGTGCGGGAGGCTTATCAAAGACCCCGACGACGATAAAGCACCTGGAGCTATGTGCCTCAATGGTTGAACCTCCAGATGAGGCCCTTCTTCATTCAATCATGCATGGAAAGAAAGCTGGGTCGAGGGCAAAATGCCTTGACCCAGTTACGGGCGAAATGGGTGGATGGGCGAGGTAGAGCGGGACTCTCCGGCGAGGCGACAGCGGAGGAGAGTCGGGGACTTATTCCGGGGCTAACTAGGGGGAACGAAGGGGCAGAGAAGGTGGAGCGAGGTCTGACGGAGGTGATAGGGTGGTCGGTCGGACAAATAGATGATCGGAGAACGCGAGATGGTCCTACGAAGGTTTCTGGCCGGAAATCGAAAATTCAAAAATCAAAGCTAACTAAAGGTAATCTAACCTAACTTATGGATGCAATCGTCTGGGCTGGAGGTGCTAGACCTCCGGGGGTCGTCGCCTCAATGGTACGACGCTTCCAGAGGCTCGGGCTCGCTAGTGGCGGAGCACGGCGAGGAGGCTCGCCTGATCTGAGGCTAGAGGCCTCGATTCCTCGCTGCAACACTCCCCTGCACTTGTTGTCACTCAAGGAGGAGAATGGAGGTCACTAGAGCTGAAGGCGATGGCCAAAGATACGGGAAAATGGCGGCTCCTACAAGCTATATACTTGATGGGGTCTGATAAAGATGGGAGTGAAGCACGTGGATCGAGGAGCAGATACCTAAAGATGATGTCGGGTGAGGGTCATGGATCAATCCTCGATACTCGGAGCCCTGGATTGGAGAAGATAGAGGTTGGATCGATTCGGGGATATTTTGAGAAATCGGGCAGAAAATCGGATCCGGGTGAGAGGTGGTCTAGGGGGGAGTTGACCGGGGGTCAACAATCCCCCGTGGACCAATCAGAATAAAGCAGAGTCAAAATTATTTATAAAATCATTTAAAAATAGAAAACGATTTTATTTAAAAATGTTTACAAAATGAAATTTTTTTATTTATTTTCAAACTATATTTTAGTGATTTTTATTTAATGTTTTAAAAAATAAATTATGTTATATACATTATATTATATTATATACAAGTATAAAATACCTATGTATTTTACACTTTTATTTTTATTTTCTTATTTTTGTACAAATACTCTAATTTTATAATTTATTTATTTACCACATAAAATTTAGAGTATAAAATAATTTTTATTTGAATTTTATTAATTATTTACAAAAAGTGAAATAAATAGATATAGGTACATATATACATGGTATGTACAATGTAAAGAGAGAGAAATTATTTTATTTTTTGTTTTTATTTTCTTTTTCTCATTTTTATTCTATTTTTAGAAATATATACAAATTAATAAAAACACATTTTTTTGTTTTTGTGAAAATAAAATATATACATTAAGGAGGGTGTATGTACAAGGTGAATGGGCCTATCTCTCTCTATTTGTTTTATTTTGTGGTCACGTCAATGCTTGGCCCTCCCTTGGGTTCGGGTCACTCGATATTTATTCTAAATATCTCCTTCTTTTTCTTTATTTATTATTTTATTTTTGCACAAAAACATGCTAATTATTGATAATTACATAAGCATGCCTATTTGCTAACTTATTGTATTTACAGTTATCTACATGATGTTTTGCAAGGATTTGTAGCTAAAATAAAAGAATAAAGAGTGGTGAATGAGTATTCATCACCCCCCTATACTTTACTTTGCTAGTCCCTTAGCAAACACTTATTTGAAAAAGAAGTGGAAAAGAAAAAGGAAAAGAAAAAGAAGGGAAGAAAGATGAATCAATGCTGATCATTAAACTTGTCTTCATTAAATTGAAGTATGGAACTCAGTCAGATCTTTGGATTATTAATTTGTCGGAACCTTATTTGGACTTAGGTTTAAATCTTAACAGCCTCTAAGTTCCACTTAATCCATGGTCAAGACTCCTCAACAATCCAGATCATAACAAGTATACATACACAAAATCTTATGACCGTGAATCTTTCCGTGTACTGTGTAAGTGATATAGCTCTCCACCTCAGAAATAGCAAAGTGTCAACCCCCTCAACAAGGTAACTCTAATACCCTAGTCTGGCAACTCTTTCCTCGAGGAGCGGGGTATTCCTTTCTAAGTTCAAGTTCAACCGGCTCAAGAAGAGGAGGAAGAAGAGAATGGACCATGGCCAGTGTAGCCATGTATCCTTGGGAGCTCAACCAGTGTAGCTAAGTCTCCTTGTTGCAAGCTTCACGAGATGGGCATGGATAACATAAGCTTTGCTTTATTTAATTATATACACTCCGGTGGGAATATCATTTTCTCTCAGACCCACCACTTTTTTGGAGTTATTCTTTTCTTTTTGCACTTTTTTATGTGCATATTTACAATATATCTACATGGTGCAGCATATATACATAAGGGCTTTTTCCTCTTGAGCCAGTAGACTATCCCTCTTTTGAATTATTGCAACCCACAACTCCTGTTGTTAGACCTCACGGCTACCAGACCAAGTTGAGACACACTTCCTTCACTAAAAGAAGAAGAGAGGTTCCGCCTAGAAGTACTACCCTCATATGCTACCCCAAGTCAAAGAAGACTGCCTCCTCACCACCTCATCCGTAGAGAGCTAGGTGTAAAGTGCTGGTCCAAGTAAAGCCATTGTCAGTGAGAGTCATGTGTGTGTTGTTAAGTGTTCTATTTAGGCTCATCAAGATGACATATGATCATAGCCTAGTGGACTCAAAGAATTAAGTCACCATGGACCTGAAAAGTCTTAACCCTAAGCCCTAGAAGGTTCCTCTTAGAATTAGGTGGATTAAGATCTTAACCAAGCTCTATTTTCAATTTAATTCCAGGCTAGTTTAAATGTCAACTATGATTCAGAAAAACTATACAAATATTTACACAGATGCATTTTTTACAAAATTTTGAAAATGTGCAAATTTTTTTGAAAATGTTTGAAAACATGGATGTATGCATGAATGCAAAATTTTGCAAAATATTTACAAACATTTACAAGAGGGTTTTTGCAAACTTTTTGTTTTTCAAACATTTTACAAAAATTTTGTATTATATACATAATTTTGATATGAAAATATTTAAAAACTCTTTACACACAAAAATTTACAAATATTTTTATAAAAATAATTTTGCACATAGCTTTGTATGTGCAATAAAGAATTTTACAAGAAAAAAAATTTAATTTTTATGGATTTTTAAGGGTTTTTAGCCATTTTATTTATTAACACACTCACACAAAGTACGAGTTATGGCTAAAGTATATATGAAATATATTCGACACCCCCCTATACTTAGCTCGAACGATGTCCTCAGAGTGAATCAAGAGCGATGAAGAAGACATAACCCGTGCTTAGTATAGGGAAGTGAAAAGGAAAAGCTATACACAAAGATGAGTGAAAGAATAGAAATGAAAAGGAATCTCGGGGGTTTTCCCCTATACTTAGGATCAAGTAATCCTAAATATAGCAGGTTGTACACGAAGGGAAATCTGAGTGGGAATGTACAGGGTCTACTTCCCCTATACTTAGGTAAAATATCCCTAAGTATAAGCAAAAAAAAAGAGGCAGAAAGAGAAGAAGAAGACAAAATATATACAAGATGGAAGGGCATCACTCCCCCTATACTTAAGGTGAAGAATCCTTAAGTATAGGCAACGACATGAGTAATGAAACAGAACGAAAGGATCAACTCAGTGTTCATACCCCCTATACTTAGGATGAGGTACATCCTAAGTATAACAAAGATAATCCTAAACGAGGCCTGGGGTGTGAAGCAAAAACGGAAGAAGGAAAGAACAAATCAAGACGAAACAAGTATATACAAAGAGTACAATGTTGAGGTGCCTCTCAACAAGTGCTAGATTTTACGCCCCCAGCTGGTGATGAATCATCATTCATCACTCTTTGTTCTTTTATTTTAGCTAAAAATCTTTGCAAAACACCATGTAGATACTTGTAAATACAATAAGTTAGCAAATATGCATGCTTGTGTAATTATCAATAATTAGCATGTTTTTGTGTAAAAATAAAAGAATAAAGAAATAAAGAAAAGAGGGAAATATTTAGAATAAATATTGAGTGACCTGAACCCAAGAGAGGGCCCAATATGGGTCTGATCGCCAAATAAAATAAGTAGAGAGAGATAGGGCCATTCAACCTTGTGTAAAACCCCCTCTTATATATATATTATTTTCACAGAATAAAAACAAAATTGTGTTTTTATCATTTTGTATATATTTCTAAAAATAAAATAAAAATGAGAATAAAATAAAACCAAAAATAAAAATACTTTCTCTCTCTACAATGTATATATACCATGTATAAATGTATCACACCATTATTTATTTCACCCTTGTAAATAAATAGCAAAAATAAAATAAAAATTATTTTATATCCCAAATTTTATGTTGTAAATAAATAAAATATAAAATTAGGGAATTTGTACAAAAATTAGAAAATCAAAATAAAAGTATAAAATACATAGGTATTTTATACCTGTATATTAAATTATATAATGTATATAACATAATTTATTTTTCAAAAAAATAAATAAAAATCACTAAAAAATAGTTTGAAAATAAATAAACATTTTTTACTTTGTAAATATTATGAAATAAAATCATTTTTTATTTTTTAAATGATTTTCTAAATCTTTTTGACCCTGGATTTTTCTGATTGGTCCAGAGGATCGTTGACCCCCGATCAACTCCCCCTCCGGATCCCTTCTCCGCAGATCCTGTTCACCGGCCCAATTTCTCAATATTTTACAGAACGGATCCAGCGCCCGTTTGCCCCGATTCCACCTTCCATCTCTTCCTCATGGATCATGCATCTTCGCGGATCCCTAGGAGGGATCAGATCTACCTCGGATTGCGCGCTCTTGCCCGTTCTTCCCTGCCAAGGACGCATATAAAGACCTTCATTTCACCTCCTAGTCTCTCAGCTCGCGCTACAAGCCCTAAATCCATCCTAGAGAGACTCCTCTCGGTGACAGCGACCGGAACCATTCTTTGGTGGCCGGATTAGGCGCCTGTAGCCGACGCTCGACGAATGTGGCCGAGCGCCGCCACGTAAGAGCCTCCCAGCCCGCCGCAGCTCGGTCGAGGCGACGACCCCCTTCGTTGCACCCTCCTGGAGCTTGGGATCGACCTCCCGACCATCAGGTAGACACTTCATTGTCCTGAGTTCGGTTTATCCTCGATTCTTCACATTTCGCTCCACCAGCTCCAACCTAGTGGTCGGAGCTCCACCTATCATCTCTAGCCGCTCAGATCGAACCCTCGTTCCACCGTCATCCTTCTCCCATCATCTGACCACCTCGAGCTTGACTAGTCGAGCCAGGATTGAGTAGGCTCCTTCCTCCGCCTTCGCTGGAGCCATCCTCCGCCATTCGACGCCGCTTCTCATTGCTGTTTGTTCAATAACCCCCGCCGGAGTTCCCCTCCGAGCGAAAGCTTTCATCTGCAGGTCCATAAGTGTCATATTGCCCCCCCAGCTCGCGTTCATCACCCTTGCCGGAGATGTCCCAGGTCGCACTACCCCTTTCCGGATATCTGGCCGTTGACGACTCCATCAGCCATCGCCACCAGATGCGGAGGGACGAGGCGAGTCGAACCCCTCTCTCTGATCATCCATCGGATGCTCGGATCTCCTTCAATTCGCCGACGAACCTCGCCAGGGAGGAGTTCTTCCAGACCTCTTCTCCACCGTCGGATTGAGCCCATTCGCCAGACGCCGTCTGAGTCGTCCGTGCCCTGCTACTGACAGGCCGTTAGATACCAGATCTAATGGCCACATGCACTCCATGTCTGCCATCTCGTCAGGACCGTCCGATCTACCAGGCGTCAGCATCTCCACCATATGCTCACAGCCACTGACTGCCTGCCACCTGTCCATCACGTGACCCACACACTACAGCTGGGTAATTTGCGCCATACCCTCTGTAGTTATTTTCTATTCTAGTTTAACCTATTAAATAAATTAGCACTATGTGGACATTTTGCATAGTAGCCCTTGTTGTTTTCGCTATTTGCTATCTTGTCGTGCTTGTATGTGTGCAGATGCATCGACACGTGCTTCTGTGTGATTTTTGCATATTTTACCCCAAACTTAATGAAGGTTATGGTATGAATTTATATTTTTCATATTTACATCCATACCCATATGAACGCTGAGTTTCGACATGTGCTAGAATTCGTGGGTAAATCGCGGGGAGGGACTTATACTTTTAAAGCATGTTAATGATTAGTCCTGAAACTTGTTTTATTTGCAGAATAGTCCCTGTGTGCTGTGCATGTTTTATTAGTTGAATAAAATAGCAAATTAACTCTAAATCTCTTGAAGTTTAGACAGGTGGCCCCTGCCACTGTGTAAAAATCTCAGCGAAGTTTTGGGACATTTTTGTTTTGATTTTCTATTTTTAAAAATAAAAAAACCTTGCCTTTTGCTACTGTCTAACTTTAAAAATCAATTAAAAATATTATAAAGCCTCTAAAAAATCCAAAAAATTACCTTTTGCTTGTTTTTTTGCCTTTTTGATTCTGTGAAACTTTTGTTTGATTCAGATAAATAAAACCCTAAAAATCAAAAAACATAAAAAACTCATAAAAATCATTAAAAATTTAGGAAAAAAATATAATTTCTTTTTCTGTATTTTTATTTGTAATTTTTCATAAAATTGTTGCTAGATTTTTATAAGCTATTTTTCTATTTTTAAATTGCCTTTAGAGTCCGACTTCACAGTAGCTTTCATTTTTGGCTTTCTTTCATTTTTAGAAAATTCATTAAAAATTATAAAAATCTGAGAAAATTACCAAAAACACTTGAGAAATCATAAAATCCAAAAATATTTTTATTTTAATTTTCTGACTTGTTTTTGTATGTTTAATAATTCCTTGATTGTGCCTTTTTCCCTTCCTTTATATTATCTTTATAATTAAAAATCACAAAAATTTTAAAAAGATAAAAATCCACCAAAAATAATTTGTTTCGTTTTATTTTGAGTCTCGACTACTTCGTAGGACTCTGTCCAGTTTGTGCTCCTTGAATTTGACCCTGGTAGCTATACCAGGTTAAATAAAATAGCGAGACTGCTATTTGGTTTGATTTCTTTGATTTTGATTTGGTGGTCTTCGAATTTTCTTGTTGACCTAGCCTCGTGATTCGGGTCGCAATGACCCTGATTTATACCTTCACTCAGATCGCAAGGGATTTTTGGGTCATTAGAATGGCACCATTACCGGGGAGCACGACTTAGTAGTCGTTTTTCTTTTTCGGTTTTTGTTTCGCGGCTTTTTCACGGCTTTTTCATTTTCTTTCATTTTCTTTTATTTTTGTTTTGTTTTTATGTGTTTTTATTTCATTTTTATTTTATTTGTTTTGTTTTTATTTTTGCATATATTTTTGCATTTTATTCTATTTTATTTTATTTTCATAATAATTGTTGGACTGACACCTCTGTTTGACTTTCTTGTGAGGGCCCGACGATCGAGGAAGCTTTTTTCGGGATCCGGCACAACCGCGACACTTAGAGGCGGCTCTTTTCTCCATAGAGTCGTAGGAGAGCGTGAGAGAGAAGAGCATGAGTGAAGGAGCGTAGTTTAGTTTAGTTTCATTTCAGCAGATTATTATTATAATAATAATACAAGACCAACAGGACTTTCAGACTTGTGGTGATTTTCAGGGTATGTTTCGCCGAGCATCAGTGTGCTCGGAGGACCTCGCCGTGTTTTTCGCTGGATTTTGTTTTTCTTGCCTTTTATTTTATTTTGATTTATCAAGGATTTGACCTTAGCTTATGAATTTATCTTTGTTTTGTGACGTAATTAATTAGGACCCAAGCCTAATTATCTTGCTTGTTCCTATAGATCGAATAATTGGACTCATTATTTAATTAATAAAAAGCTAAGCTAGTCACTCGAGGGGTCACGTGCCTCTAGAGGCCTTATACAGCGCTGGTAGGATCTGCTGTGGCAGACACCGATCGGCATCAGAGACCGGACCCCGACCCCTCCCGTTGACCTGTTAGCTCATGTTCTTCACGAGTAGAAATTTCTGTTAAGGCCATTTTTCTCGTTGCATCATTTAGGTTAGATTTAATTCCTGTCTTTAAATTTATGCGCGAATCATTTTGCATGTAGAGAGTTAGAGGAAAAGTACGCATTCTTACTCAGCATGCATCATTGATTTCATCGCGCATCGGCTTTTTCGTCTTCTCCCCCCGTTTTATGGACTTAATAAAATCAGGAGAACCGAAAAATTCGTTAGGCAATTGTTTTATTTGAAAATTATCTAAAAAAGTGAAACCATAAAATTGGGACTGTTTAAGAAAACTTGACTTAAAAATCACCTCACAAAAAAATTGTATTGGGAGAGCAATCCCCTCATTGGATGGTTTAATTGGGCGAGAGAGTGATACACACACTAGGCTAGAGCCATATCTGACCCCCTTCCAGACTACTGATTTTAATCTAGTCGTTCTCTAGTGAGTATCGCTCTGGTTTCCTGTAAAGCGGGTCGCGATATCCTTAACAGAGTGAGCTGATCAGGTAGCCGGTAAACGGTTTGCGGCTTGTACTGGCTGGGAAAGATCTGGTTTGGGATCGGGACAGTCTCCTAGGAGCATTGGATTCCTAACAGCTCGCTAATCGCTCTGATAGACTGTCTTATCACCAAAATAAAAAAAGACAAGATAAAAGACCGAACTCGTACGGTCATCAACTCTGTGTTGCGTTGGTGAATTGGGGGTATTGCTTGCCTGATCCTATTTGCTTTCCAGATCTCTGATGAATCCACATTTCATCATCTTTATTCTATCATTTTGGCACCAAAAACCCTAGCAAATACCTGTAAATGACCTTAAATTCATCATCTTAGCATTCATGCATGTGCATCATATTAGTGTATAAAATACTGTAATTAAAGCCAAAATTATAGAATAAATAAAGAAAAGAAAAAGAATAAAATATTGTAAATATTTTATGACCCAAAACCCCGAGACCTAGGCATCTTGATGAATAGGTCGACAAGGAATAAAGTAGGGGGAGATAAGGTCAGAAATACAGATAAAATACCTATACATTCTATTCATTCTTTATTCATTTAGGGACCTATTTTTGGTTTCACTTTTTATTCATCAAATAAAGAAACTTTGTACATGAAAGTTGTAGATAATTTAATAAAGAAAAATACAAAATTGATTTCACAGAAAAATAATGTACAGATGAAAAGATATGGTCTGAATAAGAATCCAGAATCCCAACTTTCCAGACCCGTATCTCACAACTGACAACTCCAAATGCAGTGTACTCACCTTTAATTGTATATAGAATAAAATAATCTATCCAATGGTGGTGGTTTCGCATTTGGCGGAGTCACGGTTTGAAAGTTGAGTTTTGGACCCCTATTGTATACATGTACTGAATAAAATATTCAATTTATTCTTTATGTATTATTTATTCATTTTTATATTTTTATAATGATGTAGTACTTATAATAATTATGTACATAAAAATTAAAATAAAAATACAAAAGAAATCCAAATAAAAATACTTGTATATACCTAATACATAGGTATCTTACCTATATGTATACCTATACTCTTTATACTTATATTTTATTTAACATACATAATAAATCAGAAAAATAAAATAAAATTATATTTGTGTATATAAAAGTGTTTTATAATTTTAGAAAATAAGGTATGAAATTAATAAAAATAAAATACACAAAATAAAAATAAAATACTAAAATACATAGGTAGTATACATATTTAGGGTTAAAAAGGTAACTTGTAAAAATGTAGTTCATAAAAATAATTAAAAATCAGAATAAAATACTACATAAAATAACAAATATTTTTTATTTTATAATTATTATTTAATTCGGCTTATTTCTATTTTTAAATAATTCTTAAATCTTTTTCCAGGAGTTTTTCCTGGTTGGTCCACGTGGACCAACCAGGGGACCAGGAGAGTTGACCTCGGGTCAACTCCCTGGTCCTACTCCTGTAGCATTGTCAGAATAGGTTTGACCCTAGTTTCAAGGTTTTTTGGGCGCTGCACCTTTCATCCTTTCGTGATGAACCTTTGACGACTTTTCTTCCTCGATCAGAGCTCTTGCACGCCCAAGACTCTCCTTGGGCGGAGGAGCTCTGAATCGAGCTGGACACCTCGGTCAAATGAGCCCCTCGTCAACCCCTTAAAGCCAAACCCTGATTCCCATTTTTGAATTCGAACCGCGAATACTCTCTGATCCACCCCTCTTGATCGAGCAAGAGGAGCCCGGAGGTGACAGCTTCGAGCCCCAAGCCTCCAAGCGGCGGGAGAGCACCCGGATCGTCGCGCATTCCAACCTCCGACGACCGCCGTCGAGGTATCCTTTCCCTCGCCCTACCTGGGCTTGAGGTAGCTTTATTTCCTTTAGTTTTTCTTGTATTTTGTTCCTGGTATCCCGCACTTCAATTCCACCCGCTTCTCCATTCGATCCGTGTGTTGATTCGCTCAATCGACCATCACCGGAGCTATCTCTGGCCACCGTCATTCTCCACGCCGTACGCCGCCGCACATCCCCCATCCCTTTGCGCCACGTGATCGGGGCAGTTTGCCCCCGATTACATCACCTTTTTGTGCAGGTACCTGGGCATTCAACGCATCTGGAGGGCGTTTTGCACCTCGCTGGAGACTCCTGGAGTTCCTCCTCGACTTCGACCTCACAGGAGAGCTCTGAGGGTCGACGGCGATTTTTGAGGCCACCAGACAGTAGCAGTCACCTGCAGGAAGCTTGTTGGACCCTTTGGAGCGTCGCATTGCAGCGGAGAGAGGAGATCGGGGCTGGGGAAGCTCGCACCTCCGCGAGTTCTTCCCAGTTCGTCGAGCTTTGCTCACCGCCGTTCGATTTTGGAGGCGCCCCAGTTCTAATCAGGGCCCTTGGATCTTGGAGCCCCACAACCGTTAGATCGCAGGCCAGGATCTAATCCTGGCCGTTATAATCGAAGGGGCATCGGGCTTCGTCCACACGCCACGTGGCATACGTCAAGTCTTCTCGGTCGTGCGATTAAAGCGCCTGGGTATTTTGCTAACCGACCCTCGCGCATTTTTGTTATTTCTAATTAGCACAGAAACTCTCAGCTGCTGTTGTAAAAGTTTGTAAAATTAGTCTTGGACCCCCGCGCTTTGATTATTTACTCTCAGGTCCTTGCCTGGCGCACGTGTTTGTCACGTGCGCTAGGCATTTTGCAGGAGAGACCCCCATATTTAGTATTATTTTAGATATAGTTCTGTAACTTTTCACTGCAGTTTATTAATTTCTGGAATTTTGCAATTACGCCCCAAGGTTTTATATAATTTCTATTTAGTCCTCCCCAGGCGCGTGCTTCGCACGCGTGTGGGTGGGCTTTTTGCCAGAACACCCCTTGCGGGTTTTATAATCTGTTGTTGGCCCAGAAATTATTTAATGCAGTAGTAAATTTCGTGGAAAATTGCATATATGCCCCTGGATGTTTGAAAATTTGCATAACTACCCCTGCCAGGCCTGTTTAATATTTGGATGCTTGTTATAATTATTTGACTCATCATTTTAAATCCAAAAATTTCACAAAAATAGGGTTAAGCTCCTGGACACGTGTTCTTCCACGCCATCAATTTAGTTTTTGATTTTATTTTATTTTTATATTTATTAAAAATCAAAAACATGCTTTTTCTCTACTGTCTAGCTTAGAAAATGCTAAAAAAATATTAAAACACTTCGAAAAATTACAAAAAAATTACCTAGTGTCTATTTTATCCTATTTTTAGTGTTAGTCCAAAAAATCACTAAAAATCTCAAAAGAAAAACACTAAAAATTTAAAAACACTCAAAAACTTCAGAAAAATATATAAAATCAAAGAAAAATCCAAAAATTACAAACTCAGTTTTTGTTTGTTCTCTATTTTATTCTCTTTATTTGAAAATTAGTGTGAAAAATTTTGATTGTTGTTTGCTAATTTTAAATTGTATTTTCCTCACAGCCAGCACATTTTCCACAGTTTTCCTTTATTTTGCTAATTAAAAATACCAAAAACACCTTGAAAATCCCCAAAAATCACAAAAACAGTAGAAAATCCTAAAAATATCAAAAACATTTCATTTCTGAATTTTTGGTTATTTTTGCACATTTTTTTAAGTATTTTAGCTTGACTTTCATTACATTGTCTTTATTTTCCAACATTGAAAAAGAATTAAAAAAATATAAAATATAAATTATAAAAATCAGAAAATTAAAAATCAAAAATACAAAATTAAAAATTAAATTAAAATAAAAAAAATTAAAAATTAAAAACCCACAAAAACTTAGTTGTTTGCTTGCTTAGTGTAGACACTTCACACACTCACTTGTGCATCAATTTTTGAACTACCCTGCTTGCTCCCTGTGTTCGAACTATCTGCATACTTGTCACTATACACCATTTGTGCAGAGTTAAAAATAAATTTTAACTCCACATTATTTCTAATTTATTGATCTTTAGTGTGGGTTAATTGTTGACTTTAATCGAGATTTGTGTGGTTGACACTTCGACTGAGTTCACGCTTTGTGTTGAACTTAAGACCACCGAATTTCGGCTAAATCAAATGGCGCCGTTGCCGGGGAGCAACAGCGAGTAGTTTACATTTTGCTTGTGTTGATTGTCTACCATAGCTTTAGTTTCTATCTCTTGCATTTGTGATATTGATTGATTGAGCTATCTGACCATTTCTTTTCTTGTCTTCTTGCGAGGGACCGCGGAGCAAGGCGGATCGCCTAGGTGACCCGAAGCAACCTTGGGAAGCGGAGCCGGCTATTCTTTAGCCAAGCCGACAGGAGAGAGCAAGAGGAGTGAGAGAGAGTGATTAGTTTAGCTCTTCTTTTATTTTTGTGAGAGAGTGATTTATTTAATTGTAATAATACAGGTACATTGGACACTCGGACACTTGGACACTATCGGGCCTAATTTCCGGGTGTTTGTTCACCCCGGGGCTCACCGCAGTTTTTATCGCGTTTTATCGCCGTCATTTTCTGGTTTTGTTTTCCTCTTTCCTTTCTTTTGTGGATTGATCCCTTAGATCATAGGTCCTGCTTGATTCGATTAGAATAGGTCCAAACACACTAATTACTTTGCATGTTCCTATAGATCGTTGTTGGACTTAGACTAATTAAATAGTTAGCTAACATCTTTCGATCCACGCGCCGCGAGCTCATTCCCGAACAAGCGCTTTCTCCTAACTCAAATGTGTTGAGCAGAGGAGGGGTGAGCCTAGACCGGACACTCGGATTGGGAGTTAGTAGCTAGCTTGTGGTTCTTCACGCTAGCAGTTGCCTGTTCTAAGACGATTTCCGCCTTGCATATCGCCATATAGATAGGTTTACAAATTCTGCTTTGCATCCCGCATGGAGAGAGCTGGGATTCGTTGTAAGTCTTCCTACTTTGCATGCATCATTTAGGCACAAAGGTGAGATTTCCACCTTGGTATCGACTTGCACGGCTTTTCCGACTCTATTCTCCCTCTGTTTTTGGAACAAAGTAGGATCAAGAAAATACAAAAACCGTTAGGCGCTTGTTTGAATCTACTCAAAAGAAGCGATAACACCAAAAAAATTAAAAAAGGGACTGCTAAGAAAACTTGACCAAAAATAAAATCGGTAATTGGATTCATTGCTTGGGGAGAGTAACACCCTCACTTGTATTCAGGTTGCATGGGAAGGTCTCCTTCCAAGTGAGGTGAGCGCTTCGTAAGGATTAGAGCCCAAAACCCAACTTGTGGCTGCCTTGTGTATCGCCTGGATTTCCGAAGTATTGGCGCTACTATCGTACGTAGTCGAGTAGGGCTTGGTCGCCATTGGTGACTCACGATTGTGTGAGCGCTGACCTTGTCCGAAGTACCGAGCTTAGGCCACGCCTTCACGAGTGTGTCTGTCTCACCGGCTGCGTCCGAGTAGGATCTTGCACGCTCACGGGTGATTCCCTTGCGAGCGAGGTCCGAAGTATCGGTTTCGCCTATCGGCTTCCTCCCTCTATTTCTTTGGCTGAGTAGGGATCCAGGAAGGGTTACAAGGACCTTAAAAAGCGCAAGTTACAGGTTACACAGGAGGAGGACAAGTACGGGGACACTTTCCCGGCAGTACTCTCTCTCCTATAGGCGTAGCGTTCTAAGGACTCGTGAAAAGATAAATACCTGAAAAACAAGCTAAAATTGACAAGATAAAAGCCGAACCTTCACGGCTTCACGTGTTGAGTTGGTGAACTCACCCTTGCTTTGTATTTGATTGCTAGATTTGTTTAGGTCAAGATCAAAAACACCGCACAATTGTGCACAATTTTGTTGCATCTCATATTATCTTCTTCTTCTCTTGCATTATCCCTGCTCTTCCCGAATAATCAAGATGATGGGACGGAGATCTCTTAGGCCGACTTTGTCGGCACTGCTATCCAGCACTCCTCCTCATTCATCTAGGAATACCTCGGAGAGTCCGCTCTCCGAGCCTGAGTTCACTTCCACCTTGTTCCCCCTCGACCACCCTTCCCATTCTCCTTCTCTCAGTCCAATTGTGTCAGAATTCAGTGCATCACAGAGTTCGGCTCATTCAACAGCACCTGAGATGGCCTCTTTTGCTTTTTCAGAAAATCCAGCGATGGCAGACAGAGGCGAGCACCCAGATGACCATGATCACCCTCCATTCATAATCGATCAGGTGGCCATCAACAATTCCTTGCTAGCGTCCCTGGAGACTATGCAGAGATAGATCCGTGACCAGGGAACATTCATGGGTGATCTGATGAGAGAGATAGCACAGATGGGAGAGAACCGACCTGGGGGCGGTGGCGGTGGAGGAGGAGGAGGACCAGATGCAGGAGGAGGCGATCCAGACGCTGAGCGACCGCCACAGACCATCATGAGGGAGTTGCACAACCCAGCTGCATCCCTCACTCACCGTTGGATCAGACTTCCGCCCATTCACGGAGATTTCGAGCTTCGGCCCCACACTATCCAGCTTCTGCCAAAGTTCCATGTGTTGCCGACCGAAGAGCCGCACCTCCACCTCCAGGAGTTTGAGATGATTTGCAGCACTATCCATGATCGGTTGATGACCGAGGATACAATAAAGATGATCGCCTTTCCGTTCTCTTTAGTTGATAGAGCCGCATATTGGCTCAAACACCTTGGGCGATTTGTCGACACATGGGCAGATCTCCGGACCGCGTACCTGAAGAAGTACTACCCTCTCGGCCGGACCAATGCAGCGCGAGCCATGATCAGTAACTTTGTCATGATCCCAAATGAGCAATTCCATGAAGCCTGGGATCGATTCAGAGAGCTCATCGACCGGTGTCCACATCACGACATATCCAAGCCCAACTTGGTGCAGAGTTTCTTCTGTGGGCTGACACCGGAGCTGCAGGGGCTAGTGAACGCCTCTTGCGGTGGGTCCTATTTCTCCAAGGGAGAAGACGACGTCTGGGCCATTTACGAAGGCATGGCAGAAAACTCTACTGTGATGACCCAAGCCCGAGTCTACACACAGCAGAAGCCCCCGCAGGGAGCGGGATCATTTCAGAGGATCGCCCGCATCGATGCCGGTCCCAATACAACGTCGGTAGCCGCAGCCCAAGCCGAATTAGTCGCAACCGACATGGGCATTATTAGTGAGAAGTTGGACCGCATGGAGATCCTCGAGAAGAAGCAGAACCAAGGTCTTGCTCAGATGGACCTTCTCACCAAAACCATGAGTGACCTGAAAACTCAAATCCTATGCATTCAGGAGGCACAAGCTCACTCCCAACAGCCTCCCAGGTCACGGGCTGACTCCAGCGGTAGCAGCTCCAACCAACCCTCTACCTCATACCGACAGGTGAATCATATCCAGGCAGAGCCGGTTCCACTGCTACAGTACCATCCAGAGCAACTGCCATCTCAGGAGACTCAGATGGTGGTCTATCAGCCAGAGCAGCCACTGGCAGTTCTTCCTCCACCCTCCTTCGAGCAGGAACCATTGATGGAAGTCAATGGGATTTGGTACGACCGATACCCTCAGCCCGGAATTCGTCGGGATCACCCCGGATTCCGTTGGGGCAATGGTGGATCCTCTTCCCAGCAGCAGAACCCTGCCCAAGGACACCAGAACATCCAGCCACAACAGCATAACCAGCAGTCCCAGTATGCCCAGCCACATCAGTATCAGAATGGCCCTCGTCCCGCCTATCAGGGACAGTCGTGGAGGCAGCGCCAGCCGCCTCAGCAGTCTTATCCCCAGCCACCCCCCAGTATCAGCAACAACACCAGCAGCAGCAGCCCCATTTCCAGCAGGGACAGACATCCGGTTCTCAGGGTCCCGCCTTTGAGAACCCAGCCCTTGATGATCTTGCCCGCTTGCTATCTGAACAGCGAGCATCTTTCAGGCAAGAAATGGATGAATTCCGGTCGGAGATGCGGGATATCATCAAAGGCAAAGCCGCTATACCTGCTCAGATCGAACCTAATCCTAATAACCTAAAAAGAAAATCTGAGCAGGTAGAGTTCACAGAGGATACCTCTCTTAGTGACGATTTGAATGATATGTCTTATTCTTTGAATGATGCTGATTTTGTGACTACTAGGAGCGGTAGGATGCCAGCCGGCGGCGCCTCTTCTGAGCGACAACCAGATGCTGAACCAGGAGCGCCAGAGGAGCAGAATAGCGATGCTGATGCCACTAATGACGATGCTGAAGACGGTGGTGCTGATGCCACCCATGATGGAGTCCAGGACGACGATGCTGATGCCGTCGTGAGATCAGATGCAGACGGTGGTGCTGAAGCCACCATTTTGGATGATGAACCAGAGCGCGGTGCTGAGGCCGCGAAGACCGGTGCTAGTGGTGGCGCTGAGGCCACCACATCTACTTTTGTTGAGCCACCATCTGTGATGTTGCCACATTTTGTATCTAGAGACTGTGGGAACAAAAAGAAAACAAAAATATGAATAAAGGAAAGGTTTCTGTTCAAATTGCGGATCCATATGTGGTGAATGATGATTATTGTATGGATTCTCCTTCTTCACAGGCACAGGGACCGATTCCTAGTCCTCCATCTGAGGAGGCCCCTACCATCCCCTTCCTTGAGGCACTCCGCCGTGTGAAGGGGAACAAAAAAGAAAATCCGGAAAAGAGCCAACAGGTAGAGTTCGGCAACGAAATGATTGACAGATTTCACATTCAGCTGACTCTACGAGAAGCATTTGAGCATATCCCCTTCTTTAAGAAGAATTTGAAAGAGACAACTACTGTCCGAAGGAAGAAGAGGCACAGAGATCAAATCCATATGCTCACGCACGACACTTGCTGCGCCATTCAGAACACATTGCCAGCCAAGCGACCCGATACAGGAGCTTCCTATGTCAGATGCGAGATCCAGGAGCAGCGGTTCGATCGTACTCTATTAGACAGCGGGTCTTCGATCAACCTCCTTCCGGTAGCCTTACTCAAGCAGTTCGAGTTTGGCCCTCTTCTTCGAAGCAGAACGGTCCTTCAGTTTGCTGATAGGTGGATTAAGAGGCCGAAGGGGTTGTTGAAGGACGTGGTCGTTACCATTCAGGGCCTGAAATTCCCCGTGGACTTTGTTGTATTGGACATGGAGATCCCTGAGTCGGTAACCGATGCCCCCATCATACTTGGGCGCCCATTCTTGGCCACTGCCAAGGCGGTATCCGACCATGACAGTGGGACGGTATGTTTTCGCGTAGAGGGTGAAAGCATACAAATAGATACGATCGACCAGACCAGAGCCAGAGAGTTGGCGTGCTCAGAACAATCCAGCGAAGCCGAGCAGATGACAGAGGAGGAGCTAGACATCCACCAGGTTTGTGATTTTGAGATGACTGATGATGAATCCAACTGGAAAGATCCCGTAGCACCGACCCTCGCCTTGCCTAAAGATTCACTATATCTCAAGCTCATGGCAGTCGAGAGCCGGGAGAGCACATCCCTGGATGAGGATATATCTGAAGCTGACAATGTTGCTATGAGTGGTGCTGAGGAATTTCAATCATGTTCATCTTCTTCAGATCCCTCGGATTCAGACATTGACTGGGATGACTTTGATGATTATTTGCCTTGTCTGATTCCTTCTGAGCCAACAGCCATGACAGAGTGCGAGCCAGTGCAGTTTATTGATGATTCAGCAGGCCGCCCTTCGTCAGAAATTCATGCGGAGCGAGAGTTCTCCCATGCAGACCTGGTAGCATTTACACAGACATATCAGAAGCCAGATCTGCCACCTCCCAGTTGTCCAGAACGGAAACCTTTGCCGCAGTCGATGACATACATATTCCTTGCGGGTGAGCCAGAAATGTACCCAGTCATTATCTCAGCAGATTTGACTGAAGAGAAAGAATCTCGTCTGATGGAGGTTCTTGAAAGAAACCGCAAGGCAATCGGTTGGAGTATAGCTGATCTCCAAGGGCTGAGCCCAAATCTTTGCTCTCACCACATCTATCTCGAGGATAACGCTAAGCCGTCGCGTGAGTTCCAACGACGGCTGAACCCGAATCTTCGAGACGTAGTCATGAAAGAAATTTCAAGGTGGTGGAGCGCCGATTTCATCTATCCCATCTCCGACTCCAAATGGGTAAGTCCGCTACATGTGGTACCCAAGAAGACGGGTATCACTACAGTTGTTAATGAGTCTGGAGAGGAGATCGCTACCATAGTACCAACTTCTTGGAGGGTCTGTGTGGACTACAGACGATTGAATGAGGCCACCAAGAAGGATCACTTCCCGCTACCCTTCATTGATCAGATTATCGAGCGGTTAGCTGGGAAGAGTCATTACTGTTTTCTTGACGGGTACTCTGGATACAATCAAGTGGCCATTGCGCCTGAAGACCAGGAGAAAATGACATTCACCTGTCCGTTTGGGACTTATGCTTTCAGACGGATGCCCTTTGGTCTATGTAACGCTCCGGCGACATTCCAAAGGTGCATGTTGTCCATCTTCTCGGACATGGTGGGTGACTGTTTAGAGGTCTTCATGGATGACTTCTCGGTCTATGGCGACGGGTTCGATGCTTGTCTTGGCTGCCTAGACCGTGTGCTCAAGCGCTGCATTGAGGTGAACCTTGTTTTATCCTGGGAGAAGAGTCATTTCATGATGACTCAGGGGACGGTCCTTGGTCATATCGTCTCCAACAGGGGCATGGAGGTCGATCCGGCTAAGGTGGATATCATCAGAAAACTCAATCCGCCGTCCAATTTGCGTCAGTTACGGTCTTTTCTGGGGCATGTCGGTTTCTACCGACGGTTCATTCAGGACTTCAGCCGAATTGCCCGGCCGCTCACTGACTTGCTGACTAAAGACACCGAGTTTATTGTTAATGATAAGTGTCTTGAATCATTTGAGACTCTCAAGAATATGGTTGTTTCTGCTCCTGTCCTTCAGCCACCTGATTGGTCTCTCCCATTCGAGATCATGACGGATGCTTCAGATTTTGCCGTTGGGGCTATGCTCGGACAGAGGAGGGATGGATTACCCTTTGCCATTCACTACACCAGCCGGACTTTGGATGCCGCTCAGCGGAATTACACTGTGACTGAGAAAGAGATGCTGGCCGTAGTATTCGCTCTTGATAAGTATAGATCTTACATTCTCGGATCTAGAGTAACCATCTACACTGATCATACCGCCATCCGGTACTTAATGGCCAAGAAGGATGCCAAAGCACGTCTCACCAGATGGATCCTTCTACTCCAGGAATTTGATATTGAAATTAAGGATAAGCCTGGAGTCAAGAATGTGGTGGCGGATCATCTCTCCAGATTGGAGAATCTTGAGGAATCTGATCCCAGCGCACCTATCACAGAGACATTCCCAGATGAGGCGATCTTGGCTTTCACCTCGCTCCCGTGGTACGCTAACATTGTGAACTATCTTGTAGCCAAGACGGTCCCACAAGGTTGGCCCAGGCAGAAACTTGAGACCTTCCTGGCGAAGGCCAAGTTTTACCATTGGGAGGATCCCGTCCTTTATCATGAAGGAGGGGACAGTATCTGGAGGAGGTGCATCCCTCAAGAAGAGCATCATAGCGTCCTCGCATACTGCCACAAGCTTGAGGCAGGAGGACATCATTCTGGAAAAAGAACAGCACAGAAGGTGCTTCAATCCGGCCTATGGTGGCCTACTCTCTTCAAGGATTCTGATGAGTTCGTGAAGAGATGTACTGACTGTCAGAAAATGGGAACCTGCGGATAGAGAGACATGATGCCCATGCAACCAATTCACTTTTGTGAGGTTTTTGATGCATGGGGGATTGATTTCATGGGCCCATTTCTTAAGAGTTAGGGATTCGAGCATATTTTGCTCGCTGTGGATTATGTCAGTCGATGGGTTGAGGCCATCCCTGCCCAAGCCGCAGATGCTAAAACCGTTTGTAAATTTTTGAGGAAAAATATCATTTCACGGTTCGGGGTACCTAGAGTCTTGATTTCAGACGGGGGGTCTCACTTCATCAATGACAAGGTTAGGGCCCTTGCAGACGAGTTCGGCATTGACCATCGGGTTGCCACTCCTTATCACCCTCAGACTAATGGTCTTGCCGAAGTATCGAATCGGGAGACAAAGACTATCTTGCAGAAAGTTGTCCGCCCAAACCGAAAGGATTGGTCACAGCTTTTGGACTCGGTCTTGTGGGCTTATCGGACTTCTTTCAAAAATCCATTGGGGACATCTCCCTTTCGTCTCGTCTATGGCAAGCCGTGCCATTTGCCAGTGGAGATCAAGCACAAATCTTTTTGGGCAGTTACTGAGTTGCTGTTAGATCCGGAGAGTATAGGAGACCAGAGAAGAGCTGAATTGGCAGCCCTGGAAGAATTGAGAGATACAACCTTTTCCAACAGACTACTATACAAGGAAAAAGTGAAGACATGGCACGATTCGCACATCAGCCATAAACAGTTTGAGCCAGATCAGAGAGTATGGTTGTTTGATTCCAGGCTGAAATTATTCCCAGGGAAATTGCAGAGCAAGTGGAAAGGTCCGTATGTGGTCAGGAAGGTACATGACAATGGCAGCATCGACATATCCGAACCGTCATCTACCTCTACCTTCCGCGTCAATGGTCAACGCCTGAAGCTATATCTAGATCATGATCCGCCGACCATTGACGTTGCCCCCATTCTTCTGGTATGAGATGTGTCCTTTGATTCTGATCATCTGCATCTCATACATGGTGATCAATTCTATCCTCCGTTGTACATGTCCATCTGTTCATATCACTCGGTCGTCTGTTGATTTATTTTCTTCTTTTCCTTTTCTATCTTCTTTTTCTATCAAAAAGGTGCCGCCCTTGTAGACAGTTTTCCATACTCAGGACGTACTTTGTCCTAAGTATAGGGGGGTTGGCACCCCGAGTTGTTCTATCCTTTTCGGTCCTCTCCATTGTCTCCTCTTCTTGTCTATACTTAGGGATATTTTACCCTAAGTATAGGGGGAGACAATCTGAGTACGATCTGTTCATTCCCACCCTTGACCCTCCCTGCGTTGTGTACAGTCTGCTATACTTAGGATTATTTGATCCTAAGCATAGGGGGGACGGTCAACTTCTCATTCGATTGATTCATTCATTTATTCTTTATTCTTTAGACTTGTCTATACTTAGTACGAGTTATGTCTTCTCTTTTCTCTCCGATCTATGAGGACATAGCTCAAGCTAAGTATAGGGGGGTCGTATATACTATGTATATACTTTAGCCATAACTCGTACTTTCGTATTTTCTTAATAATATGGCTAATAATTCTTTAAAATTCATTAAAAGTCTTAATAAAAAGGTGTTTTATTCCTCAACTTCTTTTTGTGTAATTACTGATTAATAAATCAGGTGAAAATGTTTTTTGCAAAATGTTTGAAAAATAGTTTGAAAATTTTGTTGAACATTTATTGAAAACTATTTTGAAAATATTTTGTTACATGTTTTCAACCTGTGTGAAATTGTGTGTTTTGTAAAATTTCTTTTCTTTGTGTGAAATAAAATGCTTGAAAAATGATTTGCAAATGGTTTGAAAAATGGTTGCAAAAATATTTGAAAAATCTATATATACTGTTTTGAAAGCCTTTTGCAAAATGATTTTCAAATGTGTGTAAATGATTGCAAAAATGTTTGTAAAAATTATTTGGACTATAGTTTTCAAAAATTGTGTGAAAAGCTTGTGTCAAATAAGTTTGAGGAATAATGACATCACACCAAAATCCACCATATGTATATATGTATAAAATTGATCACTTACCCTGTAAATTCTTAAAATCCACTTCTTGTATATATAAGAAGCGCTCCCGTGTACATATTTTAACCTAGTTTTCAGCCAAAACTTTTTCTTTTCAAAAATCCCAAAAACATTTGCAAAATTAAAATCCAAAAACATTTGAAAAATCTTTTTGAAAAATACAAAAAAATGCATCTACATATGCATGCATCATATTTTCAAAAATCCATAAAAATTTCAAAACCTTTGAAAATTGCATCATAAAAATATTTTCTGCATTGCATAGCATTCGTATTTTTCGGATTGAGTTTGATAGTTAAACGAGTCTAAGTAAAATCAGGAGATTGGAGCTTGATTGGACCTTAAAATCTACCTAATAACAGGAACCTTATAGGAACTGGGTTTGAAGTACTTCAGGTCTAGTTGACTTAATTCTTTGAGGATCACGGGACTTAGTTCAATGGATTCTTGACTACCTAAGTAGAGTATTTTGGAGCACACGTACGATTCTTGTTGATAATGACCTAACTTGGACACCTGCACCTTTCACATGGCTCAACTCAGTTGGAGTGGTGAGGGGATTGGATTTGCCGGTACGAGACGCACACAAGGAAACACTTGTCCTCCTCTAGGGAGGGAAGTGCACCCCAACCCGTCCAGTGATTAGGAAGTCTAAAGACAGGAGGCTGTGGGTTGCGATAAAGCTTCAAAAGAGGGATAGTCTACTGGCTCAAGAGGAAAAACTCCTTATGTAAATGCTGCTGTATATAGTATTCAAAAAAAATTCAGGCATGTACAAAAATAAAAAGCCTGCAAGTATGTACAAAGTCAATAAGCAAGCTTGAGTTCCAAAGTCAAATATGTGAGCCTGCAGCAGGATGACTTGACTACACTGGTCTTGCATCCCGGGATAGGTAGCTACACTGGCTACCGTCCATTCTTCTCTTCACCCCCTCCTCTTGAGCTGGTTGCCACTTGAACTTAGAAGGGAATACCCCGCTCCTCGAGGATGGAGTTGCTGGATTGGGGAATCATTGGGTTGTCGTACTGGAGAAGTCAGTTTCTTTGTCATTCTAGTTGGGGAGAGCCACCATCACTTACACTGTACAAGTCAGATTCATAGTCGTAAGAGTTTGCGTATGAATTGAGATATTTCTGACCTGACTATTGAGGAGACTTGGACAGAGTTTTGGGATTCTCAAGGACTGTTGAATTTCAAACACGGTTCTCACTAAGGTTCCGCCCGCACTAAAATTCCAAAGGTCCGACTTAAGCTCCAAACTTTGATTTTGTGAAGACAAGTTTGATAATCAAATAAAATCCAAGTTCTTCTTTTTCTTTTCTTTCTTTTTCTTTTGCACTTATTGCATAAGTGTTTTCTAGGGACTAGCAAAGGTAAAGTATAGGGGGATGATGAATCCACATTTCATCATCTTTATTCTATCATTTTGGCACCAAAAACCCTATCAAATACCTGTAAATGACCTTAAATTCATCATCTTAGCATTCATGCATGTGCATCATATTAGTGTATAAAATACCGTAATTAAAGCCAAAATTATAGAATAAATAAATAAAAGAAAAAGAATAAAATATTGTAAATATTTTATGACCCAAAACCCCGAGACCTAGGCATCTTGATGAATAGGTCGACAAGGAATAAAGTAGGGGGTGATAAGGTCAGAAATACAGATAAAATACCTATACATTCTATTCATTCTTTATTCATTTAGGGACCTATTTTTGGTTCCACTTTTTATTCATCAAATAAAGAAACTTTGTACATGAAAGTTGTAGATAATTTAATAAAGAAAAATACAAAATTGATTTCACAGAAAAATAATGTACAGATGAAAAGATATGGTCTGAATAAGAATCCAGAATCCCAACTTTCCAGACCCGTATCTCACAACTGACCACTCCAAATGCAGTGTACTCACCTTTAATTGTATATAGAATAAAATAATCTATCCAATGGTGGTGGTTTCACATTTGGCGGAGTCACAGTTTGAAAGTTGAGTTTTGGACCCCTATTGTATACCTGTACTGAATAAAATATTCAATTTATTCTTTATGTATTATTTATTCATTTTTATATTTTTATAATGATGTAAATATTACTTATAATAATTATGTACATAAAAATTAAAATAAAAATACAAAAGAAATCCAAATAAAAATACTTGTATATACCTAATACATAGGTATCTTACCTATATGTATACCTATACTCTTTATACCTATATTTTATTTAACATACATAATAAATCAGAAAAATAAAATAAAATTATATTTGTGTATATAAAAGTGTTTTATAATTTTAGAAAATAAGGTATGAAATTAATAAAAATAAAATACACAAAATAAAAATAAAATACTAAAATACATAGGTAGTATACCTATTTAGGGTTAAAAAGGTAACTTGTAAAAATGTAGTTCATAAAAATAATTAAAAATCAGAATAAAATACTACATAAAATAACAAATATTTTTTATTTTATAATTATTATTTAATTCGGCTTATTTCTATTTTAAAATAATTCTTAAATCTTTTTCCAGGAGTTTTTCCTGGTTGGTCCACGTGGACCAACCAGGGGACCAGGAGAGTTGACCTCGGGTCAACTCCCTGGTCCTACTCCTGTAGCATTGTCAGAATAGGTTTGACCCCAGTTTCAAGGTTTTTTGGGCGCTGCACCTTTCATCCTTTCGTGATGAACCTTTGACGACTTTTCTTCCTCGATCAGAGCTCTTGCACGCCCAAGACTCTCCTTGGGCGGAGGAGCTCTGAATCGAGCACCTCGGTCAAATGAGCCCCTCGTCAACCCCTTAAAGCCAAACCCTGATTCCCATTTTTGAATTCGAACCGCGAATACTCTCTGATCCACCCCCTTGATCGAGCAAGAGGAGCCCGGAGGTGACAACTTCGAGCCCCAAGCCTCCAAGCGGCGGGAGAGCACCCGGATCGTCGCGCGTTCCAACCTCCGGCGACCGCCGTCGAGGTATCCTTTCCCTCGCCCTACCTGGGCTTGAGGCAGCTTTATTTCCTTTAGTTTTGCTTGTATTTTGTTCCTGGTATCCCGCACTTCAATTCCACCCGCTTCTCCATTCGATCCGTGTGTTGATTCGCTCAATCGACCATCACCGGAGCTATCTCCGGCCACCGTCATTCTCCACGCCGTACGCCGCCGCACATCCCCCATCCCTTTGCACCACGTGATCGGGGCAGTTTGCCCCCGATTACATCACCTTTTTGTGCAGGTACCTGGGCATTCAACGCACCTGGAGGGCGTTTTGCACCTTGCCGGAGACTCCTGGAGTTCCTCCTCGACTTCGACCTCACAGGAGAGCTCCGAGGGTCGACGGCGATTTTTGAGGCCACCAGACAGTAGCAGTCACCTGCAGGAAGCTTGCTGGACCCTTTGGAGCATCGCATTGCAGCAGAGAGAGGAGATCGGGGCTGGGGAAGCTCGCACCTCCGCGAGTTCTTCCCAGTTCGTCGAACTTTGCTCGCCGCCGTTCGATTTTGGAGGCGCCCCAGTTCTAATCAGGGCCCTTGGATCTTGGAGCCCCACAGCCGTTAGATCGTGGGCCAGGATCTAATCCTGGCCGTTATAATCGAAGGGGCATCGGGCTTCGTCCGCACGCCACGTGGCATACGTCAAGTCTTCTCGGCCGTGCGATTAAAGCGCCTGGGTATTTTGCTAACCGACCCTCGCGCATTTTTGTTATTTCTAATTAGCACAGAAACTCTCAGCTGCTGTTGTAAAAGTTTGTAAAATTAGACTTGGACCCCCGCGCTTTGATTATTTACTCTCAGGTCCTTGCCTAGCGCACGTGTTTGTCACATGCGCTGGGCATTTTGCAGGAGAGACCCCCGTATTTAGTATTATTTTAGATATAGTTCTGTAACTTTTCACTGCAGTTTATTAATTTCTGGAATTTTGCAATTACACCCCAAGGTTTTATATAATTTCTATTTAGTCCTCCCCAGGCGCGTGCTTCGCACGCGCGTGGGTGGGCTTTTTGCCAGAACACCCCTTGCAGGTTTTATAATCTGTTGTTGGCCCAGAAATTATTTAATGCAGTAGTAAATTTTGTGGAAAATTGCATATATGCCCCTGGATGTTTGAAAATTTGCATAACTACCCCTGCCAGGCCTGTTTAATATTTGGATGCTTGTTCTAATTATTTGACTCATCATTTTAAATCCAAAAATTTCACAAAAATAGGGTTAAGCTCCTGGACACGCGTTCTTCCACGCCATCACTTTAGTTTTTGATTTTATTTTATTTTTATATTTATTAAAAATCAAAAACATGCTTTTTCTCTACTGTTTAGCTTAGAAAATGCTAAAAAAATATTAAAACACTTCGAAAAATTACAAAAAAATTACCTAGTGTCTATTTTATCCTATTTTAGTGTCAGTCCAAAAAATCACTAAAAATCTCAAAAGAAAAATACTAAAAATTTAAAAACACTCAAAAACTTTAGAAAAATATATAAAATCAAAGAAAAATCCAAAAATTACAAACTCAGTTTCTATTTGTTCTCTATTTTATTCTCTTTCTTTGAAAATTAGTGTGAAAAATTTTGATTGCTGTTTGCTAATTTTAAATTGCATTTTCCTCACAGCCAGCACATTTTCCACTGTTTTCCTTTTTTTTTGCTAATTAAAAATACCAAAACACCTTGAAAAATCCCCAAAAATCACAAAAACAGTAGAAAATCCTAAAAATATCAAAAACATTTCATTTCTGAATTTTTGGTTATTTTTGCACATTTTTATAAATATTTTAGCTTGCCTTTCATTACATTGTCTTTATTTTCCAACATTGAAAAAGAATTAAAAAAAATATAAAATATAAATTATAAAAATCAGAAAATTAAAAATCAAAATACAAAATTAAAAATTAAATTAAAATAAAAAAAATTAAAAATTAAAAACCCACAAAAACTTAGTTGTTTGCTTGCTTAGTGTAGACACTTCACACACTCACTTGTGCATCAATTTTTGAACTACCCTGCTTGCTCCCTGTGTTCGAACTCTCTGCATACTTGTCACTATACACCATTTGTGCAGAGTTAAAAATAAATTTTAACTCCACATTATTTCTAATTTATTGATCTTTAGTGTGGGTTAATTGTTGACTTTAATCGAGATTTGTGTGGTTGCCACTTCGACTGAGTTCACGCTTTGTGTTGAACTTAAGACCACCGAATTTCGGCTAAATCAATCTCATCCTCCTTACTCGCCAGATCAAGATGATGGGTCGGAGGTCCCTTAGGCAGCCTCTGGTTGCACCGCTTTCGAGCACTCCGGCCTGCTCATCTAGGTTGGTTCGCGAGAGCCGAGACTCGCTCTTCGAACCCGAGTTCGATTCCATCCTGTTCCCCCCCGACCACCATTCTACCACCAGCCCTGAGGTGCCAGTGCCAGATCATAGAGAGCAGCAGCCAGTTGATTTATGAGCACCTGAGTTTGGGTCTTTTACCTTTGCAGAGACCATGGCCAGTAGCGAGGACCGCACCGAGGGCCCTAGAGCCGAGCAGACATATGTTTTGGACCGGGGTGCGATCAACAACACCCTGTTAGCCTCCCTAGAGATGATGCAGAGGCATATTAGAGATCAGGGAGATTTCATGGTGGACAAGCGCCATGAGATGGAGCAGATGAGAGCCGATAGAGAGCAACGCATACCCGGTGGAGGAGACATTCCTGAGGGAGAGCAGCCAGCCCAGCCAGCAGCAGGAGCACGCCCGATGAGAGAGTTGCACAACCCTGGTGCAACTCTGACACATAGATGGATCGTGTTGTCGGCCATAGCGGGAGACTTCAAGTTCCCACCACAGATGATTCAGCTCCTTCCTCGTTTTCACGGACTCGCCACCAAGGAGCCACATCTTCATCTCCAGGAGTTCGAGATGATCTGCAGCACTGTCCACGGCCGTGGCGTGGACAAGGACACCAGCAAGATGATGGCATTCCCTTTCTCCCTCGTTGATAGAGCAGCCAACTGGTTAAAGCATTTAGGGAGATTTATGATGATATGGGAGCAGCTCCGGAACGAGTACCTCAACAAGTACTATCCACTTGGCCGGACCAATGCAGCGAGGGCCCTGATCAGCAACTTTTCCATGCTACCCAACGAGCAGTTTCACGAGGCATGGGATCGCTTCAGGGAGCTTATCGACATATGCTCGCACCATGATATCTCGAAGCTGAACCTAGTTCAGAGCTTTTTCTGCGGGCTTACACCAGAGCTGCAGGGGTTGGTGAATGCATCCTGTGGAGGATCGTATTTCGCCAAGGATGAGGACCAGGTCTGGGCCATCTACGAGGAGATGGCCGAGAACTACACTGTCATGTCTCAGACCTGCCTCTACACACAGGGGAAGCCCCAGCCACAGACTGTGTCCTATCAGAGGATAGCACAGGTCAATGCCGATCCCTTTACTTCATCCGCAGCAACAACACAGGCAGAGTCGACAGCCGCCGACATGGGCATCATCAACGAGAAGCTGGACCGGATCGAGTTGATAGAGAAGAAGAAGTACCAGGGGATGTCACAGATAGATCAGATGGCACAGACGTTGAGTGACCTAAAGACACAGATCATGTGTCTCCAGGAGGCACATACGGCTTCTCAGCCCCATCTTAGGTCACGGGCAGATCCAGGCAACAGCAGCAGCATGACCCAACCCTCCGCCCAGTACCGACAGGTCCACCATGTCCAGGCGGAGCCATATCAGTAGCCGCAGCAGCAGTACATCCAGTCACCATCATCTTAGGACAGCCAGATGTTGGTGTATCAGCCTGACCAGCCCCTGGCAGTACTCCCACCACCCACTTACGAGCAAGAGCTGTTGATGGATGTCAACAGGATATGGTACGATCGTCCCCAGCCCGGTATCCGACGAGACCATCCCGGATTCCGTTGGTCGGCCGGAGACACCAGTTCCCAACAGCAGCCTCTAGTTCAGGGTGGCCAGTACGACCAGCAGCGAGAGACTCACCAGCAGCCCCAGTTCCCGTCACACCAGCAGCCATCACAGCAGCAACAGCATGGTTCTCGTCCCTACCAACGGGGACAATCTTGGAGGCAGCCTCAGCAGCCTCAGCAGTATCACTCCCAGCAGTATCAACCCCCTTATCTCTCTCACCAGCAGCAGCAGCCTCATTACCAGCAAGGCCACCCATCAGGTTCTCATGGGCCCGCCTATGAGAACCCTGCCTTAGACGACCTAGCCCGCCTCATATCCGATCAACATGCTACTTTCAGATGGGAGATGGATGAGTTTAGACAGAAGATGAGAGAGTGTGTAAAGGGGAAGGCCGACATTCTTGCACAGATAGAGACGAACCCGAACAACCTCAAGAGGAAGTCTGAGCAGGTAGAGTTCACAGAGACCACCACTCCTAGTGATCCCCTTGGTGATATTACTGCATATATGTTTGATGCTAATTTTATTACACTTAGGAGCGGTAGGATGCCAGCAGGCGGCGCCTCATCTGAGCGACGACCTCACGCCACTTCAGGAGCGCAAGACGAGGAGGAGAGCAGTGCTGATGTCGCTCATGATCATGATGATGACGGTGGTGCTGACGCCACCAAGAACGTTGATCCAGCCGACGGTACTGAGGCCGTCGCTTTGCCAGATGGAGGAGGTGGTACTGATGCCACCATTGTTGCTGAGCCAGAGCGTGGTACTGATGCCGCTATTCCAGATGCCGAGGGTGGTGCTGAGGCCACCATTGCCAGTTCTATTCTTGTTGTTTTCCCTTCAGTTCATGTATCTCAGGACACTTCTGTGAATAAAGGAAAGGGTTTATTATTTTCAGATCCACCTATGTTGATTGATGATTTGCGTGTGGATTCTACTTTGCCTGAGCAACATAGACCCGATCCTAGTCCTTCATCTGAGAAGGACCCAGCCGTCCCCTTTCCCCAAGCACTCCACTTGGCTAAGGGGACCAAAGAAAATCCAAAAAATCCCACCACCTAGAGTTCAGCCAGCAGATGATGGACCAATTTCATATACAGCTGACTCTACAGGAGGCCTTGGAGCACATACCTCTCTTCTAGAGATCCCTCAGAGACATGACTACAGTTTAGAGGAAGAGGAGGAACCATCAGTCAGAGATCCATGTTCTCACTCGCACCACATGCTTTGCGATCCAGAACCATCTGCCAGCCAATAGGCTAGATGTAGGAGCCCCGTATGTCAGATGCCATATTCATGAGCAGAGGTTCGATCGGACTCTATTAGACAACGGTTCTTCAATCAACCTACTTTCGGCAGCTCTACTCGATCGATTTGAGTTGGGTCCTTTACGACAAAGCAGGACGGTCCTTCAATTTACTGATCGATCTGTCAAGAGGCCGAAGGGGTTGTTGAAGGACGTTGTCGTCACGATTCAGGTCATGAAATTCCCCATGGACTTCGTTGTGTTGGACATGGAGATCCCTGAGTCCGTGGCCGATGCCCCCATCATTTTAGGATGGCCAAGAACCCGATACCGCCATCATTTTAGGACACCCGTTCTTGGCCATAGCCAAGGCAGTGTCCGATCATGATAGCGGGAAGGTATACTTTTGCGTCGAGGGCAAGAGTATACAAATAAAAACGATCGAGGAGACTAGAGCCAGAGATTCCACTTGCTCAGACAAGCCTTCAGATTCAGAGCAGATGACAGAGTCAAGGCGAGACATTCACCAGGACTGTGATTTTGTGATTACAGACTATGAGGCAGTTTGGTCCGATCCAGTTGCATATGCCATCCACTTACCTTCAGAGTCCGTTGATGCACAGATGCTAGCAGAGGAGAGCTTGGAGAGAACATTCTTGGTCTAGGATACATTTCAGGTAGCAGAGCCGGTTCCCGGTCGTGAGGCAGATTCTTCTTTTGATACTGATACAGATCCCTCAGAGTCAGATATAGACCGGGTAGAGTTTGATGATTTGATTCCTTGTCTGACTTCCACAGAGCCATCAACTTGGGTGGAGAACGATTCCATACAGAGCTAAGACACACCAGCCGAGCAGTCTTCACTAGATGCAGATTTTCAGCGAGAGTTCTCATTCTCCCATGCATATTTGGTCGCGTTCACTCAGATTTTTCAGAGGCCAGATCCGCCAGCACCCTGTTGTCCAGAGCTGAAGCCTTTTCCATCATCGTTGAAGTATAGGTTCCTTGTGGGTGAGCATGAGATGTACCCAGTCATTATCTCAGCAGATTTAACTGGAGAGCAGGAATCCCGTCTGATGGGGGTTCTTGAAAAGAATCGCAATGTGATTGGATGGAAAGTAGCCGATCTCCAGGGGATAAGTCCGGCCTTGTGCTCCCCCCATATCTATCTCAAGGAGGACGCGAAGCCGTCGTGTGTATTCCATCGGCGGCTGAACCCGAACCTTCGAGATGTTGTCATGAAGGAGATCTCGAAATGGTGGAGCGTTGATTTTATCTATACCCCATCTCTGACTCCAAATGGGTCAGTCCGCTACATGTGGTGCCCAAGAAAACGGGCATCACCACAGTTGTTAGTGAGTCTAGAGAGGAGATCGCTACCCGGGTACCCACTTCTTGGCGGGTCTGTGTGGACTACAGACGATTGAACCAGGCCACCAAGAAGGATCATTTCTCACTGCCTTTTATTGATCAGATTATAGAGACGCTAGTTGGGAAGAGCCATTACTTTTTCTTAGACGGGTACTCTGGATATAATCAGGTGGCCATTGCGCCTGAGGACCAAGACAAGACTACCTTCACCTGTCCCTTTGGGACATATGCTTTCAGACGGATGCCCTTTGGATTGTGTAACGCCCCGACGATATTCTAGAGGTGCATGTTGTCCATCTTTTCGGACATGGTGGGGGAGTGCTTGGAGGTCTTCATGGACAACTTTTCGGTCTATGGCGACGGGTTTGATGCTTGTCTTGACTGCCTAGACTGTGTCCTCCAGCGATGTATCAAGGTCCATCCGGTGCTTTTATGGGAGAAGAGTCACTTCATGGTGACTCAAGGGACGATGCTTGGCCATATCATCTCCAACAGGGGCATGGAGGTTGATCCGGCTAAGGTGGATATCATTAGGAAACTCAGCCCACCATCCAACTTGCGGGAGTTACGGTCTTTTCTGGGGTACGTCGGTTTATACTGACGATTCATTCATGATTTCAACAGGATTGCCCGGCCGTTGACTGATCTGCTGATGAAAGACACCGAGTTCATTGTGGATGATAAGTGTCTAGCGTCATTTGAGACTCTCAAGAGTCTAGTTGTTGAGTCTCCTATCCTCCAGCCACCTGATTGGTCTCTCCCATTTGAGATCATGACGGACACCTCTGATTTTGCCGTAGGGGCAGTGCTGGGACAGAGGAGGGATGGAGTCCCCTTTGCTATTCACTACGCTAGCCAGACTTTGGATGTCACTCAACGGAACTACACTGTCACTGAGAAGGAAATGCTAGCCGTAGTGTTCGCCCTAGATAAGTTTAGATCGTACATCATTGGATCTAAGGTGACCATCTTTACTGATCATACTGCCATCAGGTGCCTCATGGCAAAGAAGGATGCCAAATCCAGATTGACCGGATGGATCCTTCTACTCCAGGAGTTTGACATAGAGATTAAGGATAAGCCTGGAGTCAAGAATGTGGTGGCAGATCATCTCTCTCGATTGGAGTTTCTTGAGGATTCTGAGCAGATTGAGCCTATTTGTGTGACCTTCCCAGATGAGGCGATTCTTGCTATCGCCTCTCTCCCGTGGTACGCCGATATTGTGAACTATCTTGTTGCCAAGAAAGTTCCACAAGATTGGCCCAGGCAGCGACTTGAAACCTTCCTCGCGAAGGCCAAGTTCTATCTTTGGGAGGATCCCGTCCTTTATCATGAAGGAGGGGATAGCGTCTGGCGTAGGTGCATTCCTCAGGAGGAGCACCACAACGTCCTCACTTACTGCCACAAGCTTGAGGAAGGAGGACATCACTCTGGGAGGAGAACGACACAGAAAGTGCTCCAATCCGGCCTATGGTGGCCTACTCTCTTCAAGGACTCTGATGAGTTCGTGAAGAGGTGTACTGACTGTCAGAGGATGGGCACTTGTGGACAGTGTGATATGATGCCGATGCAGCCCATTCACTTATGTGAGGTTTTTGACGCATGGGCATCGATTTCATGGGTCCATTCCCTAAGAGTCTGGGATTTGAGTACATTCTGTTGGTTGTGGATTATGTGAGTCGTTGGGTTGAGGCCATCCCCGCCCGAACCGCAGATGCTAAGACTGTTTGCAGATTTTTGAGGAAGAATATCATTTCACAGTTCGGGGTACCTAGAGTTTTGATATCTGACGGGGGGTCTCATTTCGTTAACGACAAGGTAAAGGCCCTTGCTAGCGATCAGCATAGACCATCGAGTAGCCACACCGTATCATCCTCAAACCAATGGTCTTGTTGAAGTGTCGAACAGGGAGATCAAGACTATTCTGCAGAAGATCGTCCGCCCTGACCGAAAGGATTGGTCACAGCTTTTGGACTCGGTCTTGTGGGCATATCAGACGTCCTTCAAGATGCCTTTGGGTACATCTCCCTTCGCCTCGTTTATGGCAAGCCCTGCCATTTACCTGTTGAGATGAGACATAGGTCACTTTGGGCAGTCACTGATATACTTCTAGATCCAGTGAGTGTAGGAGATCAGAGGAGGTCAGAGTTAGCAACCCTGGAGGAGCTTCGTGATATAGCCTTTTCGAGCAGCCTTCAGTACAAGGAGAGAGTGAAGGAGTGGCATGATTCTCGTATCAGCCACAAGCAGTTTGAGCCAGGACAGAGAGTATGGTTGTTCGATGCCAGGTTCGTTTATTTCCAGGGAAGCTGCAGAGTAAATGGAAGGGACCCTATCTGGTCCGAAAGGTACACGACAATGGAAGCATCGACATATATGAGTTGTCATCTGAGAGTACCTTTCGTGTCAACGGGCAGCGGCTCAAACCATGTCTAGATCATGAGCCACTGGTCGTCAACGTTGCCCCTATTCATTTTGCGTGAGATGTGGTCTCTTGACTCACATCTATTGCATCTCACGCCTGATTATCACTGTTCCCCCGACTTGTGTAGATCCAGATGTCCATATCACACTATTCTTCAGTCCAACACCCCATTTGCATCGTTGATTATGCTATACTTAGGGTGCACTTTACCCTAAGTATAGGGGGGTGTGAGACTTTTGAGTTTCTTTTGATTCTTTTCTATCTCTATTTTGCTACCTATACTTAGGGATATTTTACCCTAAGTATAGGGAAGGTAGACCCTGTACATTCTTTCACTCGGATTCCCCTTTGTGTACAACCTGCTATACTTAGGATTATTTGATCCTAAGTATAGGGGGAAACCCCGAGATCTTCTTCATTTCTATTCTTTCATTTGTCTTTGTATATAGCTTTTCCTTTTCACTTCCCTATACTAAGCATGAGTTATATCTTCTTCATCGCTATTGATTCACTCTGAGGACATCGTACGAGCTAAGCATAGGGGGGTGTCGTATATATTTCATATATACTTTAGCCATAACTCGTACTTTGTGTGAGTGTGTTAATAAATAAAAATGGCTAAAACACCTTAAAATCCATAAAAATTAAAAATTTGTCTTGTAAATAAAATCTTTTATTGCACATACATAGCTATGTATAAAATTATTTTTGTAAAAATGTTTGTAAAAATATTTTGTGTAAATATTTTCATATCAAAATTATGTATATAGTACAAAATTTTTGTAAAATGTTTGAAAAACAAAAAATTTGAAAAAACCTTGTGTAAATTTGTGTGAATATTTTGCAAAACTCTGCATTCATGCATACATCCATGTTTTCAAACATTTTCAAAAAATTTGCATATTTTCAAATTTTGTAAAAATTGCATGTTTGTAAATACTTGTATAGTTTTTCTTAAATCATAGTTGACATTTAAACTAGCCTGGAAGTAAATTGAAAAACGGAGCTTGGTTAAGATCTTAATCCACCTAATTCTAAGAGGAACCTTATAGGGCTTAGGGTTGAGACTTTTCAGGTCCACGGTGACTTAATTCTTTGAGTCCACTAGGCTATGATCATATGCCATCTTGATGAGCCTAAGTAGAACACTTAACAACGTACACATGACTCTCACAGACAATGCCTTTACTTGGACCAACACTTTACACCGAGCTCTCTACGGATGAGGTGGTGAGGAGGCAGTCTTCTTTGACTTGGGGTAGCATATGAGGGTAGTACTTCTAGGCGGAACCTCTCTTCTTCTTATAGTGAAGGAAGTGCGTCTCAACTTGGTCTGGTAGCCGTGAGGTCTAACGACAGGAGTTGTGGGTTGCAATAATGCTTCAAAAGAGGGATAGTCTACTGGCTCAAGAGGAAAAACTCCTTATGTATATATGCTGCACTTTGTAGATATGTTGTACATATGTTAAAAAAATGCAAAAAGAAAAGAATAACTCCAAAAAAAGTGGTGGGTCTGAGAGAAAATGATAATCCCACCGGAGTGTATATAGTCAAATAAAGCAAAGCTTATGTTATCCATGTTCCATCTCATGAAGCTTGCAGCAGGGAGACTTAGCTACATTGGTTGAGCTCCCAAGGATACATGGCTACACTGGCCATGGTCCATTCTCTTCTTCCTCCTATTCTTGAGCCGGTTGAACTTGAACTTAGAAGGGAATACCCCGCTCCCCGAGGAAAGAGCCTCTAGACTAGGGTATTAGAGTTACCTTTTCGAGGGAGGGTTGTCACTTTGCTATTTCTTAGGTAGAGAGCTATATCACTTACACAATACAAGAAGAGTTTCATGGTCATCAGAGTTTGTGTATGTGGACTTGTTCTGACCTGGATTGTTGAGGAGTCTTGACTATAGATTAGTGGAACTTAGAGGCTGTTAAGTTCTAAACCTAAGTCTAAATAAGGTTTCGACAAATTAATAATCCAAAGATCTGACTAAGCTCCATACTTCAATTTAATGAAGACAAGTTTAGTAATCAGCATTGATTCATTCTCTTTCCCTTCTTTTTATTTTCCTTTTTCTTCTTTTCACTTCTTTTTCAAATAAGTGTTTGCTAAGGTACTATAAAAAGTAAAGTATAGGGGGATGATGAATCCTCATTCATCACTCTTTATTCTTTTATTTTAGCTAAAAATCTTTGCAAAACACCATGTAGATACTTGTAAATACAATAAGTTAGCAAGTAGGCATGCTTGTGTAATTATCAATAATTAGCATGTTTTTGTGCAGAAATAAGAGAATAAAGAAATAAAGAATAAGAGGGAAATATTTAGAATAAATATCGAGTGACCTGAACCCAAGAGAGGGCCCAATATGGGTCTGATCGCCAAATAAAATAACTAGAGAGAGATAGGGCCATTCAACCTTGTGTAAAACCCCCTCTTATGTATATATTTTATTTTCACAAAAAATAAAAATAAAAATGTGTTTTATCATTTTGTATATATTTCGAAAAATAAAATAAAATGAGAAAAATAAAATAAAACCAAAAATAAAACACTTTCTCTCTACATTGTATATATACCATGTATAAATGTATCACACCATTATTTATTTCACCCTTGTAAATAAATAGCAAAAATAAAATAAAAATTATTTATATCCCAAATTTTATGTTGTAAATAAATAAAATATAAAATTGGGGAATTTGTACAAAAATAAGAAAATCAAAATAAAAGTATAAAATACATAGGTATTTTATGCCTGTATATTAAATTATATAATGTATATAACATAATTTATTTTTCAAAAACAATAAATAAATATCGCTAAAAAATAGTTTGAAAATAAATAAACATTTTTTATTTTGTAAATATTTTGAAATAAAATCATTTTCGATTTTTAAATGTTTTTCTAAATCCTTTTGACCCTGGATTTTTCTAATTGGTCCAGAGGATCGTTGACCCCCGGTCAACTCCCCCTCCCAGATCCCTTCTTCGTGGATTATGTTCACCGGCCCGATTTCTCAAAATGTTACAGAACGGATCCATCGCCCGTTTGCCCCGATTTCACCTTCCATCTCTTCCTCGTGGATCGTGCATCTTCGCGGATCCCTAGAAGGGATCGGATCTACCTCGGATTGCACGCTCTTGCCTGTTCTTCCCTGTCACCTAGGACGCATATAAAGACCTTCATTTCACCTCCCAGTCTCTCAACTCACGCTGCAAGCCCTAAATCCACCCTAAAGAGACTCCTCTCGGTGACAGCGACCGGAACCACTCTTTGGGGGCCGGATTAGGCGCCTGTAGCCGATGCTCGACGAACGTGGCCAGAGCGCCGCCACGTAAGAGCCTCCCAGCCCGCCACAGCTCGGTTGAGGCGACGACCCCCTTCGCCGCACCCTCCTGGAGCTCAAGATAGACCTCCGATCATCAAGTAGACACTTCATCATCCTGAGTTCAGTTTATCCTCGATTCTTCATATTTCGCTCCGCCGTCTCCGACCTAGTGGTCGGAGCTCCACCTATCATCTCTAACAGCTCAGATCGAACCCCCGTTCCACCGTCATCCTTCTCCCATCATCTGGCCACCTCGAGCTTGGCTAGTCGAGCCAGGATTGAGTAGGCTCCTTCCTCTGCCTTCGCCGGAGCCGTCCTCCGCCATTCTACGCCGCTTCTCGTTGCCGTTTGTCCAAAAAACCCCGCCGGAGTTCCCCTCCGAGCAAAAGCTTTCATCTGCAGGTCCATAAGCATCAGATTACCCCTAGCTCACGTTCATCACCCTCGTCGAGACATCCCTGGTCGCACTACCCCTTCCCGGATATCTGACCGTTGACGACTCCATCAGCCATCGCCACCAGACGCGGAGGGACGAGGCAAGTCGAACCCCTCTCTCTGATCATCCATCGGATGCTCGGATCTCCTTCAGTTCGCCGACGAACCTCGCCAGGGAGGAGTTCTTCTAGACCTCTTCTCCACCGTCGGATTGAGCCCATTCACCAGACGCCATCTAAGCCATCCGTGCCCTGTTACTGATAGTCTGTTAGATACCAGATCTAACAGCCACGTGCACCCTACGTCCGCCATCTCGTCAGGACCGTCCAATCTACCAGGCGTCAGCATCTCCACCGTACGTTCGCAGCCACTGACCACCTGCCACCTGTCCATCACGTGACCCGCACGCGACGGCTAGGTAATTTGCGCCATACCCCTATAGTTATTTTCTTTTCTAGTTTAGCCTATTAAATAAATTAGCACTATATGGACATTTTGCATACTAGCCTTGCTGTTTTCGCTATTTGCTATCTGGTCCTGTATGTGGGCACGTGCATCGACACGTGCTTCTTTGTGACTTTTGCATATTTTACCCCGAACTTAATGAAGGTTATGGTTTGAATTTATATTTTTCATATTTACATCCATACCCCTGTGATCGCTGAGTTTCGACATGTGCTAGAATTCGTGGGTAAATTACGGGGAGGGACTTATACTTTTAAAGCCTGTTAATGATTAGTCCTGAAACTTGTTTTATTTGCTGAATGGTCCTTGTGTGTTGTGCATGTTTTATTGGTTGAATAAAACAACAAATTAACTCCAAATCTTTTGAAATTAGGACACTTGGCCCCTGCCACTGTATAAAAATTTCAGTGAATTTTTGGGACATTTTTGTTCTGATTTTCTATTTTTAAAAATTAAAAAACCTTGCCTTTTGTTACTGTCTAACTTTAAACATCAATTAAAAATATTAAAAAGCCTCTAAAAAATCCAAAACAATTACCTTTTGCTTGTTTTGTTGCCTTTTTTATTTTATGAAATTTTTGTTTGATTCGGATATATAAAACCCCTAAAAATCTAAAAACACTAAAAACTCATACAAATCATTAAAAATTCAAGAAAAAACAAAAAAATATAATTCCTTTTTTGTAGTTAGATTTTTATTTGTAGTTTTTCATAAAATTGTTGCTAGATTTTTATAGGTTATTTTTCTATTTTTAAGTAGCCTTTAGAGTCTGGCTGCACAATAGCTTTCATTTTTGGCTTTCTTTCATTTTTAGAAAGTTCATTAAAAATTATAAAAATCTGAGAAAATTACCAAAAACACTTGAAAAATCATAAAATCCAAAAATATTTTTATTTTAATTTTCTGACTTGTTTTTATGTGTTTAATAATTCCTTGATCGTGCGTTTTCCCCTTCCTTTTATATTTTCTTTATAATTAAAATCACAAAAAAAGTTAAAAGATAAAAATCCACCAAAAATAATTTGTTTCTTTTTATTTTAAATCTCGACTACTTCATAGGACTTTGTCCAGTCCGTGCTCCTTGAGTTCGACCCTGGTAGCTATACCAGGTTAAATAAAATAGCGAGACCGCTATTTGGTTTGATTTCTTTGATTTTTGATTTGGTGGTCTTCGATTTTTCTTGTTGACCTAGCCTCGCGATTCGGGTCGCAACGACCTTGATTTATACCTTCACTCGGATCGCAAGGGATTTTCGGGTCATCAACTGGGTGCAAAGGCTAGGATAAAGCAGCATCCAGGTTTAGGATGGCATTTGTAAGGCGAATGCCATACTATTGTCGCAGTCGTGGTAGATGAACTACGATGAAATCAACAGTGTAAATGAAGACGCCCAAATAAGCAATCAGGTGGGTGTCTGCTACCGGGCAAGGATATGGGAAGATGTGATCGGGATCCGGTATCATAAAAGACATCATCGGCTCAAGATCAGAATGGAGTATCAGTGTAGAGCTGGAGAAATCAAACGTGGAGAAAGAAGGATCGGTCATGGAATCCTCCACATTAATCATCGTCTCAAACAGGTGTGGAAAGTCAAGATCAGGAGACTCAGAAGAGAGAGTGATATCCGATGCAGATTATGAAGAAAAGTCAGAAACATCATCGAATATCTTAAAGATCGGCTCATCCTCGCGAGGGTCGTCGAGGTGAGACAACTCAGAAGTAGAAAGATCGGAAGACTCGGTTTCGTGATCCGACAGATCGGATACAATCTCAGAAAGTGAAACGGAGTACGTATCGCAAGGTACATCCTCCCACAGATAACCCTCGGGGAGAAATGCAAGATCATCGGTGAAAAAGGGAGGATCAGTATTTATAAGGGCATCTGCGCTACTAGCAAGCACCCATTCCGTGCACCAGAATGCATCATCTGCTAAAGTGGTCTCTGGTCAATTTGGAAACACGAGAAAGTACTGGTCAACAATGTGGAAGCTGGCGATGTGGCTGAAACTGATCCTCGAGCTGCGACAGTGCTGGCTATCATCTGGTCCTCATAAAATGTATCTGTCTCATTAAAATGGAGGACAAAGGGCCCAAATACGGGGGTGATCTACATCTGTCATCCCAAAGTGGTGTCCCGTATCGAGCTGTGGCTGCTGGGCTGAGTCATGATATCCGTCGAAGTCGGAGAAGTATCTCTACAAGGTAGAAGCCGAGTCATCTGGGAATGGACATTGAAATGACTGGACTGATGGCTGTAGAAGTGTGGGCTCTGATGAATCTGTGATTCATCACTTCAAAAGTAAAAAATAGAGCATTGTTCCCGAGTAAATAGAGGCATATTTCCCTTTATAATGCATAAATAGCATTCATGCATGCATACATAATACATGCATTTTAGCAGACCATTTGCATTTAAATAAGAAGCCAAAACCCCTTGTAAAATATCCACTTACCAAAATAACCTCTTCCTTATAATATGCACTCCTTAGTTAATAATATAGGGAAGAAAGCCAAAAAATTCCCCTTGTAAAATAGCCAATAAAGCCCTAGAATCCCTAGATCAGAAAATACACATAAATCCTTCATACAAACTCCGAAATAGGTCTACTCACTATTAGAATACTACACATTAAAAGACCTTTAAAATGAGACTAATTTCATCCAATTTGGAGCTCGTATGAGAAAGTTGGTTTTTTTGGGCCTCTTTGTATACTACATGTATGTATATTTGTATTATTGTATTTATGTATCATATTTGACCTCATTCCCATCATTGGTCAACATGAAACTTGTAGATCTCATCGAGATCTACAACTTTCATGTTTGGAGTTTCTCCAAATTCGGCTCCCTCTTCTCTCTACCTTCATTTTTTGGTCCAGCCAATCACAACATGCCACGTGGCGCCCTCTGATTGCGCCACATAGCCCGCTGCCCTTGCCTCATCCGCCCGCAGCCACAGCCGTTGGATTACCTTCCAGATCCAACGGCCTAGCCGCCTCCACGCCCGCCTCAATTTTCAGCCATCAGATCATTATCAGAACTCCATCAGCACCACTCGTTCGCGCCTCAAGCTGAGCGCGCCACGTGGCGCTTTGAGATCCTCTTGATCACGCCCTTGATCCCTTCATCCAAGCTGCTAGATCTTCTCTTATTCCCGACCGTCAGATCAAATCATCCGCCTCATCTCAATCGCCCGTTCGCGCCTCTTCCTTAGCGCGCCACGTGGCACTTGTTGCGCCCTTGGATGATGCACTCCATCCCTCCATCTCAACCGCCCAGCCCGCAGTGCATCACAACCCTTCGATCTTCCTCAGATCTGATCCCCGCCGCTCGTTATCGCCCTCTCCTCCGCACGACACCTGGCGCCATCACGACCTTTGGATTAGGCCACTCCTGATGCAATCCACACCGCTCGCGCGTACTTCGCCCCCATTGTGCCACGTGGAGAGCTCCTGACCCTCAGATCATTTCACCCGGCTCCCATCTTCGCCATCCATCAGCGCCGAGCCCTTAGCGCACCATGTGGCGCTCGCTACGCCCTTGGATCGCCACGACCTGATCTTCATCCAGCCGCTCCATCCCGCTTCGATCACCACCGTTGGATCATAAGATCCAACGGTGGAGACTTCGTCTCCTACCTCGGGAGCCCCTCTCTCCCACGTTCTCTGCCTTGCGGGAGAGTCACCCCCTTCCTATTCTTGGCAGCGCCTCTTCCACCGTCGCCGAGCACCACACCCTCCACGATGTCCCCCACTCATCCCTGATCCTCGCCAGCCACTCCATTACCCACGTCGACCTCCAACTCTCTCCCACGAACTCCATAAACCTCACCCCATCTCCATTCCAGCCGAGACCTTCATCCTTTAAATACCCCCTCTCCGGCCAATTTCATCCCCATCTGCCATTACACGAGAAACCCCCAAGCTCAGAGCTCTCGATTGGTGACAGCAATTGGACGTCTCTTCGAGCGAAGACAGGCATCTTCTCCGGCGAGATCCACGGCACCCGCCGCCGTGTCGCAGCCACCCTCCGCGTAGCTGCTCGAGTTCAGGGATCCACCGGCCCTTCGAGCGACGACCTGGAACTCAAAGAAGAGCTCCAATCCCCAGGTGAACGCCTCCATCCCTTCTTGATCTTCTCTTCATTTTTCTTCGTTTTTTTTCGCTTTTTATTCGCCGCCTACGGCCACCTGCTCGCCTCCATTTCACTCCGCCGAGCTCCGCGTCGGAGCTCCCATCTTCGCGGGTACCTTCATGCCCTCCGACGACGCCTTTCATCTTCCAGCAAGCTCAAGCTCCGCCACTTGGCCGGAGCTCCTTCGCCAGACCACTTCAGTACCCCTTAGGCCTCTTCGATCACCTTCACTCCTCCACGAGTGCACGCACGAGCTTCGACTCTTTTTCTAACATTTGCAGGTACTGTTTCGTCCACTGATCAGAAGCTCGCCGGAGCTCTTCCTGAGCTTCGCCACCGTCGTGCTCCACCGCCTATCTCCAGCTCCTGAGGCCACCATTATCTTCGCCGCACCTTCGAGCATCTTCTGGGATAGCTCCGAGCAATCGGAGAGCTTCATCGACGCTAGGAGGAACGGGCGGAGGGACGGCCCCTTCGCCGGAGCCCCGCTAAGTCCTCCGCAGGAGGCGGAGGACCGTTGAGGACGGAGGTCCAGCCACTGTTCGATCATCTTGATCGAACGGTCCCACGACGTCCACGTAGCCGCGCCCAGCTCATCACTCCACCGTTGGATCGACCAGTGATCCAACGGCTTGCAGCGAGCCACGTCGCCATCTCCATCGAAGCCAGGAGCCGTTGGATCAACTTAGATCTAACGGTCTGAGGTCTCACCACGAGTCTTCACCGACATCCATTGGATCGAGCTCGATCCAAGAGTCCACAGCGTGCCACGCAACTACGGTCCGAGCCTCTTCCCCGAGCCTAGGCTCGGATCGCACGAGCCTCACTCCAGACCTACAGAAGCGCCCGAGCCGAGCCCCGAGCCTCCGCAGCTACCCGAGCCTAGGCCGCCCACGTGGGGAGCACGTGCGGCCTGGGAATTTTACACAGAGGCCCCTGGAACTTTCAGATATTGCGAATCAGTCCCTGTGAAGCAGACCACGTGAGGAGCACGTGCCTTGTGGAGAATTTGCACTCCAGTCCCCAGCATTTTAGGTAATTGCACTTAAGTCCCTGTTAGCATATTTGCTTTATGTAATTTTATTTTCCTGTGTTGCATTTACACCCCTATGCTTGCACGCATCCCTAGGTTGCATTTTACATCATTTTTATATTCCCAAAGTTGCATTTTGTTGAGAAACTTGTCCTCTATCTATTGTGCCACGTGTCATATTTTTGTAATTATAGTAGATTTTTAAATGAATTAATTGGTTGATTTGTGGAATATTTTGCCCAGTGGCACCTTTTAATTTCTAGTTAATTTTCTGTGATTCCAAAAATCCTCAAAAATTCACAGTAGCTTTAGGACAGTGAACTTAACATGCCATAAAAATTTCATGTCAGTTGCACACATATCGAGGCCTAAATAAATTGTTGAGTGATTTTCTCATTTTAATTTTAATAAATTCATTTCACATTGAAATTAAGATCTGTCAATTTTCCTGGATTCCTTATCATTAGAGCTATCTAGGATAATTTTTTTCTCTTGAAAAAAGTGTGATTTGTTATTTATTAAAAATTAATAGTGAAAATCACCCTGTCTGCATGTTTAATTCACAGTAAATTCATTTAGTGTCTAAAAATTCCAAAAAAATTAGGGTAGTTCATTTTCATCATAATTAATCATCTGGCCAATTTTTTAGAATTTTTGGACTCTATTTGATATCTTAATTGAATTAAACTTTATATTGGCCTGTTGGTTGCGTGTGTCTGCACAGAAAATAGAAAAATATAAAAAAATTATTTCTCCGAAAATCCAACACTCGATTTTTGCTAAGATTTCACCTAAGGAGACAGATGCCTCCCTGAGTTCGACCTTGGACTTCACCAAGTAAAAAAAATTTGCCGCTTAAAATTAACTTGAATCTAATTAAGTGGTTTTTGATTAGCCCTCTCGTATCCGACTGCAACGAACGAAATTAAATTAATTTGGACATTAATCTGTCCGAATTAACATAGGGTGCGGGGCGGTCGTCAAAATGGCGCCGTTGTCGGGGAGGCACGGCTTAGGTTAATTTTTAGTGATATTTTGAGTGTTTGATTTTTTCATCCTCAGGTAGTCTGACCCCCGGTTTTCTTGTAATTATTTTCTCTCTTTTATTTCTTTACATCATTTTATTTTTTGAGTCACTCTCTGACCTCACTCTTTTTCTGTACGAGGAACGCGAGGAGTCGAAGATGCTTCGACGATCGAGCATTTTAATTGAGTGAATAGAGAAGCATTGTAATTTTTATTTATTTTATTTCTTTTTCCCATCATTTCCAGCGGTTCCCGTTTGGGATCTCGCGCGTGTAAGTATAGTGGAACTGTGTCCCGTGTGCTGTGTGGATAATGTAAATTAGCTTGCACTAGCGGCTCCCCGAGCCAATCTAGGAATTGCTTGTGCTCGTAATCATTAGGACCACACAACTCACTTAAAAGACGCACTTAAACCGCAGTACTTAGCCAAATTAACCTGTTCTTCACACTAATAGAACTGCCTGTCTAGGAGCGGCTTTCATCGCCTGCATTTGCATTTAGATAAAGTTTTCAATTCTGTTCTGCATCTTGCATAAAAAAAAGCGAAGGGATCACCGTAAGTATTCTCTACTCAGCATACGCATCATTGATTTTAACTTGCATCGGCTTTTCTCGATTTCCCCCTCTGATTTTCACATTTAAATTAAAAAGGAAATTGGGACTGTCTGATAGGCGTGCTGTGTGGTTGACTTAATCAGTGATAACTTAACTTAAAATCGGGACTGCTAAACAGTATTGACCAAAAAAAGGGAATAAAATTTGAAAATTGTTTGCGGGAGATTAATCCCCGACCTTGTTTTCAGGCTGAGTGAGGGTACTTGAGTGTGTGTGAACACCTTAAGGCAGAGCCCAAATCCCCGCCTTCCATATCACGTTCTGACTGATCCTAGCACATATCACAAGTCGAATAATTTCAGATTCATTGACTAGTACCAAGTAGTCTCCGCTTGACTCAAGTAGATAGGGGCGAAATTGCGGTACTTTACGACAAGCTGCCAGTAACCCCCCGGGGTGAAGTTCCGGCCTTGTCAGTCTCCGCCTGCTTGCAGGTAGATAGGGGTGTGGTCATTGAATCCATCGACTTGGGATAGGAGCGAAGAAAGGAAGGACCGGCGGTATCTTAGGCGACAGGTTAAACAGGGAAGACGCATCCGGCTCTGAGCCGACTTCCCTATAGGCCGCGTAATCCTTGCTATTTTTGCTTGAAAATCACACTTAAAAACTACAAGATTAATTGGACTCGATTTCGAGTCCTTCACTGTGTTGAGTGTGAACCCAGGGTCTTGGATTGATTTTTACTTGCTTCAGGTAGGAGTAAAATCCTATCTTCTTCTCGCCTCATCAAGATGAGTGACTGGGGAGATCTCGACGCATTATTCACCGATCTCTCTATGAGTCCCCCAAGTAACTCGTCTTCATCGGTCCAAGCGCACCTTGGACCACCCAGGACTCATGACCCTCTTGAGTCTTGGTTCCCTCTTACTCAAGGTGGTTACTCTCAAACCAACCCTATCATCTCCTCCGAGATTATCGAGGAAGGCCATCGCCTCGGTAATCCCTTCCTTGATTTGCCCTCTAACACCGATCTTATTTCCCAACCAGAACTAGAGGACAAGATGCCGCCAAAGATGCCACCGGATGAGGAACAAATATGACAGATTCTTGCTCGCCTCGCCAAAGCCGAACAGAAGAATGCAGATCTCATGGCGCGGATGGGACAGATTATAGTAGCAGGAGGAATCGACCGACCAATGGTCGATACCTACAACCCGACGGGGAACGAGATTCAGAACTGGTTAGCACCCGCAGTTCCCGCCCAGGCATTTGAGCTGAAGCCCCACTTCCTTAGTCTGCTTCCGAAGTTCAACAGAAACATAAATGAAGAACCATACACTTTCCTCCGTGACGTCGAGCTGGTGTGCAACAATCTTAGCCATCCCAATGTTGGCCAAGATTATATTCCACTGAAGGCCACCCCTTTTGCCTTAGGAGATAAGGCTGCTCATTGGCTGAAGAACTTAGGGGTGGTATGTACTACCTGGATGCAGTTTAAAGACCTATTCTTGAAAAAGTTCTACCCTCTCAGTAGGACTAACCAGATGAGAACGAAGATCGCCAGCTTCGCTCAAGGACCCAGTGAACCTTTCCATGACGCTTGGGATAGGTTCAATGATTTAGTGCAGAAATGCCCATGCCACGACATTTCGAAGGCGATCTTGGTCCAGACCTTGTTCTGTGGTCTATCCCCGGAGATGCGGGGGTTAGTCAGTGCCGCCTGTGGAGGAAGCTATCTGAACAAAAATGAGCACGCCGTATGGAAGATCCTAGAGCAGATGGCGGAAACCGGCAGGTCACAGGCCACCAGGGTCTATCAGTTGTCTCCCTCAATCCTATCCAATGAGACAACCCGAAGGACTGTAGCGGATCTGACTGAGGACCTCATCCCCAGCATGGGGATGATTGCCGACAAGCTTACCATGGTCGAGCAGATCCACAAGAGAGTCGCGGAATTGGAGTCTCTTTCACGCCTACCGAAGCAAGTGGAGGAACTTTCTGAGAAGGTAGCTAAGATAAAGCTACCTACCCCTTCTGCACCACCTATACATGTACATCGAGTCCATCTTGTACAGGAACATGCATCGGGGTCTCAGAGTAGCTGGGATCAGACTTACACCCAGCAGAACCAACATGCATCCCCACAAGTGGAGACGGGATACGAGGAGCCTCCGCAAGTGTACGAGATCAACGTGCTTTGGTATAGCAGTGACCCGATTGTCAGGCAGGCCGAAATGGGGAAGGATCATCCACACCGCCCACCCCCAGCTTACCAAGAAACCATGCCCGTTCCCACACCGCGCTTTCAGTCCAGGCTAGAACAAGGGTACCAGCAGCAGCAGCACACCTATCAGTAGGGGCCAGCACCGTCCCATCAACAGCAGCAATATCGGCATGGCCAGCAGGGCCAATACAAAACCTCATCTACACAGCAGCAAGCCCAGCCCACTGAATTGGAGTCTCTCACCTTGGCGATCCAGACCCTGTCTGATAGGGTCCAACAGATGCAGAATGACTACCTGGACATGAGAACCAACATCAATCAGGTCTCTCGTACCCAGGACCAACAGATGGCGCCAAAGACCCCAATTCCCGCACAGGTTCAGGCCAACCCGAACAGCTTACACCATGGCCAGAACCGACCTCGAGATCAGGTATATTATTCAGATAAATATTTATCTGAACATGAGATCCTTTCGTACGATAATGTAAATCATATGTCCCTCAGGAGCGGAAGGACCGTGACCATACCTGATCGGGCACGGACGCAGAAGGAAGGAGCCTCCGAAACTCTACCTGAGGAGAACTCGGAGGAAGAAGAGGAGGAGCATCACCACCATCGCCGGCAGAAGAAGAGGACATCCGAGTCCTCGAAGCAGCATTCTCGCATCCGCATGGAGTCCGACGAAACCGATGAAGAGCCTGCACCTCCATCTGAGGAGGATCGTCCAGTAGTCGCGGAAGAAGCATCACCGGTTTCGCCTCAGCATTTTCATTTCAGTCAGAGGCAGAGTCCTAGTTTGTTTCAGAGTCAGAGTCATGTAAATAACTCAGTTCCTGATCTTAATGAGAATCTTTCAGTTTCCGAACATGAGTTGGAGTCAATAATCCCTTTACCCCGAGCTCTCAAGGGTGGAAAGAAGAAAACCAAAAAAATCCAAAAAGATGACCCTGAGATGGCAGAGTTCTGCAATAAACACATCAAGGTCACAATACCCTTTGACAAGTTCGTGGAAATGACCCCTGTATTCCAAAAATACCTTAAGGTGAGATGCACACCTACTAGGGTTAGCAGGAAGACCAAAAGCCGTGTTGAGAAACACGTTTTATCAGTAGCCACGACTTGTGCAATAAAGAACTCGTTTCCTAGGAAACGAAGAGACATGGGTGCACATTATGTAGTGAGTCATGTTGATGACATCGCGTTTGCACGCACTCTCCTGGACAATGGTTCCTCAATCAATCTGATGCCTACAGCCCTCTATGAGCGGCTTAATCTCGGACCTCTTAGGAAATCTAGAGCTCTTCTTCAGTTTGTCGATAAATCAACCAAGAGGTCCCAAGGAGAGTTAAGGACCATTGTGATCAAAGTCGAGGGGCAAGAATACACGGCGGACTTCACTGTCCTGGATATGGAAACCCCTCGTAATTGGAGAGATTCCCAGATCATTCTAGGTAGGCCCTTCCTCAGAACAGCATGGGCCTTATTTGACTATAAGATCGGGAAAATTTAGTTCCAAACTCCAGGTGGAGATGAGGAACTTGAAATGAAGCAGACAAGATGGCAGAGACCGGATTCAGAATCCAGCACCGAGTACTCTTCTACCGGAACAGACTGCGAGAATGTAGACTTAGTTGGGCCATGGAGACAGAACCCAGCCAGCACCGATGTGTCCATCTCCTCCGAAGATAATCCAGTGCATGAGTTAGTCTGCGAGATCCTCAGGAACGAGTACAACGCTGAGCCTGCATCGCCCTACATCTTCGATGACGTAGAGGCCCAGTTGGGCCTGTCAGTCCTTACATCTCTAGGACAATCGGAAGATGAGGATGACGAGTCGGACGAGGCGTTTGCCGATTGTATGGAGACCTTTGACGATCCAACTCCAGAGTGGCAGCTATCACAGAGAACGATCCAGCCACTTCCAACACTGAACCAGATCAGATTGAGCCAGATTTCTTCGACGATCACACTATTCCTGAGCTCAAGCCCTTACCCACAACCTTAAAATATGCCTTCCTTGCGGGTCAAGACAAGAAATTTCCGGTCATCATCAGTTCGCAATTGACCGAGGAGCAGGAATCTCGCTTGCTGGAGATCCTGGAGAAAAACCGCAAGGCGATAGGCTGGAGCATTTCCGATCTCCAAGGGATAAATCCCGCTCTGTGTTCGCACCATATTTACTTGGAGAATGAGGCCAAACCCTCTCGTGAATTCCAACGCCGGTTAAATCCAAATTTACGAGAGGTCGTGAAGAAGGAGATAGAAAAATGGTGCAACGCGGGTTTCATTTACCCAATCTCCGACTCTAAGTGGGTGGCCCCAATCCATGTTGTGCCGAAGAAGTCGGGAATTCAGACGACCACCAACGAGGACGGAGAGGAGATCGTGACGAGAGTACCCACGTCGTGGCGCGTCTGTGTGGATTACAGACGCCTGAATGCCGCGACGAAGAAGGATCATTTCCCCCTACCGTTCATTGATCAGATCTTAGAGAGACTAGCGGGGAAAGAGTTCTTCTGCTTCCTAGATGGGTTCTCGGGCTACAATCAAGTAGCCATAGCTCTAGAGGACCAGGAAAAGACCACGTTTACTTGCCCCTTTGGTACCTATGCTTTCAGGCGCATGCCTTTTGGGCTATGCAATGCTCAGGTACTTTCCAAAGGTGCATGATTGCTGTATTCGCCGAAATGGTCGGCGAATTCCTGGAAGTCTTCATGGATGACTTCTCGATCCACGGTGATTCTTTCGATTCCTGTCTTAGGAATCTGGACCGAGTCCTCAAAAGATGTTGTGAGATTAATCTGGTGCTCTCCTGGGAGAAAAGTCACTTCATGGTGACAGAGGGCATAGTGTTGGGGCATGTCATCTCCAAGAGAGGAATGGAGGTTGACCCTGCCAAGGTGGATGTGATCAGACGACTCCAGCCACCAACCAACGTAAAGCAGTTGCGGTCGTTCCTCAGGCATGTTGGATTTTATCGGAGATTCATTAAGGATTTTTCTAAGATTGCCCGACTGCTAACTGAGCTTTTAGGCAAAGACATGGAGTTTGTTGTTGATCACAAATGTCTTGAGGCCTTTAAGCTTCTGCAAGGAATGATTATGGACGCACCCATCCTACAAGCCCCAGATTGGTCTCTACCTTTTGAGATCATGACGGATGCCTCAGACTATGCTGTTGGGGCTGTGCTAGGACAAAGAAGAGATGACGTCCCATTCGCAATTCACTACGCAAGCAAAGTGCTTGATACCGCTCAGCGTAACTATACAGTTACGGAAAAGGAAATGCTTGCGGTAGTGTTTGCCTTGGACAAATTCAGATCTCACTTAATCGGATCCAAGGTAACTGTGTTCACTGACCATACGACACTACGGTATTTGATGGAGAAGAAGGACGCGAAGGCGCGTCTTCTTCGATGGATTCTACTTATCCAGGAGTTTGATTTGGACATCCGTAATAAATCTGGAAAGAAAAACATAGTGGCCGATCATCTTTCTCGTCTCGAAGATCTTAATACTTCCGAGGTTTCACCAATTCGAGACTCCTTCCCTGACGAGTCGATTTTTGTTATCGACTCACTCCCATGGTACGCCAATATCGTGAATTATCTTGTCTCCAAGAAAGTTCCCGAAGATTGGCCCAAGAGCCAAATCGATCGACTAAAGTCGGACGCTAGACAATACCATTGGGAGGATCCGATCCTTTTCTTTGAAGGATCGGATTGTGTCTGGAGACGATGTATTCCTCAGGAGGAATACCAGAGTGTCCTTTCTTTATGCCACAGCTTAGAGGCAGGAGGACACCACTCCGGGAAGAGGATCGCATGAAAGGTACTTCAGTGTGGCTTTTACTGGCCGACTCTGTTTCGCGATGCCACCGCCTTCGCGAAGTCGTGCCCAGTATGCCAGAGAATGGGAGGAACCGTAGGTTCCAAGGATGAGATGCCAATGCAGCCGGTCATCATTTGTGATGTCTTTGATGCCTGGGGCATCGATTTCATGGGCCCATTCCCTGTTAGCCACGGGTTCGAATATATCCTTCTTGCGGTAGACTATCTATCCAGATGGGTGGAGGCTATCCCGACCCGAGCCGCAGACAGCAGGACTGTCTGTAAATTCATCAGAGAGCACATAATCTCTAGGTTTGGGATCCCCAAAATGATGATATCATACGGGGGTAGCCACTTTGTGAATCGGGAGGTGAAGAAACTCCTGAAGGACTACGGTATTGAACACCGTGTCGCGAATCCTTACCACCCACAAACCAATGGTATGGCTGATGTGTCAAATAGGGAGGTGAAAACCATATTGCAAAAGCTTGTCCGCCCGGACAGGAAGGACTGGTCTCAGATCTTGGATCAAGTCCTCTGGGCGTATAGGACGGCTTACAAGACACCGTTAGGCACCTCCCCATTCCGAATGGTATTCGGAAAGCCGTGCCATTTGCCCGCAGAGTTAGTGCACAAATCAGAATGGGCAATCAAGAAGGTCAACTGGAACACACACCTGGGACAGAAGCAGAGAGACATGTATCTGAATGAGCTTGTGGAAGTCAGAAACCGCGCATACGACAACAGTTTGGTGTACAAGGACAAGGTGAAGCGTTGGCATGATATATATATCAGACGAAAGACCTTTGTTCCTGGACAGAAGGTATGGTTGTTTGATGCTAGGCTGAAGATTTTCCCAGGCAAGTTTAAGTCTAAGTGGACGGGCCCATTTGTCGTCCATACGACGCATGATAGTGGATGTATCGAGATCTCAGATCTCGCAGATGACGCACCGACATTCCTAGTGAATGGACAGTTGTTGAAGCACTTCGTCGAATCCAATGAGCAGTTAGTCCATGTTGAGGAGATTGTATTCATGCGCGAGACAGATACAACAGATACACCTCGAGCCACGTATGAGACCTTGCAGCAGTGAGCTCCAGCCATCAGCAACATCTTGAAAGATTCACACCGACTCATCTGTATATATCATCAGTCTTGTACATACTATCCTTTTCCCCCGCGACTCTAGTAACCCATCCCCACATCATCGAACCACTATCTTGGACTATACTTAGGATGACCAGATCCTAAGTATAGGGGGGAGGAGTCACTCGAGTCGGTTCTTTCTACAGTCTCCAGATCACATTGGTCCTCTTACCTACTTCCATCCTATACTTAGGCTGACCTGAGCCTAAGTATAGGGGGGACCGATGCCCGCACTGTATAGACATCCACTTCTCTCCTTAACCTCGTCCGCCCCACTTTTTGACCTTCTTCTACACTTAGGCTGCCAGAGCCTAAGTATAGGGGGGCAGGACGACTTCTATACTTTTGTAATTTTAGCTCTCCTACGCTTAGCCCGAGCTATGTCTTTTTAGTCGCTTTCGTGCTCTGAGGACATAGCACACGGTAAGTATAGGGGGGCGTGTATATATTACATATATACTTTACCCACAGCTCGTACTTTCGCGTATTTTTCGCGTATTTTTGTATATATTTTACAATAATTACGGGTGGGTAAAAATTGAAAAAAATAAAAAATTAAAATACATGTATACTTGTATAACACTTGTACAATTTATATAAATTGTTGTAAAATAGGAGGTACACCTTGAAAAAAAAAGAAAAAAAGGGGCTTCTTATTTACTCTTACATATCATCTCTGCATCTAAAAAGAAAAAGAGTCTTGCATTTTCATAGCATGACATCTGCATCTCATCTGCATATTTTGCATATGCAAAGTGAAAAGCTAGTGGGTTCTAAACCAAGTTATGAGTATATATTGAGGATGGACTTGATTTGACCTTAATCCACCTAATTTCAGAGGAACCTTATAGGAACTGGAGTTAAGATTTCTCAGGTCAAGTGACTTAATTCTTTGAGTCCACAAGTCTATGTTCACATGTCATCTTGATTAGTCTAAGTAGAATATCTCGTGCATACGCATGATTCTTATAGAAAGTGACCTAACTTGGACAAGCACAATGCACGTAGCTCTTCATTGATGAGGTGGTGAGGAGGTAGAATCCTTTAGCTTGGAGTAGCACACGGGTGGAAACATCCGTCCTCCTCTAGGGAGGGTAGTGCATCTCAACCTAGTCTGGTGGTGTTGACATCTAAGGACAGGACGCTGTGGGTTGCAATAATGCTTCAAAAGAGGGATAGTCTACTAGCTCAAGAGGAAAAACTCCTGATGTACATGCTGCACCTTGTATATAGTTCAAAAAAAATGCAAGAACTCCAAAAAAATCAGACAGGTCCAAGTAAAAAATAATACCTGTCGGAGTATGTATATTAGCAAAGAAAATGCAGCTGGATGACTTGGCTACACTGGTCAGGCATCCCGGGATAGGTAGCTACACTGGCTACCGTCCATTCTTTTCTCTACCCCCTCCTCTTGAGTTGGTCGCACTTGAACTTAGACGGGAATACCCCTCTCCTCGAGGAAAGAGTTACTGGACCGGGTTATTGAATTACCTTGTTAGAGGAGGCTGCTTCCGAGCCATTTCTGATGTGGAGAGTGATAACGCTCAGGTACCCTATGTTAATTCGGTCAAATTAATGTCCAAATTAATTTATGTAATTTGTTGCAGTCGGATACGAGAGGTTAATCAAAAACCACTTATCGATTAATGTGAAGTTAATTTTAAGCGGCAATTTTTTTTACTTGGTGGAAGTCCAAGGTCGATCTCAGGGAGGCATCTGTCTCCTTAGGTGAATTTAAGCAGGGGTCCAAGTGTTGATTTTCGAGGAGTAATTTTTTTGGTCTTTTTAATTTTGATGCAGACTTATGCAGACAAGGCAAGCCAATTTAATGTTCAATTTAATTAATGTATCAAATGAAGTCCAAAAATAATGAAAATTGGCCAGATGGTTAATTATAATGAAAATGACCTACACTAATTTTTTTGGAATTTTTCGACTCAAAACGAATTTACTGTTAATTAAATAAACAGACAGAGTGATTTTCAGTATTTAATTTTTAATAAATATCAAACCACAATTTTTCCAAGAACTAAAATTATCCTAGGTGACTCAGAACTTAATTTCACTATGAATTGAATTAATTTAAGAAAATCACTGATCAATTTATTTAGGCCTCGATATGCGTGCAACTGCTATGAAATTTTTATGGTATGTTAGAAATGATGTCCTTAAGCTACTGTGAATTTTTGATAATTTTTGAAGGCATAGAGAATTAATTAAAAAATCAAAAGGCATCACTGGGCAAAATATTTCAACAATGAACCAATTAATTCATTAATAATTCAAATAGACTTACAAAAATAAGACACGTGTACCAGTAGACAGAGGACAAAATTTCTAACAAAATGCAATTTTTAGAATTTCAAAATGATGAAAAATGCACTCTAGGGATGCGTGCAAACACAGGGGTGTAAATGCAATACTGGAAATTAAAATTTCAATAAATAAATATGCTGACAAGGACTAAAATGCAATTACCGATAATATGGTGGACTCTTATGCAATTTCTCCACAGTGCACGTGCTCCTCACGTGGGGTCTGCTTCACAGGGACCTCTTTGTAATTTCGGAAAGCTTCAGGGGCCTTGGTGCAATTTACCCAGGCCGCACGTGCTCCTCACGTGGGCGGCCTAGGCTCGGAGGGCGACGGAGGCTCGGGGCGAGGCTCGGGTTCCCAGGAGGTTCGGACTGCGGCTCGGTGCAGCCTCGGGTCGCCCGAGCCTAGGCTTGGAGGCCGAGGCTCGGACTCGTCGACGTGGCGTGCTGAGGGCCCTTGGATCAAGGTCAATCCAAGGGTTGGCGATGAAGACGCGTGGCAACTGGAGGGTCTGTCAGATCTGAGACGCGATCAACGGTCGAGGACGGGCGCGGTGAGGGAATACGTGGCGAAGTGAGGGCCGTTCGATCGGTTGATCGAACGGCAGCTGGTGTTTCTTCCTCGACGGCCCTCCGCCTCCTGCGGAGGAGAAGGCGGGGCTCCGGCGATCGGGCTGTAGCTCCGCCCGCCCTTCCTCGAGATGCTGACGCTCTCCGCTTTGTCGGAGATAGCTTTGGAGCTTCGCGGTGTGGAGGCGGAGATGATGGCGGTGTCAGGAGTGTCGGAGAGTGCCCAGGTGTCTCTGTCGATGAAGCTCGATGGTGTCTCCGGCGAGCTTCCGTTTAGTGAAGAAGTGAGGACCTGCAAGGAGTTAGGTGTATAGCCGAAGCGTGCAAGTGTTCGTGGAGAAATGTGTGTGAACGGTGAGGCCTAAAGCGTGAAGGAGATGCACTGGGGATGAGCTCCGGCCAACTGGCAGAGCTGTTGGTCGGAATGGTGCGCAAAGCGTCGTCGGAGTGTGCAGACGGGACAGCGAGGATGGGAGCTTCGACGCGAAGCTCGTCGAGGTGGTTTGGAGGCGAGAAGGTGGCCGGTGGCGATGAATAAAATCGGAGAAAAACAAGAAAATAAAGAGGAAGATCAGACGAGAGATGGAGGGGATTACCTGGGGAATGGAGCTCAGATTTGAGCTCCAGGTCTTCGCTCGAGGGGTCGGTAAGGTCCCGAGCTCGTGCAGCTGCTCGTGGGAGGCTGCAGCACGGCGGTGGCGGCCGTGGATCTCGCCGGAGTCGGATCCTTGTCTTCGCTCGACAATACACCCAATTGCTGTCACCAGTGGATAGCTTGGAGCTCGAGGAACCTCTCTGGAGTGGCGGATGGGGCTGAACGGCGCCGGTGATGGCGTATTTATAAGGCGAAGTAGGTGGCAGTGCTGGCGAAGTAGCGAGGTTGGTGGTCGACGTGGGGCGACTATGGTGGAGATGGTGGAGCTTGAGGGAGCTGGCGAGGGAGAGGGGTGAGTGGGTGATGTCGTGGGGGTGTCAGCGGTCGAAGGAGATGGCTGACGTGCGTCCAAAAATAGGAAGGGGGCGCCCCTCCCGCAAGGCAAGGGACGTGGGGGAGAGGGGCGCCCAGAGGTAGGAGACGAGGTCTCCACCGTTGGATCTTGTGATCCAACGGTGGGGATCAAGGGGGATATGGTCGGGTAGGATTTGATCTGGGGCGCGGAGATGACGGGCTGTGGTGGAGCCACGTGGCGAGATGAGGGCGAAGCGCATGCGAACGGCCTGGATGAAGAGATAGGGATGATCTGAGGGCCACGATTCGCTGGAAGAAGGGCGGCTGCGATGAGAGGATCGGGGATGCGATCAAGCGGCGTAGGTGCTGCCACGTGGCTGGCCCTGGTGAAGGCGCGAGCGGACGGGTTGGATGAAGAGATAGGGATGATCTGAGGGTCGAGGCAAGGGGTGTGCGTGGGCAGCGCTGAGCCATTGGATCTGAAGCGAGATCCAACGGCTGAGGGCGCAGGCGGATGAGGCGATGGAAGGCGGGCTGCGTGGCGCAACCAGAGGGCGCCACGTGGCCTGCTGTGAGTGGCTGGAGTAAGAGGCACGTGTAGAGAGAAGAGGGAGCCGAATTTGGAAAAACTCAGAACATGAAAGTTGTAGATCTCGATGAGATCTACAAGTTTCATGTTGACCAAAGACGGATATGAGGTCAAATATGATACATAAATACAAGGATACATAATTATACATATGCAGTATACAAAGTGACCCAAAAACCCAAGTTTCTCATACGAGCTCCAAATTCAATGAAATTAGTCTCATTTTGAAGGTCTTTTAGTATGTAATATTCTAAGAGTGAGTAGACCTAATTCGGAGTTTGTATGAGGGATTTATGTGTATTTTAGTGTACAAGGGCTCTCAGGCTATATTGGCTATTTTACAAGGGTGATTTTTGGCATTCTTCCCTATGTTATTAACTAAGGAGTATAGATTATAGAGAAGATGTTATTTTGGTGAAGAGGTATTTTACAAGGGATTTTTGGCTTCTTATTTAGATGCAAATGAGCTGCTAAACTACATGAGTTATGAATACATGCATGAATGCTATTTATGCAATATAAGGGGAAATATGCCTCTATTTTCTCGGGAACAAGGCTCTATTTTTGACTTTTGAAGTGATGAATCACAGATTCATCAACCCCCTATACTTAAACCTTGCTCGTCCCCGAGCAACTAAATGAAATGCAAGAGTGAAATGATTTTGGGTTCCAAACCAGGGTCATGAACAAAAGTTGAAAAATGGAGCCGGACTCGACCTTTGGATTAATTGTGTGGCGGAACCTTATTTGGACCTGGACTTAAGACTTAACAGACTTCAAGTTCCACAAGTCTTCTATTCAAGACGCCTCAATAGTCAGGTCAGAACAAATCCTTAAACGCAAATTTCTGATGACTATGATTCTTACTTGTACTGCGTAAGTGATTTGTAACTCTCCATATCAGAAATTGCTCGGAACCAGCCTCCTCTAACAAGGTAACTCAATAACCCGGTCCAGTAACTCTTTCCTCGAGGAGCGGGGTATTCCCTTCTAAGTTCAAGTGCGACCAACTCAAGAGGAGGGGGTAGAGAAGAGAATGGACGGTAGCCAGTGTAGCTACCTATCCCGGGATGCCTGACCAGTGTAGCCAGGTCATCCAGCTGCATTTCTTTACTAGTATACAGGCTCCGACATGTATTTTATTTTTTTCTTGAACCTGTCTGATTTTTTTGGAGTTTTTGCATTTTTTTTCGAAAAGAGCAGCATGTACATCAGGAGTTTTTCCTCTTGAGTCAGTAGACTATCCATCTTTTGAAGCATTATTGCAACCCACAGCATCCTGTCCTTAGATGTCAACACCACTAGACTAGGTTGAGACGCACTTCCCTCCCTAGAGGAGGACGTATGTTTCCACCCGTGTGCTACTCCAAGCTAAAGGATTCTACCTCCTCACCACCTCATCAATGAAGAGCTACGTGCATTGTGCTTGTCCAAGTTAGGTCATTATCTAAAAGAATCCTGCGTGTGCACGAGATATTCTACTTAGACTAATCAAGATGACATGTGAACATAGACATGCGGACTCAAAGAATTAAGTCACTTGACCTGAGAAATCTTAACTCCAATTCCTATAAGGTTCCTCTGAAATTAGGTGGATTAAGGTCAAATCAAGTCCATCCTCAATATCTACTCATAACTTAGTCCAGAACCCACTAGCTTTTCACTTTGCATATGCAAAGATATGCAGATGAGATGAGATGTCATGCTATGAAAATGCAAGACTCTTTTTCTATGCAGAGATGATATGCAAGAGTAAATAAGAAGCCTATTTTTATACTTTTTTTCGATTTTTACCATTTTTACCCACCCGTAATTATTGTAAAATATATACAAAAATACGCGAAAGTACGAGCTATGGGTAAAGTATATATGTAATATATACACGCCCCCCTATACTTAACGTGTGCTATGTCCTCAGAGCACGAAGAGCGAGGAAAAAGACATAGCTCGTGCTAAGCGTAGGAGAGCCAAAAGGAACAAAAAATATAGAAGTCATCTCGCCCCCCTATACTTAGGCTCTAGCAGCCTAAGCGTAGAAGAAGATCGGAAATGGGGCGGACGAGGGAAAGATGGGGAGTGGATGAGTATCAGTGCGGGCATCGGTCCCCCATATACTTAGGCTCAGGTTAGCCTAAGTATTGGTAGGAAATGAATATGAGGACCGATGTGATCTGGAGAATGTACAGTGAATCGACTCGGGTGACCCCCCTATACTTAGGATCTGGTTATCCTAAGTATAGTCCAAGATAATGGTTCGATGATGTGGGGATGGGTTACTGGAATCGTGGGGGTAAAGGATAGGATATACAGGAAGAATGATATGTACAGATGAGTCGATCTGAATCTTTTGAAGATGCTGCTGATGGCTCGAGTTCATTGCTGCAAGGTTTCATACGCGGCTTTAGATGTATCTGCTGTATCTGTCTCGCGCATGAATACAATCTCCTCCACATGGACTAACTGTTCATTGGATTCAACGACGTGCTTCAATAGCTGCCCATTAACTAGGAATGTCGGTGCGTCATCTGCGAGATCTGAGATCTCGACACATCCACTATCATGCACCGTACGGACGACAAATGGTCCCGTCCACTTAGACTTTAACTTGCCTTGGAAAATCTTCAGCCTGGCATTGAACAACCATACCTTCTGTCCAGGAACAAAGGTCTTTCGTCTGATATATCTATCATGCCAACGCTTCACCTTGTCCTTGTACACCAAACTGTTGTCGTATGCTCGGTTTCTGACTTCCACAAGCTCATTCAGATCCACGTCTCTCTGCTTCTGACCCAGGTGTGTGTTCCAGTTGACCTTCTTTATTGTCCATTCTGATTTGTGCACTAACTCTGCGGGCAAATTGCACGGCTTTCCGAATACCATTCGGAATGGGGAGGTGCCTAACGGTGTCTTGTAAGCCGTCCTATACGCCCAGAGGACTTGATCTAAGATCTGAGACCAGTCCTTCCTGTCCGGGCGGACAAGCTTTTGCAATATGGTTTTCACCTCCCTATTCGACACCTCAGCCATACCATTGGTTTGTGGGTGGTAAGGACTTGCGACACGGTGTTCGATGCCGTAGTCCTTCAGGAGTTTCTTCACCTCCCGATTCACAAAGTGGCTACCCCCGTCTGATATCATCATCTTGGGGATCCCAAACCTAGAGATTATGTTCTCTCTGATGAATTTACAGACAGTCCTGCTGTCTGCGGCTCGGGTCGGGATAGCCTCCACCCATCTGGATAGGTAGTCTACCGCAAGAAGGATGTATTCAAACCCGTGGCTGACAGGGAATGGGCCCATGAAATCGATGCCCCAGGCGTCAAAGACATCACAAATGATGACCGGCTGCATCGGCATCTCATCCTTGGAACCAACGGTTCCTCCCATTCTCTGGCAAACTGGGCACGACTTCGCGAAGGCGGTGGCATCGCGAAACAGAGTCGGCCAGTAGAAGCCACACTGAAGTACCTTCCATGCGGTCCTCTTCCCGGAGTGGTGTCCTCCTGCCTCTAAGCTATGGCATAAAGAAAGGACACTCTGGTATTCCTCCTGAGGAATACAACGTCTCCAGACACAATCCGGTCCTTCAAAGAAAAGGATCAGATCCTCCCAATGGTAGTGTCTAGCGTCCGACTTTAGTCGGCCGATTTGGCTCTTGGGCCAATCTTCGGGAACTTTCTTGGAGGCAAGATAATTCACGATATTGGCGTACCATGGGAGTGAGTCGATAACAAGAATCGACTCGTCGGGGAAGGAGTCTCGAATCGGGAAACCTCGGAAATATTAAGATCTTCGAGACGAGAAAGATGATCGGCCACTACGTTCTTCTTTCCAGGTTTATCACGGATGTCCAAATCAAACTCCTGGATAAGTAAAATCCAACGAAGAAGACGCGCCTTCGCGTCCTTCTTTGCCATCAAGTATCGTAGTGCCGTGTGGTCTGTGAACATAGTTACCTTGGATCCGATTAAGTGGGATCTGAATTTGTCCAAGGCAAACACTACCGCAAGCATTTCCTTTTCTGTAACTGTATAGTTACGCTGAGCAGAATCAAGCACTTTGCTTGCGTAGTGAATTGCGAACGGGACGTCGTCTTTTCTTTGTCCTAATACAACCCCAACAACATAATCTGAGGCGTCTGTCATGATCTCAAAAGGGAGAGACCAATCTGGGGCTTGTAAGATGGGTGCGTCCATGATCATTCCTTGTAACAGCTTAAAGGCTTCAAGACATTTGTGATCTACAATAAACTCCGTGTCTTTGCCTAAAAGCTCAGTTAGCGGTCGGGCAATCTTAGAAAAATCCTTGATAAATCTTCGATAAAATCCGACACGCCCGAGGAACGACCGCAACTGTCTTACGTTGGTTGGTGGCTGGAGTCGTATGATCACGTCCACCTTGGCAGGGTCAACCTCCATTCCTCTCTTGGAGATGACATGCCCCAATACTATGCCTTCCGTCACCATGAAGTGACTTTTCTCCCAGGAGAGCACCAGATTGACCTCACAACATCTTTTAAGGACTCGGTCCAGATTCCTAAGACAGGAATCAAAAGAATCGCCGTGGACCGAGAAGTCGTCCATGAAGACTTCCAGGAATTCGCCGACCATTTCGGCGAATACAGCAATCATGCACCTTTGAAAAGTACCTGGAGCATTGCATAGCCCAAAAGGCATGCGCCTGAAAGCATAGGTACCAAAGGGGCATGTGATTGTGGTCTTTTCCTGGTCCTCCGGAGCTATGGCTACTTGATTGTAGCCCGAGAACCCATCAAGGAAGCAGAAGAATTCTTTCCCCGCTAATCTTTCTAGGATATGATCAATGAACGGTAGGGGGAAATGATCCTTCTTCGTCGCGGCATTCAGGCGTCTGTAATCCACACAGACGCGCCACGACGTGGGTACTCTCGTCACGATCTCTTCTCCATCCTCGTTGGTGGTCGTCTGAATTCCCGACTTTTTCGGGACAACATGGATTGGGGCCACCCACTTAGAGTCGGAGATTGGGTAAATAAAACCCGCATCGCACCATTTTTCTATCTCTTTCTTCACAACCTCTCGTAAGTCTGGATTCAACCGTCGTTGGAATTCACGAGAGGGTTTGGATTCGTTCTCCAAGTATATATGGTGCGAACACAGAGCGGGATTTATCCCGTGGAGATCGGAAATTCTCCAGCCTATTGCCTTGCGGTTCTTCTCCAGGATCTCTAGCAAGCGAGATTCCTGCTCCTCGGTCAATTGCGAACTGACAATGACCGGAAATTTCTTGTCTTGGCCCGCAAGGAAGGCATACTTCAGGGTTGTGGGTAAAGGTTTGAGCTCAGGAATAGTGTGATCGTTTAGAAAGTCTGGCTCAATCAGATCTGGTTCGGTGTTGGAAGTGGCTGGATCATGTTCTGTAGTAGCTGCCACCAGACTCGGCTCTGGAGTCGGATCGTCAAAGGACTCCATGCAATCGGCAAACGCCTCGTCCGACTCGTCATCCTCATCTTCCGATTGTCCTAAGGATGTAAGGACTGACAGGCCCAACCGGGCCTCTACGTCATCGAAGATGTAGGGCGATGCAGGCTCAGAGCTGTACTCGTTCCTGAGGATCTCGCAGACTGACTCATGCACTGGATCATCTTCAAAGGAGATGGACACATCGGTGCTGGCTGGGTTCTGTCTCCATGGCCCAACTACGTCTACATGCTCACAGTCTGTTCCGGTAGAAGAGTACTCGGTGCTGGATTCGGAGTCCGATCTCTGCCATCTTGTCTGCTTCATCTCAAGTTCCTCATCTCCACCTGGAGTTTGGAACCAAATCTTCCCATTCTTATAATCAAATAAGGCCCCCGCTGTTCTGAGGAAGGGCCTACCTAAAATGATCCGGGAATCTCTCCAATTACGAGGGGTTTCCATATCTAGGACAGTGAAGTCCACCATGTATTCTTGTCCCTCGATTTTGATCACAATGTTCCTTAACTCTCCTTGGGACCTCTTAGTGGATTTGTCAGCAAACTGCAGAATAGCTCTAGATTTCCTAAGAGGTCCGAGATCAAGCCGCTCATAGAGGGCTGTGGGCATCAAGTTGATCGAGGAACCATTGTCCAGGAGAGTGCGTGCAAACGCGATGTCATCAACATGACTCACTACATAGTGTGCACCCATGTCTCTTCGTTTCCGAGGAAACGAGTTCTTTATTGCACAAGTTGTGGCTACTGATAAAACGTGTTTCTCAACACGGCTTTTAGTCTTCCTGCTTACCCTAGAAGGTGTGCATCTCACCTTAAGGTATTTTTGGAATGCAGGTGTCATTTCCACGAACTTGTCAAAAGGGATTGTGACCTTGATGTGCTTATTGCAAAATTCAGCCATCTCAGGGTCATCTTTTTGGATTTTTTGATTTTCTTCTTTCCACCCTTGAGAGCTTGGGGGAAAGGGATTATTAACTCAGGTTCTGGAACTGAAATATTTTCATTAATTGCTGGAACTGAGTTCTGAACATGACTCTGACTCGGACTCTGATACAGACTCGGACTTGGACTCTGACCGAAAAGAAAATGCTGGGGCGAGACCGGTGATGCTTCTTCCGCTTCTTCTGGACGATCCTCCTCAGATGGAGGTGCGGGCTCATCGGCGTCGTCTGACTCTGGATGGATGCAGGAATGCTGCTTCGAGGACTCAGATGTCCTCTTCTTCTGCTGGCGGTGGCGGTGGTGATGCTCCTCCTCTTCTTCCTCCGACTTCTCCTCAGGTAGAGTTTCGGAGGTTCCTTCTTTTTGCGCCCGTGCCCGATCAGGTATGGTCACGGTCCTTCCGCTCCTGAGGGACATATGGTTAACATTATTGTACGAAAGGATCTTATTTTCAGATAAATAATTATCTGAATAGTATACCTGATCTCGGGGTCGGTTCTGGCCCTGGTGTACGCTGTTTGGGTTGGCCTGAACCTGTGCGGGAATTGGAGTCCTTGGCGCCATTTGTTGGTCCTGAGCACGAGAGACCCGATTGATGTCGGTCCTCATGTCCAGGTAGTCATTCTGCATCTGCTGGACCCTATCAGACAAGGTCTGGATCGCCAAGGTGAGGGACTCCAATTCGGTGGGCTGGGCTGGCTGCTGAGTGGATGCGGTCCTGTACTGGCCCTGCTGGCCGTGCCGATACTGCTGCTGATGGGACGGTGCTGGCCCCTGCTGGTAGGTGCGCTGCTGCGGCTGGTACCCCTGTTCTGGCCTGGACTGGTATCGCGGGACTATGACGGGCCTGGTCTCTTGGTAGACTGGGGTTGGGCGGTATGCCTGATCCTTCCCCATCTCGATTTGCCGGACTAGCGGGTCACGGCTATACCAAAGCCCATTGATCTCGTAAACAGGCGGAGGCTCCTCGTATTCCGTTTCCACTGGTGGGGGTGCATGATGGTTCTGCTGGGTATAAGTCTGATCCCAGCTGCTCTGAGACCCCGGTGCCTGTTCCTGTACAAGATGGACTCGATGTACAGGTACATGTGGTGCAGAAGGGGTGGGTAGCTTGATCTTGGCTACCTTTTCAGAGAGTTCCTCCACTTTCTTAGGAAGGCTCGAAAGAGACTCCATCTCCGCGACTCTCTTGTGGATCTGCTCGACCATGGTAAGCTTGTCGGCAATCATCCCCATGCTGGGGATGAGGTCCTCAGTCAGATCTGCAACAGTCCTTCTAGTTGTCTCATTGGATAAGATCGAGGGAGACAACTGATAGGCCCTTGCGGCCTGTGACCTGCCGGTTTCTGCCATCTGCTCTAGGATTTTCCATACGGCGTGCTCGTTCTTGTTCAGATAGCTTCCTCCACAGGCGGCGCTGACTAACCCCTGCATCTCTGGGGTTAGACCGCAGAACAAGGTCTGGACTAAGATCGCCTTAGAAATGCCGTGGCATGGGCATTTCTGTACTAAGTCATTGAACCTGTCCCAAGCCTCATGGAACGGTTCGCTGGGTCCTTGGGCGAAGCTGGCAATCTTCGTTCGCATCTGATTGGTTCTACTGAGAGGGTAGAACTTCTTCAAGAAGAGGTCCTTGAACTGCATCCAGGTAGTACATTCCACCCCTAGGTTTTTCAGCCAATGAGCAGCCTTATCTCCTAAGGCAAACGGGGTGGCCTTCAGCCGGATATAATCTTGGCCAACATTGGGATGGCTAAGATTGTTGCATACTAGTTCGAAGTCACGGAGGAAGGTGTAAGGCTCTTCACTGAGGTTTCCGTTAAACTTCGGCAGCAGGCTAAGGAAGTGGGGCTTCAGCTTGAATGCCTGGTCGGGAACTGCAGGTGCTAGCCAATTTTGGATCTCGTTCTCCGCCGGGTTGTAGGTATCGACCATTGGTCGGTCGATCCCTTCAGCTACTATTATCTGTCCCATCCGTGCCGTGAGATCAGCATTTTTCTGTTCGGCTTCGGCAAGGCGTCTAAGAATCTGTCGCATCTGGTCCTCATCGGGCGGCATCCTTGGCGGCATTTCTCCCTCTAGTTCTGGGGAATGGAAAATAAGATCGGTGTTAGAGGGTGAATCAAGGAAGGGATTACCGAGGCAATGGTCTTCCTCGGTAATCTCGGAGGAGATAAAAGGGTTGGTTTGAGAGTAACCACCCTGAGCATGAGGGAACCAGGACTCAAGAGGGTCATGAGTCCTGGGTGGTCCAAGGTGCGCTCGGACCGAGAAAGACGAGTTACTTGGGGGACTCATAGAGAGATCAGTGAATGGTGCGTCGAGATCTCCCCAATTACTCATCTTGGTGAAGCAAGAAGAAGATAGGATTTTACTCCTACCTGAAGCAAGCACAAGAACAATCCAAGACCCTGGGTTCACACTCAACACAGTGAAGGACTCAAAGTTGAGTCCAATTTATCTTGTAGTTTTTAAGTGTGATATTCAAGCAAATCTAGCAAGGATTACGCGGCCTAGAGGGAAGTCGGCTTAGAGCCGGATGCGTCTTCCCTGTGTATCCTGTCGTCTAAGATACCGCCGCTCCTTCCTTTCTTCGCTCCTATCCCAAGCCGATGGATTCAGTGACCACGCCCCTATCTACCTGCAAGCAGGCGGAGGCTGACAAGGCCGGAACTTCACCCCCGGGGGGTTACTGGCAGCTTGTCGCGAAGTACCGCAATTTCACCCCTATCTACCTGATACAGGCGGAGGCTACTTGGTACTAGTCAAAGAATCTGAAATTATCCGGCTTGTGATATTTGCTAGGATCAGTTAGAACGTGATATGGAAGACGGGGATTTGGGCTCTACCTTAGGGTGTTCACACACACTCAGGTACCCTCACTCAGCCTGAATACAAGGTCGAGGATTAATCTCCCGCAAATAATTTTCAGATTTTATTCTTTTTTTTGGTCAATACTGTTAGCAGTCCCGATTTTAAGTTAAGTTATCACTTTAATTAATCCACCACAAAGCACGCCTATCGGACAGTCCCAATTTCCTTTTTAATTTAAGTGAGAAAATCAGAGGGGGAAATCAAGAAAGCCGATGCAAGTTGAAATCGATGATGCGTATGCTTTGTAGAGAATACTTACAGTGATCCCTTCGCTTTTTGATGCAGGATGCAATACAGAATTGAAAACTTTACTCTACATGCAAATGCAAGCGATGAAAAACCGCTCCTAGACAGGCAGTTCTATTATCGCGAAGAACAGTTTAATTTGACTAAGTCCTGCGGTCTAGGTGCGTCTTTTATGTGTGATGTGTGGTCCTATTGATTACGAGCACAAACAAATCCTAGAGTGGCTCGAGGAGCCGCTAGTGCAAGCTAAATTACCATTCACCCACACAACACACGGGACACAGTTTCCACTATATTTACACGCGCGAGATCCCAAACGGGAACCACTGGAAATAATGCAAAAGAAAAATAAAATAAATAAAAAATACAATGCCTCTCTTTCTCTCAACACAATTTAAATGCTAAGTTCTCGAAGCGTCGCCGACTCCTCGCGGTCCTCGCACAAAAATTAAATGGAGGTCAGAGAGTGACACAAAAATAAAATAATGCAAAAATAAATGAGAGAAATAATTACAAGAAAAACCGGGGGTCAGACTACCAGGGAAATGAAAATCAAACACTCAAAAATGTGCTACAAATTAACCTAAGCCGTGCCTCCCCGGCAACGGCGCCATTTTGATAACGCTCAGGTACCCTATGTTAATTCGGTCAAATTAATGTCCAAATTAATTTATGTAATTCGTTGCAGTCGGATACGAGAGGTTAATCAAAAACCACTTATCGATTAATGTGAAGTTAATTTTAAGCGGCAATTTTTTTACTTGGTGGAAGTCCAAGGTCGATCTCAGGGTGGCATCTGTCTCCTTAGGTGAATTTAAGCAGGGGTCCAAGTGTTGATTTTCGAGGAGTAATTTTTTTGGTCTTTTTAATTTTGATGCAGACTTATGCAGACAAGGCAAGCCAATTTAATGTTCAATTTAATTAATGTATCAAATGAAGTCCAAAAATAATGAAAATTGGCCAGATGGTTAATTATAATGAAAATGACCTACACTATTTTTTTTGGAATTTTTCGACTCAAAATGAATTTACTGTTAATTAAATAAACAGACAGAGTGATTTTCAGTATTTAATTTTTAATAAATATCAAACCACAATTTTTCCAAGAACTAAAATTATCCTAGGTGACTCAGAACTTAATTTCACTGTGAATTGAATTAATTAAAATTAATTTAAGAAAATCACTGATCAATTTATTTAGGCCTCGATATGCGTGCAACTGCTATGAAATTTTTATGGTATGTTAGAAATGATGTCCTTAAGCTACTGTGAATTTTTGATAATTTTTGAAGGCACAGAGAATTAATTAAAAATCAAAAGGCATCACTGGGCAAAATAATTCAACAATGAACCAATTAATTCATTAATAATTCAAATAGACTTACAAAAATAAGACACGTGTACCAGTAGACAGAGGACAAAATTTCTAACAAAATGCAATTTTTAGAATTTCAAAATGATGAAAAATGCACTCTAGGGATGCGTGCAAACACAGGGGTGTAAATGCAATACTGGAAATTAAAATTTCAATAAATAAATATGCTGACAAGGACTAAAATGCAATTACCGATAATATGGTGGACTCTTATGCAATTTCTCCACAGTGCACGTGCTCCTCACGTGGGGTCTGCTTCACAGGGACCTCTTTGTAATTTCGGAAAGCTTCAGGGGCCTTGGTGCAATTTACCCAGGCCGCACGTGCTCCTCACGTGGGCGGCCTAGGCTCGGAGGGCGGCGGAGGCTCGGGGCGAGGCTCGGGTTCCCAGGAGGTTTGGACTGCGGCTCGGTGCAGCCTCGGGTCGCCCGAGCCTAGGCTTGGAGGCCGAGGCTCGGACTCGTCGACGTGGCGTGCTGAGGGCCCTTGGATCAAGGTCGATCCAAGGGTTGGCGATGAAGACGCGTGGCAACTGGAGGGTCCGTCAGATCTGAGGCGCGATCAACGGTCGAGGACGGGCGCGATGAGGGAATACGTGGCGAAGTGAGGGCCGTTCGATCGGTTGATCGAACGGCAGCTGCTGCTTCTTCCTCGACGGCCCTCCGCCTCCTGCGGAGGAGAAGGCGGGGCTCCGATGATCAGGCTGTAGCTCCGCCCGCCCTTCCTCGAGATGCTAACGCTCTCCGCTTTGTCGGAGATAGCTCTGGAGCTTCGCGGTGTGGAGGCGGAGATGATGGCGGTGTCAGGAGTGTCGGAGAGTGCCCAGGTGTCTCTATCGATGAAGCTCGATGGTGTCTCCGACGAGCTTCCGTTCAGTGAAGAAGTGAGGACATGCAAGGAGTTAGGTGTATAGCCGAAGCGTGCAAGTGTTCGTGGAGAAGTGTGTGTGAACGGTGAGGCCTAAAGCGTGAAGGAGATGCACTGGGGATGAGCTCCGGCCAACTGGCGGAGCTGTTGGTCGGAATGGTGCGCAAAGCGTCGTCGGAGTGTGCAGACGGGACAACGAGGATGGGAGCTTCGACGCGAAGCTCGTCGAGGTGGTTTGGAGGCGAGAAGGTGGCCGGTGGCGATGAATAAAATCGGAGAAAAACAAGAAAATAAAGAGGAAGATCAGACGAGAGATGGAGGGGATTACCTGGGGAATGGAGCTCAGATTTGAGCTCCAGGTCTTCGCTCGAGGGGTCGGTAAGGTCCCGAGCTCGTGCAGCTGCTCGTGGGAGGCTGCAGCACGGCGGTGGCGGCCGTGGATCTCGCCGGAGTCGGATCCTTGTCTTCGCTCGACAATACACCCAATTGCTGTCACCAGTGGATAGCTTGGAGCTCGAGGAACCTCTCTGGAGTGGCGGATGGGGCTGAACGGCGCCGGTGATGGCGTATTTATAAGGCGAAGTAGGTGGCAGTGCTGGCGAAGTAGCGAGGTTGGTGGTCGACGTGGGGCGACTATGGTGGAGATGGTGGAGCTTGAGGGAGCTGGCGAGGGAGAGGGGTGAGTGGGTGATGTCGTGGGGGTGTCAGCGGTCGAAGGAGATGGCTGACGTGCGTCCAAAAATAGGAAGGGGGCGCCCCTCCCGCAAGGCAAGGGACGTGGGGGAGAGGGGCGCCCAGAGGTAGGAGACGAGGTCTCCACCGTTGGATCTTGTGATCCAACGGTGGGGATCAAGGGGGATATGGTCGGGTAGGATTTGATCTGGGGCGCGGAGATGACGGGCTGTGGTGGAGCCACGTGGCGAGATGAGGGCGAAGCGCATGCGAACGGCCTGGATGAAGAGATAGGGATGATCTGAGGGCCACGATTCGCTGGAAGAAGGGCGGCTGCGATGAGAGGATCGGGGATGCGATCAAGCGGCGTAGGTGCTGCCACGTGGCTGGCCCTGGTGAAGGCGCGAGCGGACGGGTTGGATGAAGAGATAGGGATGATCTGAGGGTCGAGGCAAGGGGCGTGCGTGGGCAGCGCTGAGCCGTTGGATCTGAAGCGAGATCCAACGGCTGAGGGCGCAGGCGGATGAGGCGATGGAAGGCGGGCTGCGTGGCACAACCAGAGGGCGCCACGTGGCCTGCTGTGAGTGGCTGGAGTAAGAGGAACGTGTAGAGAGAAGAGGGAGCCGAATTTGGAAAAACTCAGAACATGAAAGTTGTAGATCTCGATGAGATCTACAAGTTTCATGTTGACCAAAGACGGATATGAGGTCAAATATGATACATAAATACAAGGATACATAATTATACATATGTAGTATACAAAGTGACCCAAAAACCCAAGTTTCTCATACGAGCTCCAAATTCAATGAAATTAGTCTCATTTTGAAGGTCTTTTAGTATGTAATATTCTAAGAGTGAGTAGACCTAATTCGGAGTTTGTATGAGGGCTTTATGTGTATTTTAGTGTACAAGGGCTCTCAGGCTATATTGGCTATTTTACAAGGGTGATTTTTGGCATTCTTCCCTATGTTATTAACTAAGGAGTATAGATTATAGAGAAGATGTTATTTTGGTGAAGAGGTATTTTACAAGGGATTTTTGGCTTCTTATTTAGATGCAAATGAGCTGCTAAACTACATGAGTTATGAATACATGCATGAATGCTATTTATGCAATATAAGGGGAAATATGCCTCTATTTTCTCGGGAACAAGGCTCTATTTTTGACTTTTGAAGTGATGAATCACAGATTCATCAGAGAGCTATACCTCACTGACACAGTACAAGTAAGAATCATAGTCATCAGAAATTTGCGTTTGAGGATTTGTTCTGACCTGACTATTGAGGAGTCTTGAATAGAAGACTTGTGGAACTTGAAGTCTGTTAGGTCTTAAGTTTAGGTCCCAATAAGGTTCCGCCACACAATTAATCCAAAGGTCGAGTCAAGCCCCATTTTTAACTTTTGTTCATGACCTTGGTATGGAACCCAAAATCATTTCACTCTTGCACTCATTTAGTTGCTCGGGGACGAGCAAGGTTTAAGTATAGGGGGTTGATGAATCTGTGATTCATCACTTCAAAAGTCAAAAATAGAGCATTGTTCCCGAGTAAATAGAGGCATATTTCCCTTTATCATGCATAAATAGCATTCATGCATGCATACATAATACATGCATTTTAGCATACCATTTGCATTTAAATAAGAAGCCAAAACCCCTTGTAAAATATCCACTTACCAAAATAACCTCTTCCTTATAATATGCACTCCTTAGTTAATAATATAGGGAAGAAAGCCAAAAAATCCCCCTTGTAAAATAGCCAATAGCCCTAGAATCCCTAGATCAGAAAATATAAATAAATCCTTCATACAAACTCCGAAATAGGTCTACTCACTCTTAGAATACTACACATTAAAAGACCTTTAAAATGAGACTAATTTCATCCAATTTGGAGCTCGTATGAGAAAGTTGGTTTTTTGGGCCTCTTTGTATACTACATGTATGCATATTTGTATTATTGTATTTATGTATCATATTTGACCTCATTCCCGTCTTTGGTCAACATGAAACTTGTAGATCTCATCAAGATCTACAACTTTCATGTTTGGAGTTTCTCCAAATTCGGCTCCCTCTTCTCTCTACCTTCATTTTTGGTCCAGCCAATCACAACAGGCCACGTGGCGCCCTCTGGTTGCGCCACGTAGCCTGCTGCCCTTGCCTCATCCGCCCGCAGCCACAGCCGTTGGATTACCTTCCAGATCCAACGGCCTAGCCGCCTCCACGCCCGCCTCAATTTTCAGCCATCAGATCATTATTAGAACTCCATCAGCACCGCTCATTCGCGCCTCAAGCTGAGCGCGCCACGTGGCGCTTTGAGATCCGCTTGATCACGCCCTCGATCCCTTCATCCAAGCCGCTAGATCTTCTCTTATTCCCGGCCGTCAGATCAAATCACCCGCCTCATCTCAATCGCCCGTTCGCGCCTGTTCCTTAGCACGCCACGTGGCGCTTGTTGCACCCTTGGATGATGCACTCCATCCCTCCATCTCAACCGCTCAGCCCGCAGTGCATCACAACCCTTCGATCTTCCTCAGATCTGATCCCCGCCGCTCGTCATCGCCCTCTCCTCCGCACGACACCTGGCGCCATCACGACCTTTGGATTAGGCCACTCCTGATGCAATCCACACCGCTCGCGCGTACTTCGCCCCCATTGTGCCACGTGGAGAGCTCCTGACCCTCAGATCATTTCACCCAGCTCCCATCTTCGCCATCCATCAGCGCCGAGCCCTTAGCGCACCACGTGGCGCTCGCTACGCCCTTGGATCGCCACGACCTGATTTTCATCCAGCCGCTCCATCCCGCTTCGATCACCACCGTTGGATCATAAGATCCAACGGTGGAGACTTCGTCTCCTACCTCGGGAGCCCCTCTCTCCCACCTTCTCTGCCTTGCGGGAGGGGCACCCCCTTCCTATTCTTGGCAGCGCCTCTTCCACCGTCGCCGAGCACCACACCCTCCACGATGGCCCCCACTCATCCCTCATCCTCGCCAGCCACTCCATCACCCACGTCGACATCCGGCTCTCTCCCACGAACTCCATAAACCTCGCCCCATCTCCATTCCAGCCGAGACCTTCATCCTTTAAATACCCCCTCTCTGGCCAATTTCATCCCCATCCACCATTACAGGAGAAACCCCCGAGCTCAGAGCTCTCGATTGGTGACAGCAATTGGACGTCTCTTCGAGCGAAGACAGGCGTCTTCTCCGGCAAGATCCACGGCACCCGCCGCCGTGTCGCAACCACCCTCCGCGTAGCTGCTCGATCTCAGGGATCCACCGGCCCTTCGAGCGACGACCAGGAACTCAAAGAAGAGCTCCAATCCCCAGGTGAACGCCTCCATACCTTCTTGATCTTCTCTTCATTTTTCTTCATTTTTTTCGCTTTTTATTCGCCGCCTACGGCCACCTGCTCGCCTCCATTTCACTCCGCCGATCTCCGCGTCGGAGCTCCCATCTTCGCGGGTACCTTCACGCCCTCCGATGACGCCTTTCATCTTCCAGCAAGCTCAAGCTCCGCCACTTGGCCGGAGCTCCTTCACCAGACCACCTCAGTACCCCTTAGGCCTCTCCGATCACCTTCACTCCTCCACGAGTGCACGCACGAGCTTCGGCTCTTTTTCTAACATTTGCAGGTATTGTTTCGTTCACTGATCGGAAGCTCGCCGGAGCTCTTCCTAAGCTTCGCCACCGTCGTGCTCCACCGCCTATCTCCAGCTCTTGAGGCCACTATTATCTTCGCCGCATCTTCGAGCATCTTCTGGGATAGCTCCGAGCAATCGGAGAGCTTCATCGACGCTAGGAGGAACGGGCGGAGGGACGGCCCCTTCGCCGGAGCCCCGCCAAGTCCTCCGTAGGAGGAGGAGGACCGTTGAGGACGGAGGTCCAGCCACTGTTCGATCATCTTGATCGAACGGTCCCACGACGTCCACGTAGCCGCGCGCAGTTCATCACTCCACCGTTGGATCGACCAGTGATCCAACGGCTTGCAGCGAGCCACGTCGCCATCTCCATCGAAGCCAGGAGCCGTTGGATTAACTTAGATCTAATGGTCTGAGGTCTCGGCACGAGTCTTCACCCGACATCCGTTGGATCGAGCTCGATCCAAGGGTCCACAACGTGCCACGCAGCTAAGGTCCGAGCCTCTTCCCCAAGTCTAGGCTCGGATCGCACGAGCCTCACTCCAGACCTCCAGAAGCGCCCGAGCCGAGCCCCGAGCCTCCGCAGCTACCCGAGCCTAGGCCGCCCACATGAGGAGCACGTGCGGCCTGGGAATTTTACACAGAGGCCCCTGGAACTTTCAGATATTGCAAATCAGTCCCTGTGAAGCAGACCACGTGAGGAGCACGTGCCTTGTGGAGAATTTGCATTCCAGTCCCCAGCATTTTAGGTAATTGCACTTAAGTCCCTGTTAGCATATTTGCTTTATGTAATTTTATTTTCCTGTGTTGCATTTACACCCCTATGCTTGCACGTATCCCTAGGTTGCATTTTACATCATTTTTATATTCGCAAAGTTGCATTTTGTTGAGAAACTTGTCCTCTATCTATTGTGCCACATGTCATATTTTTGTAATTACAGTAGATTTTTAAATGAATTAATTGGTTGATTTGTGGAATATTTTGCCCAATGACACCTTTTAATTTCTAGTTAATTTTCTGTGATTCCAAAAATCATCAAAAATTCGCAGTAGCTTTAGGACAGTGAACTTAACATGCCATAAAAGTTTCATGTCAGTTTCACACATATCGAGGCCTAAATAAATTGTTGAGTGATTTTCTCATTTTAATTTTAATAAATTCATTTCACATTGAAATTAAGATCTGTTAATTTTCCTGGATTCCTTATCATTAGAGCTATCTAGGATAATTGTTTCTCTTGAAAAAAGTGTGATTTGTTATTTATTAAGAATTAATTAGTGAAAATCACCCTGTATGCTTGTTTAATTCACAGTAAATTCATTTAGTGTCTAAAAATTCCAAAAAAAATTAGGGTAGTTCATTTTCATCATAATTAATCATCTAGCCAATTTTTAGAATTTGTTGACTCCATTTGATATCTTAATTGAATTAAACTTTATATTGGCCTGCTGGTTGCATGTGTCTGCACAGAAAATAGAAAAAAAAAATAAAAAAATTATTTCCCCGAAAATCCGACACTCGATTTTTGCTAAGATTTCACCTAAGGAGACAGATGCCTCCCTGAGTTCGACCTTGGACTTCACCAAGTAAAAAAAATTTGCCGCTTAAAATTAACTTGAATCTAATTAAGTGGTTTTTGATTAGCCCTCTCGTATCCGACTGCAACGAACGAAATTAAATTAATTTGGACATTAATCTGACCGAATTAACATAGGGTGCGGGGCGGTCGTCAGGCTCCTCCATCTCCTGGAATATCAGAAGATCTGATATCCAAGACTCGTCAACTGGAAAGTCCGGGACTGACTCGAACTCTAGCTGGAAAACCAACGGGAACTCGATCAGACTCTGCGTCAGAGCATTGATGAATCCACATTTCATCATCTTTATTCTATCATTTTGGCACCAAAAGCCCTAGTAAATGCTTGTAAATCGCATTAAAATCATCATCTTAGCATTCATGCATGTGCATCTATTTAGTGTATAAAATATTGTGATTAAGGCCAAAATTATAGAATAAATAAAAGAAAAGAAAAAGAATAAAATATTGTAAATATTTTATGACCCGAAACCCCGAGACCTAGGCATCTTGAGGAATAGGTCGACAAGGAATAAAGTAGGGGGAGATAAGGTCAGAAATACAGAGAAAAGACCTTTAAATTCTATTCATTCTTTATTCATTTTGGGACCTATTTTTGGTTCCACTTTGTATACATCAAATAAAGAAACTTTGTACATGAAAGTTGTAGATAATTTTATAAAGAAAAATACAAAATTGATTTCACAGATAAAGAATATACAGATAAAAAGTTATGGTCTTAATAAGAATCCAGAATCCCAACTTTCCAGACCCGTATCTCACAACTGACAACTCCAAATGTAGCAAACTCACCTTTAATTGTATATAGAATAAAATAATCCATCCAATGGCGGTGGTTTCGCATTTGGCGGAGCTACGGTTTGAAAGTTGAGTTTTGGACCCCTATTGTATACCTGTACTGAATAAAATATTCAATTTATTCTTTATTCATTATTTATTCATTTTTTTTATTTTTATAATTATGTAAATATTACTTGTAATATATATGTGTACTAAAATCAGAATAAAATGCAAAGAAAACACAAGAATAAAAATACTTGTATAAAGGATACATAGGTATACTGCCTATACATATACCTGTACAAAACACTCTTATAATTTATTAATTATATATAATAAATCAGAAAAATAAAATAAAAATATATTTGTGTATATAAAAGTATGCTATAATTTTATAAAATACTAAATAAAAATAATAAAATTAAAATACTCAAAATAAAATTAAAAGAATATAAAACATAGGTATTATACCTATATAAGGCTATAAAGGTAACTTATAAAAATACACTTCATAAAAATAATTAAAATTCATAATAAAATACTACATAAAATTTTAAGCATTTTTCATTTTATAACTATTAATTAATTCGACTTAATTCTATTTTTTATTGATTTTACAAATTAATTTTTCAGGGTTTTTCCTGGTTGGTCCACGTGGACCAACCAGGAGGGGTCAACAGTTGACCGCGGTCAACTGGACGCCCTACCCCCTGTAGCTCCTGACAACCTCGTTTTTGACCCAACTTCACGGATTTCTCGAGGCCAAAACTTTCACCTTTTTGTGTTGCAACCTTCTGCAACATTATTCCTCGATCTTCCCTCTAGCTCGCCCATGAATAATCTTGGTCTTTGGACCCAAGATTTGCAAGATACTCATTGATCTTTGGACCCCTGCAGCTCAGGGTCAAACCAAATATAACGAGCCCCCCTTCTTTCCTTTTGATTATGAACACCTTCGGTCCACCCTTCCTTGCTCTTCTTGTGCTCCAAGCACTCGTGGAGGTGACAGCTCTCACGCCGTGCGTTCAGCCAGGGCAGAGGAAGTCGGAGGCGTCTCCACCACCTCCCGCAACTCCGGCAGTTGAGGTAACCTTCCCTCCGGTCTACACCGTCGAGGAAGCCATTTCATCCCTTTATTTTTCGTGCATTAGCTTAGTCTCAGGCTTAGGATCATTATCCCTAAAGAAATTTCGAGTTCCGCTTACTCCTTCGCCAAATCACATCCCTTCACCGGAGCGCACCTCCGGCCACCGATCGCCACTCCGCCTTTCGCGTCGATTAGGTCCACTTAGGGTCCAGGCAATTTGCCCTGGACCTCTTGACTAGTTTTGCAGGGTCGAAGAACGTTGACTCGCGCCTGGGCGCGTTTTTGATGCTCGCCGGAGCTCAGCCGAGCTCTCCAGCTCCGCCGACCACCTGTGAGCGTCACTGCCATCGCCGTGCACTTTTGGTGCCCCCAGGAGAAAGAGAAGGCCCCCAGGAAGCTCCAGCCCGATTTTGAAGCCAAGAAGCCCGCCGGAGACGGAGCTTGACCTCGGAGAACCTCGGCTCGCCGGAGTTCGTCGTTGTTCTTGCTCCGGCCTTCTCCACCGTTGGATCGAGGTGGAGTTCCAGATCACGCATCGACCGTCAGATCTTCCGCGACCAGCCACCGTTGGATCTCATTCTGAGATCTAATCCCAGATGTCGAAGCGAACCGTCATCGGCCGTCCCCGTGCTGCCACGTGGATAAGTGGAACGTTCCCTGCCGTTGGATCGCGCTCAGCTGCCAGCCGTTGGATTCGCGCCACGCGTCATCTGCGGATCGTCCCAGCGAGGGTATTTTGCATTCCACCCCTCGCGCCTTTTGTATTTATTATTTAGCATTTAAACTTTTGTCTGTAGCGTAAAAACTTTGGTCTATTTGCACAAACACCCCCGTACTTTCTATATTTGCATCCAGGTCCTTCGCCACGTCACCTCACGTGACCTGTACACGTGAGGTGTGGGCATTTTGCAGAAGGACCCTTGGCCTTTATTGTATTTTGTTTTAGTACCAAAATTTCACTTTCAAGTGTTATATTTTTGGACTTTTTGCATGTAAGCCCCCAGAGTTTTGAGATATTACATTTCAGTCCTCGCCAGGCGCGTGCGAGTCACGCGCCCTGGTGGGAAAATTGCTAGCGTACCCAGACGGGTTTTGTAATTGTATTTTGGTGCTATAAATTAAATATTCAGTTCAATATTTTGTGGAAATTTGCGTGTATGCCCCTGGATGTTTGATATATTGCATATATACCCTTGCCAGGCTTGTTTATGGATTGGATGCATGTTCTAATTATCCAAACCTTCATATGGCCTCCAAAAAATTCTCAAATTTTGAACTTAAGCTACTGGATACTTGTGTTTTGACGGCCTAATTTTAGTTTTTGATTTTATTTTATTTTCATATTTATTAAAAATCAAAAACAGCCTATTTGTGTACTGTCTAGTTTAGAAAATGCCAAAAAAAATATTAAAACACTTTTAAAAATTACAAAAAAAATTACCTAGTGTCTATTTTATCCTCTATTAGTGTCAGTCCAAAAATCATTAAAAATCTCAAAAGAAAAACACTAAAAATTTAAAAAGACTCAAAAACTTCAAAAAAATATATAAAATAGTAGAAAAATAGTAGAAAACTCCAAAAATAGCAAACTCAGTTCCTGTTTGTTCTTTATTTTGCTCTCTTTATTTGAAGTGTGAAAAATTTTGGTTGCTGTTTGATAATTTCAATTCCCATTTTTCTCACAGCCAGCACTATTTGCACTGTTTTGACTTATTTCAGTAATTAAAAATACTAAAAACACCTTGAAAAATTCCCAAAAATCACAAAAACAGTAGAAAATCATAAAAATATCAAAAACATTTTATTTCTGAATTTTTGGTTATTTTCCCACATTTTTATAAATATTTTACCTTGTCTTTTATTACCTTGCCTTTGAATTCCAATATTGAAAAAGAAAAAAAATATAAATTATAAAATCTAAAAATCAGAAAATCAAAAATCAAAAATCAAAATTAAAAATTCAATTAAAAAAATTATTAAAATTAAAACCCACAAAAATTTATTTCCTTTGCTTGCTTAGTGTAGACACATCACTCACACACATTCACTTGAGCACAAATTTTCTTGAACTACCCTGCTTGCTCCCTGTGTTCGAACTCTCTGCATACTTGTCACTACACACCATTTGTGCAGAGTTAAAAATAAATTTTAACTCCACATTAGTTCTAATTTATTGATCTTTAGTGTGGGTTAATTGTTGATTAATTTCAGAATTTGTGTGGTCAAACACCGACTGTTGACTCGCCTTGTGAGTCGATACAACCACATCGATTTCTGAGGTTATCAAGCATCCACTATGGCAGTCATTTCCTCTATCGTCTTTACCGCCTCAGAATCCATGTCCTCAATTTGGTATGGAATAGTTGTGTCCTCCTGAAGTGCGGCACACCCTACTGGTACTGCATCATCCTCGTATGTTGTCCTGACTAATGTATCTCGTGAAGATGTTCTCTGTGAAAGTGATCTCGAGATGACATCAAGTAACTCAATATCGGAACTGTGGCGTGAACCGTCACACGAGGTCACAACCAGTGCAATCTGATCAGCGGTCATCCCCCTCATGGAGATCTCGATGAGGTCGGTCGGTGAAAGTCCACGATCGAGAAATCTCCTCAAGAGGTCAAGAAACCTCAGCCATGAATCATGCACTGGCTCCTTGGTCTACTGAAAAGTCCATGTTAACATACCGCATCATATCTGCTCTATGCTGGGGATAATAACTCTGTAGAAACTCGAACCATAAGTCTCCGCACATAGCGAATCTCCTTCCCAGGCATCTATGCCATTTCATGGCTCTGCCTTGAAGTGAAAATGGGAAGTTCTTCAACATCATCTCCTCAGAAGTAATATCCGAATATATCTGGGTCTCGTAGAACTCCTCGAACTTGGTCAGATGAAGATACGGTTCCTCGTGCACCTCCCTTGAGAATGTCGGCAGTCTCTGAATAAACTCCAAGTCAAGAACAAAGTGATTGAATGTAGAAGTTGACTGAGCTCCTTGGTCCGTATGCTCAACGATCATCCTGGCGTAGGAGGTATCTGCTACTCGTGTCTGCCCTCTGTGATCGGGTGTGGAGTGCACTCTCATCCCAGTAATGGAATCGTCCGGTTCTCGCATCTGTTCAGTCTGATCTCTGTGGACGTATAACGCAGCATGCCCAGAAGAAGGGTGGGAAAGGGTGGGAGAGAACGGAAGGTCGGTCGGAGATCCGACATCCCTCGAGGGTGGACTGGACTGATGGGAAGAAGATAGAGAAGCCGCAAGAGTCGGCAAGAAAGGAGGGGGATCCACCATCCAGGGGTAGAGAAGAATAAGAGAACTGAAGGGAGGGTGGGAGGGAAAAAGGTAGATGACTGGAAAGATAGAGAAGAAGAAGGCGGATGGGATCTGGCGATCAAACAAAATCAGTCAAACAATACCTCCAATTCACTTACGCACACAGAGCTGATGACCGTGAAAGTTCGATCTTTTATCTTGTCATTTTTATTTAGGTGATCAATAGTCTTTCAGAGCGATTAAGAGAGCTGATAGGAATCCAACTCTCCCAGGAGACTGTCTCGATCCCAAGCTAGATCTTTCCCAGCCAGTACAAGTCGCGGATCGTTTACCGGCTACCCAATCGGCTCGCTCTGTTAAGGATATATTGGCCCACTTTACCGGAGAACGGAGCGATCCTCACTAGAGAATGACTAGCTCAAAATCAGTAGTCTGAAGAGGGATTAGATGTGGATCTAACCTAGGGTGCGAGTCACTCTCTCGCTCATCCAAACTAAGCATGAGGGATTTGCTCTCCCAAGACAAATTATTAGGTTAGAGTCTTTTAGAATCAAGTTTAATTAACAGTCCCGATTTTATTGTTTTTATTTTTAGGTGTTTTTTCAAAAATCAAACAATTGTCTAACGAATTTTCTGATTTCCTTTTTATTCCTAAATCGAGAAAACTGAGGGAGGAAGACGGAAAAGCCGATGCGCGATGAAATCAATGATGCATGCACGAGATAAAAGGCGTACCTTTCTCCAACAGTCTACATGCAAAATGATCCGCGCATAAATTTAAACTAGTCTATATGCAATGCAGTGCGAGAACTGTCCTAAATAGAATTTTCTATTATCGTGAAGCACCGATTTATTTGTCTAAGTCCAAGCGTGATCTATAGGAATAGATATTCTATTAGGGGCTTTGGACCTAGTGCTACCTGGCTCAACCAAATAAAAACCTAAGTATAGGGGCTCAAACACAAAAATTCATGAGAAACAAAAGAAAATAAAAGCGAGAAAACCAAAACGCGATGAGGTCCCCTGAGCACACCGATGCTCAGCGAAACAGACCTCGAAAGTCACCAAAAGTCTGAGAGTCTCTGAGCTGTCCCTGTATTATTACAATAATAATGGACTGAAAAATAAAACTAATCTAAACCTAAACTAAGCTACACTAAGCTCCCAATCTCCTGCTCGCCTCGCTCCGCTCGCATGCGGCTCTATGCAGAAAAGAAGCCGCCTATGAATCCCGTGGTTGCGTCGGCTTCCCGAAGAAAGCCGCCTCGATCCTCAAGCCCTCGCAAGAAAATTAAACAAGAGATGTCAGACCACAATTATTATAATAATGAAAAATAAAATGACAAATATATGCAAAAATAAAAACAAATAAAATAAAATAAGAAAATAAAAACACAAAAAAATAAAACAAAAATAAAATAAAAGAAAACAAAAATAAAATAAAACAAAAGAAAATGAAAAAGCAACAAAAAAGCCGCGAAACGAAAAATTGAAAAATAAAACTGACTACTAAGCCGTGCTCCCCGACAACGGTGCCATTCTGTTGAGCTGAAAATTCGAGAGACTAATGTGAGAAGGTATCAAAGGTCGTTGCGACCTCAACCTCTCGAGTCGGACTCAACAAGAAAACAAAGACCACCGAATATCAAAATCAAGAAAAACAAGCAAACAACGGTCTCGCTATTTTATTTAACCTGGCATAGCAACCATGGCCGAACTCAAGGAGCACGGATTGGCGAAACGCCTACGAAGTAGTCGAGGCTCAAAACAAAAAGAATAAAATATTTTTAGTGGATTTTATATTTTTAAAATTTTTAATGATTTTTAAAATTAAAGAAAATGTATAAAAGAAATCAAAAAGGCTAAATAAAACAATTATTCAACACAACAAAAAGATTCAGAAAATTAAAATAAAAATATTTTTGGATTTTATAATTTTTTCAAGTGTTTTTGATATTTTTCTCATATTTTTATGATTTTTAGTTAATTTTCTAAAAATGAAATAAGGCAAAAAAATGAAAACTAATATGCAGCCAGAATCTAAAGACTATTTAAAAATATCCAAATAGCTTATAAAATTCCAAAGACAATTTTATGATAAAGTAAAAATAAAAACCTAACTAATGGAAAAGAAATTGCATTTTTTTGAATTTTTAGGAATTTTCAATGATTTTTATGAGTTTTTTAGTGTTTTTGAAATTTTAGGGTTTTTATATATCCAAATCAAACAAAAATTACACAGAATTAAAAACACAATAAAACACGCAAAATATTTTTTTTAGAATTTTTAGAGGGTTTTTAATATTTTTAGTTGATTTTTAAATCCAGACAGTAGCAAATTGCAAGGTTTTTTAATTTTTAAAAATAAAAAATGAAAACAAAATCAATAAAAAATTCACAGAAATTTTTACAACATGGCAGGAGCTATGTTTCCAAATTTCGTGAAATTTGGATGAAGTTTGATATTTTATTCAGTCAATCAAAGACAGACAACATATAAGGACCTAAATGTAAAGAAAATAAGTTCTAGGGGCCAAACAGTAACACGTTTTAAAAGCTCCGAGGCACTATTGCAAAAATCCCAAAATATCACGAGTTCATCACGTTATTTACACAAACATGGGCATATCTGTCATTCCTATTTATAAAAGATCAATCCATAACAACGACAAAGCCTAGGAGGAAATGCACAATCAACCCACAAATCACGTGCTAGACCACGTGCTCCACGTACAGAAGGACTAAATTGCAAATAAAATAAACACAAGGTCCTACGTGCAATTTGTCCAAAATAAAAATAACTTCTAAAAATATTTACAGGACTAAACTGAAGTATAAAAAGAGCGAAGAGCCTAAGTGTAAATTACCCTTTATTACAGATCTGATGGTCGAGGAGTGTTCACTTAAGATCGAACAGTTCTGATGAGCTGATACCCCTTCGATAATCAACGTGCGAGATCTGATCTTCAGGACGATCCGAAGGATGAGGCCTCCCCGTAGATGGAGGGTCACGATCAGAACTGGCAGAAGCACTCGATCCGACGGCTGGGAGGCTTCCTGGAAGAACGGCAAAGAATAGCTCACCGACGAACTTCGACCGGCCAATACGCGTTGCTGGGAGGTATTCCGACGCTGCTAGGTTGGGAGAAATGAAGCTCGAGGCGGTCCGCAGCTACTGATGGGCTCCGAAGGGGCCGGGGAGTCCTGGGAGACCCCGACGACGCTAAAGCACCTAGAGCTCTGTGCCTCAATGGTTGAACCTCCAGATGAGGTCCTTCTTCATTCAATCCTGCACAGAAAGAAAGCTGTGTCAAGGGCAAAATGCCTCGACCCGGTTACGGGCGAAATGGGTGGATGGGCAAGGCGGAGCGGGTCTCTCCGATGAGGCGACGACGGAGGAGAGTCGGGGACCTGTTATGGGGTAAACCAGGGGGAATGAAGGGGCGGAGAAGGTGGAGCGAGGTCTGACGGAGGTGATAGGGTGGTCGATCAGACAAATAGATGATCAGAGAACATGGGTTGGTCCAACGAAGATTTCTGGCCGGAAATCAAAAAATCATAAATCAAAGCTAACTAAAGGTAATCTAACCTAACTGATGGCTGCAATCGTCTGGGTTGGAGGTGCTGGACCTCCGGGGGTCGTCGCCTCAATGGTTCGACGCTTTCAGAGGCTCGGGCTCGCCGGTGGCGAAGCATGGTGAGGAGGCTCGCCTGATCTGAGGCTAGAGGCCTCAATTCCTCGCTGCAACACTCCCCTGCACTCGCTGTCACTCAAGGAGGAGAATGGAGGTCACTGGAGCCGAAGGCGATGGCCAAAGATATGGGAAAATGGCAGCTCCTACAAGCTATATACTCGATGGGGTCCGATAAAGATGGGAGTGAAGCACACAGATCGAGGAGTGGATACCTAAAGATGATATCGGGCAAGGGTCATGGATTAATCCTCGATACTCGGAGCCCTTGATTGGAGAAGATAGAGGTCAGATCGATTCGGGGATATTTCAAGAAATCGGGCAGAAAATCGGATCCGGGTGAGAGGTGGTCCAGGGGGGAGTTGACCGGGGGTCAACAATCCCCCGTGGACCAATCAGAATAAAGCAAAGTCAAAATTATTTATAAAATCATTTAAAAATAGAAAATGATTTTATTTAAAAATATTTACAAAATGAAATTTTTTTATTTATTTTCAAACTATTTTTAGTGATTTTTATTTATTTTTTTAAAAAATAAAATATGTTATATACATTATATTATATTATATACAGGTATAAAATACCTATGTATTTTACACTTTTATTTTTATTTTCTTATTTTTGTAAAAATACTCTAATTTTATATTTTATTTATTTACCACAAAAAATTTAAAGTATAAAATAATTTTTATTTGATTTTTTTAATTATTTACAAAAGTGAATTAACAGATATAGGTACATATATACATGGTATGTACAATGTGAAGAGAGAGAAATTATTTTATTTTTGTTTTTATTTTCTTTTTCTCATTTTTATTTTATTTTTAGAAATATATACAAATTAATAAAAACATATTTTTATTTTTATGAAAATAAAATATATACATGAAGGAGGGTGTATGTGCAAGGTGAATGGCCCTATCTCTCTCTACTTGTTTTATTTTGCGGTCAGGACAATGCTTGGCCCTCTCTTGGGTTCGGGTCACTCGATATTTATTCTAAATATCTCTTTCTTTTTCTTTATTTCTTTATTCTTTTATTTTTGCACAAAAAAACATGCTAATTATTGATAATTACACAAGCATGCCTATTTGCTAACTTATTGTATTTACAGCTATCTACATGATGTTTTACAAGGATTTGTAGCTAAAATAAAAGAATAATGAGTGATGAATGAGTATTCATCAAACACTTAAGTTGCACTAATCCAGGTAACTAAACTTGAATCGAATTGCTGCAACCTCTATAATCATTCAACCATAAGATGCTCGATCAATTCTATTGCAATAAATAAAGATCCCAAAGTTATGGTCTTGATCAATGGGTGTTCTCATCAGAATCATGTGTTTATTTGGATATTTCAGCGGCGGGAAGTGTAGTAATATTTTTAAAATGGAATGTGGTGAATCAGTAAATCTCATTTATGCCCTATGTTATGTGAAGAATAAAGGTAATAGAAGGGTGATTGATCACAGATTTATCATCTTAATATGTATTTATTATCCCTTTAGCTTAAGTATTCCATCATTAATAATTAACAAATAACTTAATTTAACAAATAACTTAGTCTACTTAATTAACCCTAATTATTGTATATAAATAAATACATTATTATGCTCTATATTTTATGTATTTATTTATTATTAAAAATCAAATAAAAAATAGATTAATATTGTATATATTTAATTAAACTTTATTCATAAATTTGAAATACTAAAAATAAGAAAAGAAAATAAAACAAGCTTTTTTAAAACATTAAAAATACTTACAAAAATAATATCATGTACACGTGATGTAATCTTACTTTGAATTCCACATAACAATTACAGATTTCATCAAGATCTACACCTTTTATGTTGATCACTTTTTTCTAATTCATCTTCTAACTATTCATTTTATACCGATTTATTTATTTATTATTTATTTGAATGGGATATGTGGCCCAATCACAGTCTGTCACTGATGAATATCCATTTTATCACATTTATTCTATCATTTTGACCTTAAAAACCCTAGCTAATGCATGTAAATATCCCTAATTTCTAAAAATTAACATCCATTCTTTATTCTATTTATTGTGTATAAAATATTATTTTTAATGCCAAAATTATATAATAAAAGAAAGAAAAGGAATAAAATGCCAATGGTATTTTATGACCCGAAACTCTGAGACCAAATCAAGAATTGAATTGGTCGACAAGGAATAAAGTATGGGGAGATAAGGGCCAATAATATAGCAAAAATTCCATTTAATCATTAATCATTTATTCATTTTTGGGACATATTTTATTTTCCAATTTTTATACCTCAAATAAAGAAACTTTGTACATGAAAGTTGTATATAATAATGTATAGAAAAATACAAAATTGATTTCATGTAAAAATAATATACAGTGTACAAATTATACTCCGAATAAGATTCTAAAATTCTAATTTCCCACCCATATCTCTCAAATAAAAACTCAAGATGTATCAAAATCACATTTAATTGTATATAATTTTAATAATCTATTTAATGAATGTGGTTTCATATTTTCTGGAGTTAATATGTGAAAGTTAGGTTTCGAACTCCTATTGTACTATATACTCGTTAAATATTCATTTTATTTATTCTCTTTTTTTATAATTTATATTTTTCAAATCATTTTTGCAAAAATATTTTTAACCAAACTTATTAATCAACATATATACACAAATAAATTGAGGAATAATATGCATCATTTTGTTAATTGAATTGTATATGTATACATTATTTTAGCTATATTCATTATTAACAACATGAAAGTACGAGTTATGGATAAAGTCTATACTAAGTATATACAACCCCCTATACTTAGCTTGAGCTATGTCCTCATAGATCGAAAAGAGAAAGAGAAAGCATAACTCTACTAAGTATAGAAAAGCATATACTACAACGACTAAATAAGGAATGAAAGAATAAAGAAATAAGTGAATGGATAATCGACCCCCCCCCCTACTTGGGATGAAATAATCCTAAGTATAGCATGTTGTATCTACATGCAGGGAGGGTCGAGGGTAGGAATAAACAGATCACAGCTTGGTCTGTCTCCCCCTATACTTAGGGTGAGATATCCCTAAGTATAATAGAGAAAATCAACAAGAGATGAGACAATGGAGGGGATCAATATAAACGAAACCAAATAAAAAGAGAAATATGGTGGGTGAATATATGTACCACTCCCCCTATACTTAGTGAGATATCCCCAAGTATAGGCAACAACAGAAGTGATGATACAGAATGAAGAAAGAATAATGTGAGAGGTGCATCCCCCCATACTAAGGACGAAGTACCAGCGAACGATCTGGGGTACACATGGCATGCATGAGAAATAAGAAATGAAAAGACAAAACATATATATATATATACACACAAGAAATAAAGATTGATGAAGTGCAGGGCGGTATCTGACAAAGGAAAACCGTACTCTCGTCATCGTCTCCCTATGAGAACGGTGATGCAATCAGAAAGAAAAAAGACACCCAGATATTCAATCAAATGGGTGTCCGCTATCGAGGACAACATATTGAAAACTAAGCAAGGAATCGGTAGTGAACAATAGAACTTGAGCTCATAAGAAAAGAGTGAGAGATTAAAGTTGATATCGTAAGACACTAAGGAGGAAGGATCAGTACAGATTCCTCCATGTCAATCATAGTCTCATCAAGATACGAAAAGTGAAGAATATGAGACTCCCTACATAACACGATATCCGGTGGACATAAGGTCGACAGATCAAGGACATACCGACCATCACAAGACATGGCTCAACCATGTGAGGGTCATCAAGGTGAGCAGACACAGATGAATCGGAGATCTTAGAATAATCAGAAGTCTCGATCCCGTGCTCCAACAGATTGGAGACACAACTAGAGAGGAGATCGAGTACACAAATCAGACGACTCGGCTTCATGCTCCACTAGATTGGAGACACCAGAAGTGAAGCCGAGTATCCACAAAATGTTGTATCCTCCCACGAATAACCCTCGGGGACTGATACATAATAGGCAAGGAATATTCAGAACAAAACTTCCCCTTGCGAGGGTCGTCAAGGAGAGTGGACTCAAAGAAGTCAGATCCATCAGACGAATAATCAGAAATGGCCTCAGTAGGCGACAGATCGGCTACCCATCAGATGAGACCCGAAGATCAAGAAAATGTCATAGCTCACAGATAACTCTTGAGGAATACTATGAACTAAGCGTGGAATAATCATAAAAATATGTCTCATACTTGCGAGGACCGTCAAGGAGAGCAGAGACTCAAAAGAGTCCAGAAAGATAAGATAACCGATCTTGTGGTCCGACAGATCGGACACACAATCAGATAGTGAGACCGACAACACATATCAGATGACCTGGTTTCATGGTCCATCAAGATGGGCACACAAGCAGTGAGTGAAACCGATCGTAAAGAATGTGTTGCATCCTCTCGTAGATAGTCCTCGATGAGTAACACAGACTAAGTCAGTGAATATCAGGGAAATGTTGGCATCAAATCTCAGGTCCTCAAAAATATCAAGCAATCATCATCAGGAGAGCATAAGACTATGGGAGGGAGAAGAGATCACCAGGGCCATCATAATGTGGTTCCTCAAATCAGTCAAATCAGTTGAGATGACTCAAGATGACGGAAGAGTATCCTCAGGTGCTAGACGTGGATGGGAGAGTCAAGAGATTGAGGATCGATTGGTCAAGGGGATGAGTGAAACCATTTGGGTTTCAAGCACCATCACTTTGAAACACCAAAAGAGTTAGTATATCAAGCGTCTGAATCTAGACGTGTGGAACCGCATAAGAGATCGTGCAGTCATGGCTCATAGAATCATCATCAAATCACCGGCATTTAATCACATCCTCAATCCGGTGTACAAGATCAAAAATCCTCAATAAAGAATCACACCTGTAATCATGCCATAATCAAAATCCTTAATAATATCTATGCACATATCGAAGTGAGATCCACCAAAAGTATCACAACAACCCCAGCATCCTCAAACGTGCTCGACTTACTCAGATAATCAATGTAATCCATAAACCTCGATGTGGGCCTTATCTACTAGCACAACAATCCCGGGTGAAAGAAGAGATGACACTGAGGGGGACGAGGAGGGCAGGCGAGATGAAGGCGGAACATAGACAAAATTGTGGCTCAAAAAGGGTGATATGTGTGAAGAGAAAGCTGTGAAATTTGGCTGAGAAGGTGCAGACCAAGACCCGATATCACGACTTAAGAAGGAAGGAAAATGATATAGACAAGGGAAAGGAGAGAGACTCAATGAAAAGAAGAACTCACACACTCAAGGATCTACTAACTCAAAGAATGATGAACATGGGTGGACTCAAAATCACAATCAATGTACAAAGCAAACCCCAAATTCATCTATTCAATACAATGAAGACCCGTGATAGTGGTCATTTATCTGTTCTATTTTAGAGTTAAGTGCTCATCAAAATAGTTGTACAAACACGTAGATAGGCATGGGATTTGGACACTAATCCTTAGTGTGTACATGAGAATAAAATGAACATACAATGAGGGGGTTGCTCTCCCCAAGTCAATGAGTCCATTACATTTATTTTAAAAGTCCAGTAGAGTTAGCAGTCCCGATTTTATTTAGGTTTTCACCTTTTTTTTGTTATTTTTCAATGCACGTGCTCAACGAGTTTCCAATTCCATTTAGCATCATAGGTTATCAAAATCAGAAGGAGAAGGTCGGAAAAGCCATGCAAGGGAAATTTGATGATGCATGCAAAGTCAGAAGACTTAGAGTGCTTCCCAGCTCTCTCCATGCGGGATGCATAATAGAATTGAAAGCTACACTACATGCAATGCAAGCCGATGAAATCACCCTAAAATAGTAATTACTATTGTCATGAAGCACCAGATGCCAATTACCTAGATATGAAACCAAAGGCCCGATCTTGGGAACCTCTCGGTACCCGCCACAACGAGTCCTACAAGTGTTGTATGAGGTTCCTTGCGGCACACGGTTTCAAGTCTAAACAATTGACACTTATGATTTTACCAAGTTCAAAAGCAAGTATATAGGCATATGCAAATATATTAGAGCTTTGGACCTTAATCTATCGAGCAAGCAAATCCTAAGCTATGGCTCATTCACACAAAATGAAGAAAAATAAAAGCAAAACAAATATAAAGAACGTGATAAAAACACGTCAAAACTGACGAGGCTCCTGAGGGAACAATCCCTCGGGCAGTGGACCTCGCGAAGTAGCAGTGTCTATGAGAATCCAAATTATTACAAATTAAGTATTTCTCTCTCTCACTTTAATTACAAAATAAAATAGAAATGAAAATGTGAGAAAATTGTCTTCAAACATTCTCCATGTCCTCCTTCGCTGCTCTCTCCCGCCGGCTAAGTCAGAAAGCCGGCTCCACCTTGCTTCGATGCATAGGTCCTCCTAAGACGTCCTCCCTCGCGCAGTGGTCCCCCACATCAAAGTCAAACAAGAAGGAGTATCAGAAAAATCACAATCAATGTCAAACAAGGTAGAAAATAAATAAATGACAAAAATAAATAAATGCCACAAATAGACAAGAGAGCATGGATAAAAAAATAATCCCAATCTATGCAGCGTTACTCCTCGGCAACAGTGCCATTGATGATGCGGGTTTTGCAAGGGTTTAGATTAGTCTACACAAGGCGAGGACTACAATGTCGCTGAGGCAACCGCTCACGAAACCCAAATCGATCACCAATTAACCAACAATATAAATCAAGTAGTGAATAGCAAAAATATGGAGTTAAAATTTATTATGACTATACAACAAATGTGTATAGGTGTAAGCATGTATAGAGGTCGAACACAAGGAACAAACAATAGATTGGGGCAATTTAGCTCAGAATTTTTTTGTTCTTTTCTTGTCCATTTTTTATTGTTTTACAGGGTTTTTATTATATATATTCTTAAATTTTTATATATACTATATATATGTATATTATACATATATATTATTTTAATTTTCTGAGTTTTATATTTTCCTTTTCTTTTTAATATAAAATACACTATATGAGGATATATGTCGTATAGAGTAATTTAATTATAAATATTAGTATAAATAAATAAAATACATAAAATAAAGTGTTTTGAGTTTTATACATTTTTCTAATATTTTTGTGATTTTTATGGATTTTTTTACTAATTTTTATGCATTTTTAAAGTCAAAAATACCCTAAATAAGGGATTAAATAATATGCTGAAATTGAAATGTAGATTAAAAATAACAAAATAATTCCAAAATTCTTTAAATCAATTTTAATCGATAGATAATAATATAAAGAAAACTACAAATAGAAAATGATATTTTTTGAGTTTTTAGGATTTTTTAGATTTTTATAAAGTATTTTGGAGCTTTTTGATTTTTTTGTATTTTCTTTTTCTAATTTTAGGGATTTTTAGTCTGGAGATAAAATACGCTAAAATAGACAATACAAAATTATTGGGGAATTTTTCAAAATATTTTCTATTTTTTGGTATTTTCTAATGCACACAGTGACAAAAAATACTCATTTGAATTTTAGTAAATAGTTAAAATTCCAAAAAACTAAAATAAAAATGGGGCGTGAAACTACATGCTATTAGGCATCTAACCCTATTTGTGCATAATTTTTAGAGAACGGGTGCTATTTTTAATAAATGGATGAAATGCACACAAATACATGAACTAACGACATATTTGCAATAAAAATAAATGTCGGGGTTCATTTGCAAATGTGCCAAAAGTATACAACGTATATTTATAAGTATTGGAACAAATACAAATACAAAAAGCCATATAGGTATCCGTGAAATTTGCCCAGCTCAAGTGGGACTGCACGTGAGCTGAGCTGGACAGGACCCATATGCAATATACAATAAACACAAGGGCATATGGTGCAAAAAGTCTATTTTATTTACATTGCCTATATTATCTACAAGAATAACAAATAAATACAAATAAATCTGGGTGAGTGGAGTGGGTTCGGGTGAAGGAGAAGCAATGTGGAGTGAGATGAAGGCGGCATGCGAGTCGTGGGACAATCGGGAACAAGCGGAGCGGTTCGCCGGAGCTCAGCTCCGACGAACTTTCATTGCGATGATTAAATGCTAAAACAATGGGTTAAACACTAGACTAATTGCATAATTAAAGAAAAGAGATCAAATACTACCTAGAAAGCACGAAAAACAACTTTTATACATGCCAGTGAAGGCAGGGAGCAGGGCAACGGGCGAGGTCCATTGTGGGTGCACCTCCACCTCCTTCAGCCACTCTCGATCACTCCAAGGGTCGCCAGTTGTCACCTGGTGACTGGCTTGGCTAGAGGAGGGGGCTCAAGGACTTGGGCGATGAAAAAATTGAAGAGCAGGGGAGGTGGAGTTATCTATAGACATAGGTTGGCACCCTAATTGACCGGCGGATTGGGAACGATCCAAAATATGTACAAGTGATCTAATGAGTCAGCGAGATTGATGGAAAATCAATGATTAAATCTTGTGAAGGGCTCGAGTGTGATGGAGCGATGGAGCGACGAGGAAAATTCCGAGAAGGCGGCCCTTCGAGACTCTGACAAAAGTCAGAAGAAGGAATGGGGAGTTGACTGGGGGTCAACGATCCCCGAAAGCTGATTGGTCCATGCAGACCGTTATAGGACAAAATAGATCCTTTTGTTCGAAAATAAATAATTTAAAAATACTAAATGTTTTGGTAATTTTTTATTATAAAATAAAAATGTTTATAATTTTATTAAATGTTTTAATATAATTTTATTTACTTTTTGGTGTTATTTATTATAAGTTAATTTTTAGGGGTGTATTTATAGGTATTTTTATCTATGTTTTGTACATTTTATTTTTATTTTCTATTTTTGAATTTATTATTTTATTATCTTATTTATATATTTACAACTTATTTTTAGATGTATACATATATTTTTATTATATTTTTCTGATATTGTAAATTTAAATAAATAGTGGGGTATAAATTACATATGTATAAGTACGTGTATTTTATCTGTGTATCTTTGTACCTTATTTTATTTTTACGTTATCTTTGTAGTTTTATTATAGTTTTAATATGTATATATATTATAAATAATATTTACAAAATTAAAAAAATAGTTTGACCTGTTTGGAAAACTTTTTGTAAAATGTTTTCAACCTTTGTAAAAATGTTTTGATTTGTAAAATCTCTTTTCTTTGTGTGAAATAAAATGTTTGAAAACTTATTTGCAAATTATTTTGAAAATGGTTGTAAAAATATTTTGAAAAATTATATATACTATTTGAAAAATCTTTGCAAAATGGCTTTCAAATGTTTGTAAATATTTGTAAAAAATACTTTGTACTATAGTTTTCAAATAATTTTGAGGAATATATGCATCATTAAATATAAATATATATATATATATAATATTCGTTACCAATTATATATACATACCTATAACAATAACTAATATGCAACCTGTAAATTCTTTAAACTCTCCATTCTTGTAAATAAATAAAAAGAGGCTTGCACGTGTAAATAGCTGCACATATTTCCTATTAATACCAAAAGTCTTCTTAATTTTTCCAAAATATCTGCAAAAACTTTTTGAAATTTGCATTATCAAAATATTTATCTCCATTGAACATAGCTTTTGCATAGCATTCGCATTTTTCGGATTGAGTTTGATAATTGAACTAGTTTGAGTAAAGTTGAAGATTGGAGCTTAGTTGGAACTTACTACACCTAACTTCACTGGGACCTTATGGGAACTAGATTTAAGGTACTTCAAATCTATTCAGACTCAATTCTTTGAGACCCAGGGATGGGTTCAGGTCACCTCAACTGCCTAACTAGAACTTTTCGAGACACACACATGACTCTTGTCGGCCATGACCTAACTTGGACATTTGCACCTTTCACTTGTCTCAACTCAGTTGGAGTGGTGAGGGGATTGGATTTGCCAGTCTGAGACACACACGAGTAGAAACATTCATCCTTATCTAGGGAGGGAAGTGCACCCCAACTCCTCCAGTATCCGTGAGGTCTAAAGACATGAGAATATGGGTTGCAATAATGCTTCAAAAGAGGGATAGTCTTCTGGCTCAAGAGGAAAAACTCCTTATGAAAATGCTATTGTATAGTATTTAAAAAAAACTCCAAAAAAAGTGGACATGCCTGATTGAAAATAAAATGCCCGTCGGAATGCATATATTTGTATAGTCAATAAGCAAGCTTGAGATTCAAAGTCATATCATGTGAGCCTGCAGGTGGATGGCTTGACTACACTGGTCATGCATCCCCGGATAGGTAGCTACACTAGCTACCATCCATTCTTCTCTTCACCCCCTCCTCTTGAATCGGATGCACTTAAACTTAGAGGGGAATACCCCACTCCTCGAGGAAAGAGTTGCTAGTTTGTGAAGACAAGTTTAAAAATCAAATTCACTCCACTTTTTTCTTTTTCTTTTCTTCACATTATTTTCTACCCTTATTGCTTAAGTGTTTGCTATGGACTAGCAAAGGCAAGTATAGGGGGGTGATGAATATCCATTTCATCACCTTTATTCTATCATTTTGGCCTTAAAAACCCTAGTTAATGCATGCAAATAACCCTAATTTGTACATATTAACATTCATTCTTTATTCCATTTATTATGTAAAAATATTATTTTTAATTCCAAAATTATAGAATAAAGTAAAGAAAAGGAAAAGAATAAAATGCCAAAGGTCTTTTGTGACCCTAAACCCCAAGACCAAGTTAAGAATTGAATTGGTCGATAAGGAATAAAGTAGGGGGATATAAGGGCCGATATTACAGTAAAAAATTCATTTAATCATTCATCATTTATTCATTTTTGAGACCTATTTTATTTTCTACTTTTCATATCTTAAATAAAGAAACTTTGTACATGAAAGTTGTAGATAATAATGTATAGAAAAATTCAAAATTGATTTCATGTAAAAATAATATACAATGTACAAATTATACTCTGATAAGATTCCAAAATCCAAACTTCCCAGACCCATATCTCTCAAGTAAAAACTCAAAAATGTATCAAAATCACTATTGGATATGACTTTTAATAAGCTTTTTAATGAAGGTAGTTTCATATTTTTTGGAGTTAATATGTGAAAGTTAGGTTTTGGACTCCTATTGTACTATATATCTGAATAAAAAAATCATTTATGTATTCTATATTATTTTTAGAATTTTGTAAATATTATTGGTAGTATATTTCCATATTAAAACTAGAATAAAATCACAAAGGAAGCATGCAAATAAAATAAGGTACAAAGATACATAGATAAAATACATGTACTTATACCTTTGTAATTAATACCCTATTTATTTAAGTGTACAAATAACATCAGAAAAATACAATAAAAAAATATATTTATACACCTAAAAATAAGTTGTAAATATATAAAATAAGAGAATAAAATAATAAAATCAAAAATACAAAATAAAAATAAAATATACAAAACATAGATGAATATACCTTTAAATACACACCTAAAAATTAACTTGTAATAAATAACGCCAAAAAATTAATATTATTTAAAATACTACATAAAATAATAAACATTTTTTTATCTTATAATAAAAAAATAATAAAATCATTTAATATTTTTAATTATTTTTTCGAATAAAAGGAGCTATTTTGTCTTGTAGTAGTCTGTGTGGACCAATTAGCTTTCGGGGATCGTTGACCTCTGATCAACTCCCCATTCCTTCATATGACTTCTATCAGAGTCTTGAGCGGCCCACCTTCTTGGAATTTTCCTCGCCGATTGATAACTAGGGTTTTGCCCAGGTCTTGTCAATCCACAAGGCGGACAGACAGTCGTCAAGGTGACCTCGGACAAAAACCCTAATTAATCAACAATAAACCCACGACAAGAATAAAGCAATGAATAGCAAAAATGTGTGTGGAGTTAAAATTTATTATAACCCTACAACAATGTGTATAGAGTGCAAGTATGTATAGAGGTCGAACACATGGAGCAAACAGGAGAAGGAGGCAATAATAATGCTCAAAATTTATGTCTTTTATCTCTTGTCTATTTTATTATTTTTATGGGTTTTTAATTTTATATTATTATTTAATATTATTTTTGTTTTATATTTTGGTACTTGATTTTTAAATTTTCTATTTTTATATTTTATTTTTATATTTTTGTATTTTTATATTACTTTTTCTTTTATATAAACAATATGGCATATATAAGGCTTTATATATAATAGTATATTTATAAATACTAATAAATATAGATAAATACAGAAAAAATTCTTTTTAGGGTTTTCATAGTTTTCTAATGTTTTTTGTAATTTTCGAGAATTTTTGCTAATTTTTATGTACTTTTAAAGTAAAAAATATCCCAAATAAGGGATAAATAAAATACGTGAAATTGATTTGGATATTAAAAATAGTAAATAAGTCCTAAAATTACCAAATCAATTTTAATTTATAAATATTTAAATAAATAAAAATATAAAATAGAAAAAAATATTTTTGGATTTTTAAAGGATTTTTTAGATTTTTATAAAAGATTCTGGGGTTTTTCGATTTTTAAGGATTTTGTTTTTCCATTTTTAGTGATTTTTGGTCTGTAATTAAAATATGATAAAATATACTATATATATATTTTGGAATTTTTAGAGATGTTTTTATAATTTTTTGGTACTTTATAAGTTAAACAGGGAATAAATAGACTCCTTTTTATTTTTAATAAATGGATTAAATGAAAAAAATGCCAAATAAAATATGAGTGTGAAAGCATAAGGCATAAGGCATTTAATCCTATTTTATGTAATTTTAGAAGCACTATAGGTATTTACAAAAATTAGATCAAATACAGAAAAATACATGTCCAAGCAGGGCATTTTTGCAAATAAAATTAATGATAGGGGGCTCGGTGCAAATTTGCCAAAAAATAAAGTTAATATTTTATTGAACTATTTCACGATTACAAAATATGCCAGGCACCTATATGCAATTTCACCATCATGTGGGACTACACGTGACTCAACCTGGGGAGGACCAACATGCAATTACAATAAATCCAAGGTTCCATTTGCAAAAATCCAATTTTTATAGCTATACTTTATTTACAAAACTATTTAATAAATACACAAAAAGGTGGGGCGAAAATGTAAATTACCCCATTAGTGGCGAAATCGGACGTCGCAGTGCCATCCTTTTATCCATGTGTCGAGTTCTGGTGAGCCGATAACGCTTCGCGATCGACGGTGCAGATCTGATCAATGGAGATTGATGCGTGATCGATCAGAGGGCTAAAAGAAAACCTGGAGGAGTAGCTCAATCCGACGACTGTGAACCCCTCTGCAAGAAAAGGTAAGAACACGACGTCGTTCGAGCATCCTCCGGTGATGCAGAGTGGCTCCGTCCACCTGGAGACCTTCCTTAGCGCGCAACGCATTCCCCAACCGCCCCCGCACCTGCTGGTAGCATCAAAAGGGGTCCTGGAGGTTTGGCAACGTTCGACGAGCTCGAAGAAGAAGGGTACCTCCAGGTACCTGCAATGAATCGCAAATTTGACCCCAAGGGGGTCCTCTGGCCTGCCACCACATGCAGTAAGCTCATATAGAGAAAAAAATGGGGCTAGGGCCTTATTTGGTCGAGGGGAATGGAATGTGGAGCGTACGGGGAGGTCCGGTGAAGTGGACAGAGTTGGGCCTCGTGTTCCAGATCCGAGAGGGTTCTGGTGGAATGTAAGGTGGATGGGTGAAGGGAAGCGCAAGGTAAAGGAAGTGGAGGTGGAAGCGGTGTCAGGGAACATGTGGTTCACGGTGGAGACATGCCCGGAGCTCTAGAGCTCCGGCAAGGCTATCTGACCGAAACTAGCTAATTAACTAATTAAAACACAAACTAAAACTCAAAAAAAAATGATCCTACAATTAAACCTAAGCTAAATGAATGAAAAAGCACAGCTCTTACCTGGATTTTACGCCAGAGAGCAGAGGTGACTCGAGTTGGTCTCCTGGGTGCACCTCCGCCCTTTGTCAACTGCCGCGACGCTCAGGGGTTCCCCCTCTATCACATGGATGCTCGCTTTGGCCGAGCCACGAAGTTTTAGGGGGATAAAGATGACCAAAATTGCATGGAGGGAGGAGATGGTTTATTTATAAGCATGGGCAACACCCTTATTTGACCGACCGATTAGGAGAATTTCAAGCTATGTACAATGGACAAAGTGGATGGCGTGGATGTACAATGATCTGGGAGCAAATCATGTGAAGGGGTCGACGTCGATAGGTGGATGAATCAACCATGAAGAAAATACGGAAAAGTGGGGAAAAGATATCCGCATCAAATTCGGAGGTTAGAGGGGCAGCTGACCGTAGGTCAACAGACGGGGCCTCGTGATTGGGCCACGTCAGCTCAGATAAGGATAAAATAGGAATTTTATTAAAGATTATTTATATATATATTAAATGATTTTATTAATTTTCAAGTATAAAATAAAAAAATGTTTATTATTTAATGTATTATTTTATTATGATTTTTATTTATTTTTTGAGTTTATTTATTAGTAGTTAATTTTTAATGGTTTATTTATGGGTAAATTCATCTATGCTTTGTACATTTTTATTTTTATTTTGTATCTTTTATTTTATTATTTTATTATTTTAGTTTATATGTTTATAACTTATTTTTATATAAATAAATATATTTTTGTTTTATTTTTATGATTTATTTTGTACACTTAAATAGATACATAGGTATAATTATAAGTATTTTACCAATGTTTTATATACATTATTTTATTTTAATGTATTCTATTGGATTTTATTTTAGATTTGTATTTTTAATATAATATTAATAATATTTATAATATTATAAAAATATAAAAGAATAAAGAATAAATGAATAGTTTCCCTTTTATTTATATATATGTATAACTACATGTATTTTGGCTATGTTTTCACATAGACTTATTTTATTTTACATTTTCCTTTTAGTTTTATTTTGGTTTTAATATGTACATTTGTTATAAATAATAATTCCAAAATTATAAAAATATAATTTTGTAAAAATAATGAAGGATGAATAAGGTGAATATTTTAATCAGGTATAATGTGCAATGAGGGTCCAAAACCTAACTTTCACACCGTAACTCCAAAAAATATGAAACCACCTCCATTAAATAGCTCATGAAATGTCATATACAATTAGAGGTGATTTTGATAGTTTTTAGTTTTATTTGAAATATATGGGTCTGTGAAATTGAGATTTTGGCTTTTTATTTGTGTATAAAATGAACAATGTGTATTATTTTTGTATAAACTCAATTTTGTTTTTTATTTACATTATTATCTACAACTTTCATGTCCAAAATTTTGTTATTTGATGAATAAGTAATAAAAAATAAAATAGGTGTCATAATGAATAAATAAATGAATAAATAAATTGGGTTTTTATTCTATTTTTGGCCCTTATCTCCCCCTACTTTAATCCTTGTCGACCAACTCAATTCTTGACTTGATCTCGGGGTTTAGGGTCATAAAATATCTTTGATATTTTATTATTTTTTCTTCTCTTTATTCTATAATTCTGGCATTAAAAACAATGTTAGTATATACAATTAATACAATAAATAATGAATGTTTATATGCACATATTAATGCTGTGCATTAGCTAGGATTTTTAAGGCCAAAATGATAGAATAAAGGTGATGAAATAGAGATTCATCACCCCTATACTTGCCTTTGCTAGTCCTTAACAAACACTTATGCAATAAGTATAAAAATAATAACGAAGAAAAGAAAAAGAAAGAATAAACGGAATTGATTTCGATTATTAAACTTGTCTTCACAAAATCAAAGTTTGGAGCTCAGGTTAGACCTTGATGTGAAAATGTATGTAGAACCTGCTCGAGAACCAAATTTAAAACACAACAGCCTTCAAGAGTCTCAAAACTCGGTTCAAATCACCTCAATAGCCATGTCAGAACTATCCGACATCATACGCAAACCCTTATGACTATGAAGATGACTTGTACAGTGTACGTGATAGTGGCTCTCCCCAACTGAAATGACAAAAGATCTGACTTCTCTAGAATGACAACCCAATGATTCCCCAATCCAGCACTCTGTCCTCGAGGAGCGGGGTATTCCCTTCTAAGTTCAAGTGGCATCCAATTCAAGAGGAGGAGGTGAAGAAAAGAATGGACGGTATCCAGTGTAGCTGCCTATCCTGGGATGCATGACCAGTGTAGTCAAGTCATCCAGCTGCAAGCTCACATGGTGCAACTTTGATGCTCAAGCTTGCTTATTTTCTATACAACATATATACATACTCCGGCAGGCATTTTATTTTCAATCAGGTCTGTCCACTTTTTTGGAGTTTTTTTTGAAATACTATATACAACATCATTTACATAAGGAATTGTTCCTCTTGAGTCAGAAGACTATCCCTCTTTCGAAGCATTATCGCAACCCACACTCTCCTGCCATTCGACTTCATGGCAACTGGATCAGGTTGGGGTGCACTTCCCTCCCTAGACGAGGACGGATGTTTCCACTTGTGTGTGTCTCAGATCGACAAATCCAATCCCCTCACTACTCTGACTGAGTTGAGCCAAGTGAAAGGTGCAAGTGTCCAAGTTAGGTTATGGCCAACAAGAGTCATGCGTGTGTCTCGAAAAGTTCTAGTTAGTTAGTTGAGGTGACTTGAACCCAGCCCTGTCTCAAAGAATTAAGTCCCAATGAACCTGAAGTACCTTAAACCTAGTTTCCATAAGATTCCAGTGCAGTTAGGTGTAGTAAGGTCCAACTAAGCTCCAATCTTCGACTTTATTTGGACTAGTTCAATCATCAAACTCAGTCCGAAAGAATATGAATGATATACAAATGATATATACAATGCAGAAAGATTGATGCAATTTTAAAAGAATTTGAAAATAAAAAGAATTTTTGCACACAAAAAGATAACATATGCACACTATTTACACGTGCGTGCTTCTTTTTATTTACTAACAAGAATTAAAAATTTAAAGAATTTACAGGTTCACAAAAAGTGATTTTAGGTATTTATTTACAATTGGTAAAGAATTTTATTTCTATTTATATATTATATTATTCTTCTTTAATGATGCATTTATTCCTCAAATTTATTTGCAAATAATTTTTTAAACCTACAATACAAAATAATTTTGCAAATATTTACAAACATTTTAAAGCCATTTTGCAAAGATTTTTCACACAGTATATATAGATTTGTCAAAATATTTCTACAACCATTTTCAAAATCATTTGCAAATAGGTTTTCAACAACTCTTCTTTCACACAAAGACAAGAATATTTTACAAATCAACACATTTTTACAAAGATTGAAAACATTTTACAAAAAGTTTTCCAAATAGGTCAAACCATTTTTCAAATCATTTTGTAAAAATATTTTTAATCTAATTTATTAACCAGTATATACAAAAATAATTTGAGGAATATTTTTGTCATTATTAGTATTTTTAGCCATATTTATTATTAATACTATGAAAGTATGAGTTATGGCTAAAGTATATACAGAGTATATACGACCCCCCTATACTTAGCATGAGGTATGTCCTCATAGATCGAAAAGAAAAAGAGAAGACATAACTCGTATTGAGTATAGAAAAGCCTATACTACAATGATTGAATAATAAATGAAAGAATGAAGAGATAAATTAATCATAAGTTGACCTTCCCCCTATACTTAGTATCAGATAATCCTAAGTACAGCAGACTGTACACAAAGCAGGGAGGGTCAAGGGTGGGAATAAAGAGATCACAGCTCGAGCTGTCTCCCCCAATACTTAGGATGAGATATCCCCAAGTATAGTATAGTAAATCAAAGAGAGGAGACAGTGGAGGGGATCAACGAATGAAAGAATTAGGGTGCACCCCCTATACTTAGGACAAAGTGTGTCCTAAGTACAGAAACTGACAAAAAAGGGGTGACACCTCTCTGATAGAAAAACAAAAATGAAAAGGAAAAGAAGAAAGGAATAAAAGAGATATGAGAATAGATGAAAAGATCATAGAGAATGTACGCATCACTCCCCCTATACTTAGGGTAAAAGATCCCTAAATATAAGCAACGACAGGAGTGATGAAACAGAATGGAGATAGAACAACGCGGTGTGTACCCCCTATACTTAGGACAAGGTACGTCCTGAGTATAGACATAAAGATATGGCGCATGATCTAGGGTACACGTAACATACGAGAGAAAGAGTGAATGAAAGACACAACACATATATGCAAAAGGGTGTAGACTGGTGAGGTGCAAGATGGTATCTGACAAGTGAATACTGTACTCTCATCATCATCTCCCTGTGAGAACGGTGACTCAGTGAAAAAGACACCCGAGCATGCAATCGAATGGGTGTCGTCTACCGGGGCAAGGTAGATCGAAAGGTGAGAGAGGGTCTGGTAGCAGGAAGGAGAGCATCGGCTCATAGGATCATCATGAGGGAGCAGAACCGATATCGTAAGACATGGAGGGAGATGGAACAGTACAGATCCCTCCAAGTCAATCATGGTCTCAGAGATGTATAGATAGTGAGAAATAAGAGACTCTCAATGCAGCGACGTGATATCTGACGGTCATAAAGTTAGAACACCGCGGTAACACACCAAACACCACGAGACATAGCTCAACCCTGCGAGGGTCGCCAAGGTGAGCAGACACAAATTAGTCAAGGATCTCAAAAGACTCGGCCTCATGCTCCAATCAAATAGAGACACAACCATAGAGGAGACAGAGTACACAAATCAGAAGACTCAGCTTCGTGCTCCACCAGAGAGAAGACACCAGAAGTGAAGCCAAGTACCTAGAAATTAATGTACCCTACCGTAGATAACCCTCGGGGAGTGGTATGTACCAATCAATGAATAATCAGACAGAGCTCACCCTTGCGAGGGTCGTCAAGCAGAGCGGACTCAAAAGGAGTCCGATCCATCAGACGGATCAGTAGAAGCAGTCTCAGGACAAGTCGGCTACCAGCAGAAGAGACCGACAAATCTAGAAAATGTGACAGCGTCCCATAGATAACCCTCTGGGAGCATACTGCCAACTCAGCAGTGAATAATCAGAGGCAACTTGCTCATCCATGCGAGGACTGTCAAGGAGAGCAGACTCAAAAGAGTCCAATCAGATAGGTCCCAATATCCAACAAATCAGATACACAACAAGGTAGTGGGACTGAAACATAAATGAGATGACTCGATTCCGTGCTCCGCTAGATTAGAGGCACAATCATCAAGGGGAACCGAGCATAAAGAAAGTGTTGCATTTTCCCGCAGACAGTCCTCGGGGAGTAATGCAAGCTAAGCAGAGAATATTCATTTCAGATCTCGTTCTTGCGAGGGTTGTCAAGGAGAGAGGGCTCAAAGGAGTTGGATCCATCAGACGGATCCTCAGATGCGGTCTCGGTAGGCGACATCTCTGCTACCATCAGAAGAGACTGATAAATATAGGTTAAATGTCATAGTCTCTCGCATATAACCCTCGAAGAGTACTATGAACTAGTCATAGAATAAGCAGCAAACTTGAACTCATCCTTGCACGGACTGTCAAGGAGAGTAGACTCGAAGGAATATATGAAATTGGCCTTGTGCACCAACAGATCGTGCACATAATCAGACAGGAAGGCTAATCACTCGAAGCAGATGATGCGGTTTAGGGCCCCAACAAGGTGGAGACATAGTCAGTGAATGAAACCGATCGTAAAGAATGTGTTGCATCCTCCCGCAGATAGTCCTCGGGGAGTGATACAAACTATGTCAATCAAATCATGGGATTGATGGCATCGAATCTCATGTCCTCAAAAGAAATCTATCAATCCTCAGGAGGGCATAAGATCATCGAGGGACAAAATCATCAATCTCATCAGTCGCAATATGTCCCTCAAATCAAGCAAATAAGCTGAGATGGCACAAAATATCCACAGAAGAAATCCTCAAAGTGCCACATGTGGATGAACGAATCAAGAGATCGAGGATGGGTCAATCAAGAAGATGAGAGAGCATGTGGGTTCCAATCACCATTACATGAAGTACAAATCAAGATAGTCAATCAAACCTCTAAATCAAAATGGAAGGAACCTCAAAATAGATCGATCAGTCATAGGTCATGTCATCATCATCAAATCATCGTAATACAACACATCCTCAAACCGGTGTGCGTGATTGATTTAGCCCGAAAATCGATGTGGTTATATCAACTCACAAGGCGAGTCAACAGTCGGTGTTTGACCACACAAATTCCGAAATTAATCAACAATTAACCCACACTAAAGATCAATGAATTAGAACTAATGTGGAGTTAAAATTTATTTTTAACTCTACATAAAAGATGTATAGGTGCAAGTATGTAGAGAGTTCGAACACAGGGAGCAAGCAGGATAGTTCAAGCAAATGTGCTAAAGTGTGCGTGTGTGTGATGTGTTTACACTAAGCAATCAAGCAAAGGGAATTTTTGTGGGTTTTAGTTTTTAATTTTTTTTATTTTTTATTTAATTTTTAATTTTGTATTTTGGTTTTTAATTTTCTGATTTTTATAATTTTATATTTTATATATATTTTTTTCCTTTTTTTCAATATTGGAGTATAAAGACAATATAATAAAAGGCAAGCTAACATATTTATAAAATGGTGCAAAAATAACCAAAAATGCAGGAATAAAATATTTTTGGTATTTTTAGGATTTTTTACTGTTTTTGTGATTTTTGGGGATTTTTCAAAATATTTTTGGTATTTTTAAATGCTGAAATAAGGCAAAACAGTGAAAAGGATGCTGGCTGTGAGTAAAATGGGATTTAAAATTAGCAACCAGTAGCTAAAAATTTTCACACTATTTTTAAAATAAAAAGGACAAAATAAGGAACAAACAGGAACTGAGTTTGCTATTTTTGGAGTTTTCCACTATTTTATATACTTTTTTGAAGTTTTTGAGTGTTTTTAAATTTTTAGTGTTTTTCTTTTGAGATTTTTAGTGATTTTTGGACTGACACTAAAATAGGATAAAATAGACACTAGGTAATTTTTTTGGAATTTTTGGAGAGGTTTTAATGTTTTTTTTGGTATTTTCTAAGCTAGACAGTGCACAAAATAGATGTTTTTGATTTTTAATAAATATAAAAATAAAATAAAATCAAAAACTAAAATGATGGCGTGAAAGTTCAAGTTAACAGGAGCTTAACCCTAATTTTGTGGAATTTTTGGGCTTGAAATGATCATTCAAATAAATACAACAAGCATCCAATTAATAAATAAGCCTGGCAGGGGTATTAATGCAATTTACAAAACATCCAGGGGCATACAAGCAATTTTCCACAAAATATTGAACGGAATATTTAATTTCTAGCACCAAAATGCAATTACAAAACCCGGAGGGACTTTAGCACAAAATATCCAAGCTACGCACGTGCTATACACGCGCCTGGCAGGGACCTAACTGTAATATCCGAAAGTCTCAAGGGCTGCTATGCAAAATGTCCCAAAGTTTTAAGCTGAGTGTAAAAGTTCTAGGACTAAAACAAAATACACAAATGACCGAGGGTATCCTTGCAAAATGCCCACCCCCTCACGTGTACAGGTCACGTGAGGTGACGTGGCGAAGGACCTAGATGCAAATAAACAAAGTTTGGGGGTCTTTATGCAAATATTACAAAACTATTACACGACAGACAAAAGTTTGAATATTAAATACTAAATACAAAAAGATGCGAGGGTGTAGATGCAAAATACCCTCGCATAGGCGATCCGACGACGTTGGCGAAGGTGTTGACACGTGGCGGACATCCAACGGTTGGGCTTCAGGCGCGATCCAGCGGCGTGGGGCACGCCACTTATCCACGTGGCAACTCCTCCGAGCGCGATGACGGTTCGCCCGTGGACCGCTGAGATCAGATCTCGGATGAGATCCAACGGTGACTGGCGAAGGCAATCGGACGGTCCACGTCAGAACTGGGGCCTCTCCTTGATCGGACGGCTGCGACGTTTGGTGGAAGAACAGGGAAGAAGGACCGCCGTGGCGACCTTCTTCCGGCGATGGCGACGCGCTCCGGCGATGGATGAGCTCCAAAAAGGGCCCGGAAGGTTGCTGGGAGCCTCCTCTGTCGTCTGGAAGCGATGGAGTGGCGGGGAAGTCGGCGGAGCTCTTCAGCGGCGACGCGGAAGATGCGGTGCTCCAGGTGCTCCGGCGAAGGATCAAAAGGGGCTTCAGACACGTTAGAGCACTCCAGCACCTGCACAAAAAGGTTAAGGAGGTCGAGGGCAAAATGCCTCGACCTCAGGTGGCTCTCGAAGGTAGCGTGGAAAGCGAGATGTGGGCTCACCGAAGTTGCGCTCCGGCGAGGTGATCTATGGAACGATTCGATGAGGGATTTGACGAGGGATTAAGAGCGAAAAGATCCTAACATTAACAGGAACGAGACGGAGATAAAAATGGGAATAATGGCTGCCTCGATGGCCAAGGGCCAGAGGGTGAGTACCTCACGGGGACACCCGCCGGAGGTGGGGGTGGAGCGCGCCCAACTCGAGCGAATCCGCCTCCTCGAAGGTGTAGACCTGGAGCTGTCACCTCCACGGTGCTAGAGCGACTCCAAGGGGGGAAGGAGCTGGATGATTTGCGGTTCAAATTTCAAATCAAATCGGACTTAGGTTTTTAAGGGGTTGACGGACATGGTGGAAAGAACGAGGCTTCTGGCATGATGCAGTGGTCTTCAGCCCAAGATAATGCTTGGGCGAGGGTCCTTGATGCTGGAGCTTCAAAAGTCGTGAAGGGTGGAAGACGTTTTGGTGAAAGGGGCGGCCTCGAAAAAAAGGAGAAGAAAGGGGGTCAACACACTCTGACAAAGCCTATGGGAGTAGGTCAGACAGTTGACCGGGGTCAACTGTCAGACCATCCTGGTTGGTCCACGTGGACCAACCAGGAAAAATCCCCTAAAAAATCAATTAAAAATAGTAAACGTTATTATTTAATTTTGGTTATTAAATAAAAAATATTTATTATATTATATAGTATTTAATTCCGATTTTTAATTATTTTTATGATATATATTTTTACAAGTTTGCACTTATACCCCTATATAGGTATAATACCTATGTATTTTAGTATTTATTTTTATTTTGTGTATTTTAATTTCTTTAATTTTGTTTATAATTTTATAAAATTATGAAATACTTTTATACACATAAATATATTTTTATTTTATTTTATTGATGTATTTTGTATATTCAATAAAATCTAAGAGTATTTTGTACAGGTATAGGTATAGGCAATATACCTATGTAGTCTTTATACAAGTATTTTTATTTTTATGTTTCTTTGCATTTCATTTCAATTTTAATGCACATATATATTATAAGTAATATTTACAAAATTATAAAAATATAAAAATGAATAAATAATGAATAAAGAATAAATTGAATATTTTATTCAGTACAAGTATACAATTAGGTTCCAAAACTCAACTTTCAAACCGTAGCTCCGCCAAATGCGAAACCACCACCATTGGATAGATTATTTTATTCTATATACAATTAAAGGTGAGTACACTGCATTTGGAGTTGTCAGTTGTGAGATACGGGTCTGGGAAGTTGGGATTTTGGATTCTTATTCAGACCATAACTTTTTATCTGTACATGATTTTTTTGTGAAATCAATTTTATATTTTTCTTTATTAAATTATCTACAACTTTCATGTACAAAGTTTCTTTATTTGATGTATAAAAAGTGGAACCAAAAATAGGTCCCAAAATGAATAAAGAATGAATAAAAGGTATAGGTATTTTCTCTGTATTTCTGACCTTATCTCCCCCTACTTTATTCCTTGTCGACCTATTCATCAAGATGCCTAGGTCTCGGGGGTTTTGGGTCATAAAATATTTACAATATTTTATTCTTTTTCTTTTCTTTATTTATTCTATAATTTTGGCCTTAATTACAGTATTTTAAACACTATCTGAATGCACATGCATGGATGCTAAGATGGTGATTTTAATGCTATTTACAGGCATTTGCTAGGGTTTTTGGTGTCAAAATGATAGAATAAAGATGATGAAATGTGGATTCATCATCCCCCTATACTTTACCTTTGCTAGTCCCTAGCAAACACTTATGCAATAAGTGCAAAAAGAAAAAGAAAGAAAAGAAAAAGAAGAACTTGGATTTTATCTGATTATCAAACTTGTCTTTACAAAATCAAAGTTTGGAGCTTAAGTCGGATCTTTGGAATTTTAGTGCGGGCGAAACCTTATTGAGAACCATGTTTGAAGTCCAACAGTCCCTGAGAACCCCAAAACTCTGCTCAAGTCTCCTCAATAGCCAGGTCAGAAATATCTCAATTCATACGCAAACTCTTACGACTATGAATCTGACTTGTACAGTGTAAGTGATGGTGGCTCTCCCCAACTAGAATGACAAAGAAACTGACTTCTCCAGTACGACAACCCAATGATTCCCCAATCCAGCAACTCCATCCTCGAGGAGCGGGGTATTCCCTTCTAAGTTCAAGTGGCAACCAGCTCAAGAGGAGGGGGTGAAGAGAAGAATGGACGGTAGCCAGTGTAGCTACCTATCCCGGGATGCAAGACCAGTGTAGTCAAGTCATCCTGCTGCAGGCTCACATGATATGACTTTGGAACTCAAGCTTGCTTATTGACTTTGTACATACTTGCAGGCTTTTTATTTTTGTACATGCCTGAACTTTTTTTTTTTCGAATACTATATATAGCAGCATTTACATAAGGAGTTTTTCCTCTTGAGCCAATAGACTATCCCTCTTTTGAAGCTTTATCGCAACCCACAGCCTCCTGTCTTTAGACTTCCTAATCACTGGACGGGTTGGGGTGCACTTCCCTCCCTAGAGGAGGACAAATATTTCCACTTGTGTGCGTCTCGTACCGGCAAATCCAATCCCCTCACCACTCCAACTGAGTTGAGCCATGTGAAAGGTGCAGGTGTCCAAGTTAGGTCATTATCAACAAGAGTCGTGCGTGTGCTCCGAAATACTCTACTTAGGCAGTCAAGAATCCATTGAACCAAGTCCCGTGATCCTCAAAGAATTAAGTCAACTAGACCTGAAGTACCTCAAACCTAGTTCCTATAAGGTTCCTGTTATTAGGTAGATTTTGAGGTCCAATCAAGCTCCAATCTTCGGATTTTACTTAGACTTGTTCAACTATCAAACTCAATCCGAAAAATGCTCATGCTATGCAATGCAATGCAGAAAATATTCTTGTGATGCAATTTTCAAAGATTTTGAACTTTTTATGGATTTTTGAAAAGATGATGATGATGCATATGCAGATGCATTTTTTTGTATTTTTTTAAAGAAGATTTTTCAAATGTTTTTGGATTTTAATTTTGCAAATGTTTTTGGGCTTTTTGAAAATAAAAATTTTGGCTGAAAACTAGGTTAAAAATATGTACACGGGAGTGCTTCTTATATAAACAAGAAGTGGGTTTTAAGAATTTACAAGGGTAAGTGGTCAATTTTATACATACATACTTATAGTGGATTTTGGTGTGATGTAGGTATTCCTCAAACTTATATGACACAAGCTTTTCACACAATTTTTGAAAACTATAGTCCAAAATAGTTTTTACAAACATTTTACACACATTTGAAAATCATTTTGCAAAGGCTTTTCAAACAGTATATATAGGTTTTTCAAATATTTTTGCAACCATTTTTCAAACCATTTGCAAATCATTTTTCAAACATTTTTATTTCACACAAAGAAAAGAAGTTTTATAAACCACACATTTTACACAGGTTGAAAACACGAAACAAAATATTTTCAAAATAGTTTTCAATAGATGTTCACAAAGATTTTCAAACTATTTTTCAAACATTTTGCAAAAAACATTCTCACCTGATTTATTAATCAGTAAATACAAAAAGAATTTGAGGAATAATCACATCTTTTTATTAAGGATTTTTAATGAATTTTTAAAGAATTATTAGCCATATTATTAGGAAAATACGAAAGTACGAGTTATGGCTAAAGTATATACGTAGTATATACGACCCCCCTATACTTAGCTTGAGCTATGTCCTCATAGATCGGAGAGAAAAGAGAAGACATAACTCGTACTAAGTATAGGCAAGTCTAAAGAATAAATGAATGAATCAATGAATGAGAAGTTGACCGTCCCCCCTATACTTAGGATCAAATAATCCTAAGTATAGCAGACTGTACACAACGCAGGGAGGGTCAAGGGTGGGAATGAACAGATCGTACTCAGATTTTCTCCCCCTATACTTAGGGTAAGATATCCCTAAGTATAGACAAGAAGAGGAGACAATGGAGAGGATCGAAATGAATAGAAAAACTCGGGGTGCACGCCCCCCTATACTTAGGACAAAGTACGTCCTAAGTATGGAAAACTGTCTACAAGGGCGGCACCTTTTTGATAGATAAAGAAGATAGAAAAGGAAAAGAAGAAAAGAAGAAAAGAAGAAAAGAAATCAACAGACAGCAAAGTGGTATAAACAGATGGATCTGTACAGCGGAAGATAGAATTGATCACCATGTATGAGATATAAATGATGAGAGTCAAAGGACACATCTCATACCAGAAGAATGGGGGCAACGTCAATGGTCGGCGGATCATGATCAAGATATAGTTTCAAGCGTTGACCATTGACGCGGAAGGTAGAGGAAGATGACGGTTCGGATATGTCGATGCTGCCATTGTCATGTACCTTCCTGACCACATACGGACCTTTCCACTTGCTCTGCAACTTCCCTGGAAATAATTTCAGCCTGGAATCAAACAACCATACTCTCTGATCTGGCTCAAACTGTTTATGGCTGATATGCGAATCGTGCCATGTCTTCACTTTCTCTTTGTACTGTAAGCTCTTCGAAAAGGCTGTGTCTCTAAGTTCCTCCAGGGCTGCCAATTCAGCTCTTCTTTGGTCTCCTATACTCTCGGGATCTAAAAGCAACTCAGTAACTTCCCAAAAAGATTTGTGCTTGATTTCCACTGGCAAATGGCACGGCTTGCCATAGACGAGACGAAAGGGAGATGTTCCCAATGGATTCTTGAAAGATGTCCGATAAGCCCACAAGACCGAGTCCAAAAGCTGTGACCAATCCTTTCGGTCTGGGCGGACAACTTTCTGCAAGATTGTCTTTATCTCCCTATTCGATACTTCGGCAAGACCATTAGTCTGAGGGTGATAAGGAGTGGCAACCCTATGGTCAATGCCGAACTCGTCTGCAAGGGCCCTGACTTTGTCATTGATGAAGTGAGACCCCCCATCTGAAATCAAGACTCTAGGTACCCCGAACCGTGAAATGATATTTTTCCTCAAAAATTTGCATACGGTTTTAGCATCTGCGGCTTGGGCGGGGATGGCCTCAACCCATCGGCTGACATAATCTACAGCGAGCAAAATATGCTCGAATCCCTGACTTTTAGGAAATGGGCCCATGAAATCAATCCCCCATGCATCAAAAACCTCACAGAAGTGAATGGGTTGCATGGGCATCATGTCTCTCTGTCCGCAGGTTCCCATTTTCTGACAGTCAGTACATCTCTTCACGAACTCATCAGAATCCTTGAAGAGAGTAGGCCACCATAGGCCGGATTGAAGCACCTTCTGTGCTGTTCTTTTTCCAGAATGATGTCCTCCTGCCTCAAGCTTGTGGCAGTATGTGAGGACGCTGTGCTGCTCTTCTTGAGGAATGCACCTCCTCCAGATACTATCCCCTCCTTCATGATAAAGGACGGGATCTTCCCAATGGTAAAACTTGGCCTTAGCTAGGAAGGTCTCAAGTTTCTGCCTGGGCCAACCCTGAGGGACTGTCTTGGCAACAAGATAGTTTACAAAGTCAGCATACCACGGGAGTGAGGTGACAGCCAAGATCGCCTCATCTGGAAATGTCTCTGTGATAGGTGCGCTGGGCTCAGATTCCTCAAGATTCTCCAATCTGGAGAGATGATCCGCCACCACATTCTTGACTCCAGGCTTGTCCTTAATCTCAATATCAAATTCCTGGAGTAGAAGGATCCATCTGGTGAGACGTGCTTTGGCATCCTTCTTAGCCATTAAGTACCGGATGGCGGTATGATCCGTATAAATGGTCACTCTAGATCCGAGAATATATGATCAATACTTATCAAGAGCGAAAACTACGGCCAGCATCTCTTTCTCAGTCACAGTGTAATCTCGCTGCGCGACATCCAAAGTCCAGCTGGCGTAGTGAATGGCAAACGGTAAACCATCCCTCCTCTGTCCAAGCACAGCCCCAACGGCAAAATCTGAGGCATCCGTCATGATCTCGAATGGGAGAGACCAATCGGGTGGCTGAAGGACAGGAGCTGAAACAACCATGTTTTTGAGAGTCTCAAATGATTCAAGACACTTATCATTAACAATAAACTCGGTGTCTTTGGTCAGAAAGTCAGTAAGCGGTCGGGCAATTCAACTGAAGTCCTGAATGAACCGTCGGTAGAAACCGACATGCCACAGAAAAGACCGTAGCTGACGCAAATTGGACGACGGATTGAGTTTTCTGATGATGTCCACCTTAGCCGGATCGACCTCCATGCCCTTGTTGGAGACGATATGACCAAGGACCGTCCCCTGAGTCATCATGAAATGACTCTTCTCCCAGGATAAAACAAGGTTAACCTCAATGCAGCGCTTGAGCACACGGTCTAGGCAGTCAAGACAGGCGTCGAATCCGTCGCCATAGACCGAGAAGTCATCCATGAAGACCTCTAAACAGTCACCCACCATGTCCGAGAAGATGGACAACATGCACCTTTGGAATGTCGCCGGAGCGTTACATAGACCAAAGGGCATCCGTCTGAAAGCATAAGTCCCAAACGGACAGGTGAATGTCGTTTTCTCCTGGTCTTCGGGCGCAATGGCCACTTGATTGTATCCAGAGTACCCATCAAGAAAACAATAATGACTCTTCCCAGCTAGCCGCTCGATAATCTGATCAATGAATGGTAGCGAGAAGTGATCCTTCTTGGTGGCCTCATTCAATCGTCTGTAGTCCACACAGACCCTCCAAGAAGTTGGTACTCTGGTAGCGATCTCTTCTCCAGACTCATTGATAACTGTAGTGATACCCGTCTTCTTAGGTACCACATGTAGCGGACTTACCCATTTGGAGTCGGAGATGGGATAGATAAAATCGGCGCTCCACCACTTGGAAATTTCTTTCATGACTACGTCTCGAAGATTCGGGTTCAGCCGTCGTTGGAACTCACGCGACGGCTTAGCGTTATCCTCAAGATAGATGTGGTGAGAGCAAAGATTTGGGCTCAGCCCCTGGAGATCAGCTATACTCCAACCGATTGCCTTGCGGTTTCTTTCAAGAACCTCCATCAGACGAGATTCTTGCTCTCCAGTCAAATCTGCTGAGATAATGACTGGGTGCATTTCTGGCTCTCCAGCAAGGAATCTGTACTTCATCGACTGCGGCAGAGGTTTCCGTTCTGGACAACTGGGAGGTGGCAGATCTGGCTTCTGATATGTCTGTGTAAATGCGACCAGGTCTGCATGGGAGAACTCTCGCTCTGCATGAATTTCTGACGCAGGGCGGCCTTCTGAATCAACTATAAACTGCACCTGCTCGCACTCTGTCATGGTTGTTGGCTTAGTAGGAATCAGAAAAGGTAAATAGTCATCAAAGTCATCCCAGTCAATGTCTGAATCCGAGGGATCAGAAGAAGATGAGCATGATTGAAATTCCTCAGCACCACTCATCACAACACTGTCAGCCTCAGAGATATCCTCATCCAGGGATGTGCTCTCCCGGCTCTCGACTGCCATGAGCTTGAGATACAGTGAATCTGTAGGCAAGGCGAGGGTCGGTGCTACGGGATCTGTCCAGTTGGATTCATCATCAGTCATCTCAAAATCACAGACCTGGTGGATGTCTAACTCCTCCTCTGTCATCTGCTCGGCTTCGCTGGACTGTTCTGAGCATTCTAACTCTCTAGCTTTGATTTCTTCGATCGTCTCTATTTGTATGGTTTCGCCCTCTACACGAAAGCATACCTTCCCGCTATCATGGTCGGTCACCGCCTTGGCTGTGGCCAAGAATGGACGTCCGAGAATGATGGGGGCAACAGTTACCGACTCAGGGATCTCCATGTCCAACACAACGAAGTCCACGGGGAATTTCAGGCCCTGAATGGTAACGACCACGTCTTTCAATAACCCCTTCGGCCTCTTAATCGACCTATCAGCAAACTGAAGGACCGTTCTGCTTCGAAGAAGAGGGCCAAACTCGAACTGCTTGAGTAAGGCTGCCGGAAGGAGGTTAATTGAAGAGCCGCTGTCTAATAGAGTACGATCAAACTGCTGCTCCTTAATCTCGCATCTGACATAGGGAGCTCCTCGTCTGGTCGCTTGGCTGGCAGCTTGTTCTGGATGATGCAACATGTGTCATGAGTGAGCATATGGATTTGATCTCTGTGCCTCTTCTTCCTTCGAACAGTAGTTGTTTCTTTCAAGTTCTTCTTGAAGAAGGGGATATGCTCAAATGCTTCTCGTAGAGTCAGCTGAATATGAAATCTGTCAATCATTTGGTCGCCGAACTCTACCTGCTGGTTCTTTTTTGGATTTTCTTTTTTGTTCCCCTTCACTCGGCGGAGTGCCTCAGGGAAGGGGATGGTAAGGGCCTCCTCAGATGGAGGACTAGGAATCGGTCCCTGTGCCTGTGAAGACGGAGAATCCATACAATAATCATCATTCACCACATATGGATATGCAATTTGAACAGAAACCTTTCCTTTATTCATATTTTTGTTTTTGTTTTTGTTCCCACAGTCTCTAGATACAAAATGTGGTAACATCACAGATGATGGCTCAACAAAAGTGGATGTGGTGGCCTCAGTGCCACCACTAGCACCGGTCTTTGCGGCATCAGCACCGCGCTCTGGTTCAGCATCCAAAATGGTGGCTTCAGCACCACCGTTTGCATCTGGTATCACGACGGCATCAGTACCGTCGTCCTGGACTCCATCATTGGTGGCATCAGCACCACCGTCTTCAACATCATCATTAGCGACATCAGCACCGCTCCTCTACTCCTCTGGCGCTCCTGATCCTGCATCTGGCTGTCGCTCAGAAGAGGCGCCGGCTGGCATCCTACCGCTCCTAGTAGTCACAAAATCAGCATCATTCAAAGAATAAGACATATCATTCAAATCGTCACTAGGAGAGGTGTCCTCTGTGAACTCTACCTGCTCAGATTTTCTTTTTAGGTTATTAGGATTAGGTTCGATCTGAGCGGGTATGGCGGCTTTGCCTTTGATGATGTCCCGCATCTCCTGCCGGAATTCATCCATTTCTTGCCTGAAAGATGCTCGCTGTTCAGATAGCAAGCGGGCAAGATCATCGAGGGCTGGGTTCTCATAAGCTGGACCCTGAGAACCGGATGTCTGTCCCTGCTGGAAATGGGGCTGCTGCTGCTGGTGTTGCTGCTGATACTTGGGGGAAGGCTGGTGATAAGACTGCTGAGGCGGCTGTCGCTGCCTCCACTGCTGTCCCTGATAGGAGGGACGAGAACCACTCTGATATTGTTGCTGATGGGCATACTGGGGCTGTTGCTGCTATGTCGGCTGGCTGTTCTGCTGTCCTTGGGCAGGAGGATGCTGCTGGGACGAGGATCCACCATTGCCCCAACGGAATCCGGGGTGATCCCTACAAATTGCGGGCTGAGGGTATCGGTCATACCAAATCCCATTGACTTCCATCAATGGTTCCTGCTCAAAGGAGGGTGGAGGAAGAACTGCCAGTGGCTGCTCCGGCTGATAAACCACCATCTGCGTGTCCGAAGATGGCGATTGCTCTGAATGGTATTGCAGCAATGGAACCGGCTCCGCCTGGATATGGTTCACCTGGCGGTATGAGGTGGAGGCCTGGTTGGGATTGCTGCTGCTGGAAGCAACCTGTGACCTGGGAGGCTGTTGGGAATGGACTTGTGCCTCCTGAATACATAGAATTTGAGTCTTCAGGTCACTCATGGTTTTGGTGAGAAGGTCCATCTGGGCTAGACCTTGGTTCTGCTTCTTCTCAAGGATCTCCATGTGGTCCAACTTTTCACTAATTATGCCCATGTCGGCTGCTGCTGATTCGGCTTGGGCTGCGGCTACCGACGTTGTGTTGGGACCTGTATTGATGCGGGCGATCCTCTGAAATGATCCCGCTCCTTGCGGGGGCTTCTGCTGTGTATAGACTCGGGCCTGGGTCATCACTATGGAGTTTTCTGCCATTCCTTCGTAGATGGCCCATACGTCGTCTTCTCCCTTGGAGAAATAAGATCCACCGCAAGAGGCGTTTACAAGCCCCTGCAGCTCCGGTGTCAGCCCACAGAAGAAACTCTGCACCAGGTTGGGCTTGGAGATATCGTGATGTGGACACCGGTCGATGAGCTCTCTGAATCGATCCCATGCTTCGTGGAACTGTTCATTTGGGATCATGATGAAATTGCTAATCATAGCTCTAGCTGCATTGGTCCGGCCGAGAGGATAGTATTTCTTCAAATATGCGGTCCGGAGATCTGCCCAAGTATCGACGAATCGCCCAAGATGTTTGAGCCAATATGCGGCTCTTTCAACCAATGAGAATGGGAAGGCGATCATATTAGTGGTGTCCTCGGTCATCAACCGATCATGGATGGTACTGCAAATCATCTCAAATTCCAGGAGATGGAGGTGCGGCTCTTCGGTCGGCAGCCCGTGAAACTTGGGTAGCAACTGAATCGTGTGGTGCCGAAGCTCGAAGTCTCCGTGGATTGGCGGGAGTCTGATCCACCGGTGAGTGAGGGACGAAGCTGGGTTATGCAGTTCCCTCATGATAGTCTGTGGCGGTCGCTCGGCGTCTGGATCGCCCCCTCCTGCATCGGGTCCTCCTCCTCCACCTCCGCCACCGCCCCCAGGTCGGTTCTCTCTCATCTGCGCTATTTCTCTCATCAGATCACCCATGAATGTTCCCTGGTCATGGATCTGTCTCTGCATATTCTCCAGGGACGCTAGCAAGGAATTGTTGATGGCCACTTGATCAATTATGAATGGAGGGTGATCGTGGTTATCTGGGTGCTCGCCTCTGTCTGCCATTGCTGGATTTTCTGAAAAAGCAAAAGAGGCCATCTCAGGTGCTGTCGAATGAGCGGAACTCTGTGATGCACTGAATTCTGACACAATTGGACTGAGAGAAGGAGAATGGGAAGGGCGGTCGAGGGGGAACAGGGTGGATGTGAACTCGGGCTCGGAGAGCGGACTCTTCGAGGCATTCCTAGATGAGTGAGGAGGAGTGCTAGATAGCGGTGCCGACAAGGTCGGCCTAAGAGATCTCCGTCCCATCATCTTGATTATTCGAGAAGAGTGGGGATAATGCAAGAGAAGAAGAAGATGATATGCAACAAAATTGTGCACAATTGTGCGGTGTTTTTGATCTTGACCTAAATAAATCTAGCAATCAAACGCAAAGCAAGGGTGAATTCACCAACTCAACTCGTGAAGCCGTGAAGGTTCGGCTTTTATCTTGTCAATTTTAGCTTGTTTTCAGGTATTTATCTTGTCACGAGTCCTTAGAACGCTACGCCTATAGGAGCGAGAGTACTGCCAAGAAAGTGTCCCCGTACTTGTCCTCCTCCTGTGTAACCTGTAACTTGCGCTTTTTGAGGTCCTTGTAACCCTTCCTGGATCCCTACTCAGTCAAAGAAATAGAGGGAGGAAGCCGATAGGTGAAACCGATACTTCGGACCTCGCTCGCAACGGAATCACCCGTGAGCGTGCAAGATCCTACTCGGACGCAGCCGGTGAGACAGACACACCCGTGAAGGCGTGGCCTAGGCTCGGTACTTCGGACAAGGTCGGTGCTCACACAATAGCGAGTCACCAATGGCGACCAAGTCCTACTTGACTACGTACGATAGTAGCGCCAATACTTCGGAAATCCAGGCGATACACAAGGCAGCCACAAGTTGGGTTTTGGGCTCTAATCCTTACGAAGCGCTCATCTCACTTGGAAGGAGACCTTCCCATGCAACCTGAAGACAAGTGAGGGTATTACTCACCCCAAGCAATGAATCCAATTATAGATTTTATTTTGGTCAAGTTTTCTTTAGCAGTCCCTTTTTTAATTTTTTTGGTGTTATCGTTTCTTTTGAGTAGATTCAAACAAGCGCCTAACGGTTTTTGTATTTTTCCTTTATCCTACTTTGTTCCAAAAACAGAGGGAGAATAGAGTCGGAAAAGCCGTGCAAGTCGACACCAAGGTGGAAATCTCACCTTTGTGCCTAGATGATGCGTGCAAAGTAAGAGGACTTACAGCGAATCCCAGCTCTCTCCATGCGGGATGCAAAGCAGAAATTTAAACCTACACTATATGGCGAAATGCAAAGCGGAAATCGTCCTAGATTAGGCAACTGCTAGCGTGAAGAACCACAAGCTAACTATTAACTCCTAATCCGAGTGTCCGGTCTAGGCTCACCCCTCCTCTGCTCAACACATTTGAGTTAGGAGAAAGTGCTTGTTCGGGTGTGAGCTCGCGGCGCGTGGATCGGAAGCTACTAGCTAACTGTTTAATTAGTCTAAGTCCAAATACGAATCTATAGGAGCATGCAAAGATAATTAGGTGTTTGGACCTATTCTAATCGAATCAAGCAGGACCTAGAACTAGGAGCTCAATCCACAAAAGAAAGTGAAAAATGAAAACAAAACCGGAAAATGACGGCGATAAAAACTCGTCAAAAACTGCGGTGAGCCCCCGGGTGAACAAACACCCGGAAATTAGGCCCGATAGTCTAAGTGTCCAAGTCCAAGTGTACCTGTATTATTACAAATTAATAGTCTCTCTCTCACGAAAATAAATGTAAGCTAATCTAATCACTCTCCCTCACTCCTCCTGCTCTCTCCTGCCGGCATGACCTAAGAAGGTCGGCTCCGCTTCCCAAGGATGCTTCGAATCACCTAAGCAATCCGCCTCGCTCCGCGGTCCCTCGCAAGAAGACAAGAAAAGAGACGGTCAGATAGCTCAACAAGATATATCAAAAATGTAAGAGATGGAAAATAATGCTATGGTAAACAATCACACAATCAAACAAAATGTGAACTATTCGTTGTTGCACCCCGGCAACGGCGCCATTTGATTTAGCCCGGAAATCGATGTGGTTATATCAACTCACAAGGCGAGTCAACAGTCGGTGTTTGACCACACAAATTCCGAAATTAATCAACAATTAACCCACACTAAAGATCAATGAATTAGAACTAATGTGGAGTTAAAATTTATTTTTAACTCTACATAAAAGATGTATAGGTGCAAGTATGTAGAGAGTTCGAACACAGGGAGCAAGCAAGATAGTTCAAGCAAATGTGCTAAAGTGTGTGTGTGTGTGTGATGTGTCTACACTAAGCAATCAAGCAAAGGGAATTTTTGTGGGTTTTAGTTTTTAATTTTTTTTATTTAATTTTTAATTTTGTATTTTGGTTTTTAATTTTCTGATTTTTATAATTTTATATTTTATATATATTTTTTTCTTTTTTTCAATATTGGAGTATAAAGACAATATAATAAAAGGCAAGCTAAAATATTTATAAAATGGTGCAAAAATAACCAAAAATGCAGGAATAAAATATTTTTGGTATTTTTAGGGTTTTTTACTGTTTTTGTGATTTTTGGGGATTTTTCAAAATATTTTTGGTATTTTTAAATGCTGAAATAAGGCAAAACAGTGAAAAGGATGCTGGCTGTGAGTAAAATGGGATTTAAAATTAGCAACCAGTAGCTAAAAATTTTCACACTATTTTTAAAATAAAAAGGACAAAATAAGGAACAAACAGGAACTGAGTTTGCTATTTTTGGAGTTTTCCACTATTTTATATTTTTTTTGAAGTTTTTGAGTGTTTTTAAATTTTTAGTGTTTTTCTTTTGAGATTTTTAGTGATTTTTGGACTGACACTAAAATAGGATAAAATAGACACTAGGTAATTTTTTTGGAATTTTTGGAGAGGTTTTAATGTTTTTTTTTGGTATTTTCTAAGCTAGACAGTGCACAAAATAGATGTTTTTGATTTTTAATAAATCAAAAAATAAAATAAAATCAAAAACTAAAATGATGGCGTGAAAGTTCAAGTTAACAGGAGCTTAATCCTAATTTTGTGGAATTTTTGGGCTTGAAATGATCATTCAAAAAAATACAACAAGCATCCAATTAATAAATAAGCCTGGCAGGGGTATTAATGCAATTTACAAAACATCCAGGGGCATACACGCAATTTTCCACAAAATATTGAACGGAATATTTAATTTCTAGCACCAAAATGCAATTACAAAACCCGGAGGGACTTTAGCATAAAATATCCAAGCTACGCACGTGCTATACACGCGCCTGGCAGGGACCTAACTGTAATATCCGAAAGTCTCAAGGGCTGCTATGCAAAATGTCCCAAAGTTTTAAGCTGAGTGTAAAAGTTCTAGGACTAAAACAAAATACACAAATGACCGAGGGTATCCTTGCAAAATGCCCACCCCCTCACGTGTACAGGTCACGTGAGGTGACGTGGCGAAGGACCTAGATGCAAATAAACAAAGTTTGGGGGTCTTTATGCAAATATTACAAAACTATTACACGACAGACAAAAGTTTGAATATTAAATACTAAATACAAAAAGATGCGAGGGTGTAGATGCAAAATACCCTCGCATAGGCGATCCGACGACGTTGGCGAAGGTGTTGACACGTGGCGGACATCCAACGGTTGGGCTTCAGGCGCGATCCAGCGGCGTGGGGCACGCCACTTATCCACGTGGCAACTCCTCCGAGCGCAATGACGGTTCGCCCGTGGACCGCTGAGATCAGATCTCGGATGAGATCCAACGGTGACTGGCGAAGGCAATCGGACGGTCCACGTCAGAACTGGGGCCTCTCCTTGATTGGACGGCTGCGACGCTTGGTGGAAGAACAGGGAAGAAGGACCGCCGTGGCGACCTTCTTCCGGCGATGGCGACGCGCTCCGGCGATGGATGAGCTCCAAAAAGGGCCCGGAAGGTTGCTGGGAGCCTCCTCTGTCGTCTGGAAGCGATGGAGTGGCGGGGAAGTCGGCGGAGCTCTTCAGCGGCGACACGGAAGATGCGGTGCTCCAGGTGCTCCGGCGAAGGATCAAAAGGGGCTTCAGACACGTTAGAGCACTCCAGCACCTGCACAAAAAGGTTAAGGAGGTCGAGGGCAAAATGCCTCGACCTCAGGTGGCTCTCGAAGGTAGCGTGGAAAGCGAGATGTGGGCTTGCCGGAGTTGCGCTCCGGCAAGGTGATCTATGGAACGATTCGATGAGGGATTTGACGAGGGATTAAGAGCGAAAAGATCCTAACATTAACAGGAACGAGACGGAGATAAAAATGGGAATAGTGGCTGCCTCGATGGCCAAGGGCCAGAGGGTGAGTACCTCACGGGGACACCCGCCGGAGGTGGGGGTGGAACGCGCCCAACTCGAGCGAATCCGCCTCCTCGAAGGTGTAGACCTGGAGCTGTCACCTCCACGGTGCTAGAGCGACTCCAAGGGGGGAAGGAGCTGGATGATTTGCGGTTCAAATTTCAAATCAAATCGGACTTAGGTTTTTAAGGGGTTGACGGACATGGTGGAAAGAACGAGGCTTCTGGCATGATGCAGTGGTCTTCAGCCCAAGATAATGCTTGGGCGAGGGTCCTTGATGCTGGAGCTTCAAAAGTCGTGAAGGGTGGAAGACGTTTTGGTGAAAGGGGCGGCCTCGAAAAAAAGGAGAAGAAAGGGGGTCAACACACTCTGACAAAGCCTATGGGAGTAGGTCAGACAGTTGACCGGGGTCAACTGTCAGACCATCCTGGTTGGTCCACGTGGACCAACCAGGAAAAATCCCCTAAAAAATCAATTAAAAATAGTAAACGTTATTATTTAATTTTGGTTATTAAATAAAAAATATTTATTATATTATATAGTATTTAATTCCGATTTTTAATTATTTTTATGATATATATTTTTACAAGTTTGCACTTATACCCCTATATAGGTATAATACCTATGTATTTTAGTATTTATTTTTATTTTGTGTATTTTAATTTCTTTAATTTTGTTTATAATTTTATAAAATTATGAAATACTTTTATACACATAAATATATTTTTATTTTATTTTATTGATGTATTTTGTATATTCAATAAAATCTAAGAGTATTTTGTACAGGTATAGGTATAGGCAATATACCTATGTAGTCTTTATACAAGTATTTTTATTTTTATGTTTCTTTACATTTCATTTCAATTTTAATGCACATATATATTATAAGTAATATTTACAAAATTATAAAAATATAAAAATGAATAAATAATGAATAAAGAATAAATTGAATATTTTATTCAGTACAAGTATACAATTAGGGTCCAAAACTCAACTTTCAAACCGTAGCTCCGCCAAATGCGAAACCACCACCATTGGATAGATTATTTTATTCTATATACAATTAAAGGTGAGTACACTGCATTTGGAGTTGTCAGTTGTGAGATACGGGTCTGGGAAGTTGGGATTTTGGATTCTTATTCAGACCATAACTTTTTATCTGTACATGATTTTTTTGTGAAATCAATTTTGTATTTTTCTTTATTAAATTATCTACAACTTTCATGTACAAAGTTTCTTTATTTGATGTATAAAAAGTGGAACCAAAAATAGGTCCCAAAATGAATAAAGAATGAATAAAAGGTATAGGTATTTTCTCTGTATTTCTGACCTTATCTCCCCCTACTTTATTCCTTGTCGACCTATTCATCAAGATGCCTAGGTCTCGGGGGTTTTGGGTCATAAAATATTTACAATATTTTATTCTTTTTCTTTTCTTTATTTATTCTATAATTTTGGCCTTAATTACAGTATTTTAAACACTATCTGAATGCACATGCATGGATGCTAAGATGGTGATTTTAATGCTATTTACAGGCATTTGCTAATGTTTTTGGTGCCAAAATGATAGAATAAAGATGATGAAATGTGGATTCATCAGTGATCAGAAATCCTCAAATAAGCATCACACCTAGTGATCGTGCATCGTCAAAGTCCTCAATAGTCTCTATGCATAACTCCAAACTCAAATCCACCAAATGTCGCATACCAATCTCAATATCCTCCAGATGGGCCCGACTTATTCAAATAATCAATAGAAGTCACAATCGTCGATGCGGGCTATCTCTAGAAGTGCAACAATCATAGGTAGAAGAAGAATGATGCGGGAGATACGAGGAGGGTGGGCGAGATGAAAGCGGAAACAGACAAAATTGTGGTTCTAGGAGAGGGTCTCCTCAAACCAGACTAGATATGGGTGATATGGGCATGGAGAAAAGCTGCAAGATCCAACGAAGACGATGAAGCGCAAGACCCAATATCACGACTCGAATGCAGATGGGGAAATGTATATATAAGAGAGGTAGAAAGACTTAATGATAAAAATGTGACTCACACGGATGGAAATGCGAACTCAAAGAGATGTGAAAATGCAGATGGACTTAAAGCATAATCAATATACAAAACAAACCCCCAATTCACCTACTCAACATAGTGAAGACCAAGACGATCTTTTATCTTTTCATTTTTAGAGTTAGGTGATCATCCAGAAGTTGTACACACCAAAGATAAGCTTGGGATTTGGGCACTAATCCTTAATGTTTACGTAGGAAAAAATGTACAAACAAGGAGGGGGTTGCTCTCCCCAAAGCAATGCATCCATTACATTTTTATTTTAATGTCCAATAGAGTTAGCGGTCCCAATTTTATTTAGGTTGTCACCTTTTTTGGTTATTTTTCAATGCACGTGACTAACTGTGTTTTCAATTTTATTTAGCATCCTAGATAGTCAAAATCAAAGAGAGAAGGTCAAAAAAGCCGTGCAAGTCGGAAATCGATGATGCTTACGAAGTCCGAAGACTTACAGTGCTTCCCAACTCTCTCCATACGGGATGCAAGACAGAATTGAAAACTATGCTACATGAGATGCACTCCGATGAAACCGCCCTAGGATAGTAACTGCTATTATCGTGAAGAACAAAATGCTAATTATCTAGAAGTGAGATCCAAAAGTCCGATCTCTGAAGTGCATCGGTGTCTGCCACAAAGGATCCTGCCAGCGATGTATAGCACCGCTCTCGACGCTCGATCTCAAATCCAAATAAATAACGATTATTAGTTGACTGAGTACAAAAGCGAAGCTATAGGTACATGCAATTATATTAGGGACTTTGGACCTTAATCTATTGAGCAAGCAATTCATAGGCTTGGGCTTATTCACACAAAATAATGAAAATAAAAAAAAGCGAAAAAGTGTCAAAATCGTTGAGGCCCCCAAGGGAAAAATCCCTCGGGTAGTGAACCTCGGGAAGTCGAAGAGTATGAGAGTCCTGAATTATTACAATTATCTAGCCACTCTCACATGAATATACATAATAATGTAAAAATAAATAAATAAAGAGAGGAGACTGTTCTTCAAAAATCTTCTTGTCTGCCCTTGTTGCTCTTTCCTACAAGCGTAGTATGAAGGCTGAGTCTGTCTTACTCGGGTGTGCTGGTCCTCCTAAGAGGTCCTCCTTCGTACAAAGGTCCCTCGTATCAAGGACAAACAAAGAGAGTGGACAGAATAATCAACATTAATATCAAATAATAAATGCAGAATAAATAAATGAATAATAAAAATAAATAAATGCAATAAAAAATGAACAAGAGATAATAGACAAACAAAATAATCTCCAACTATGCGACGTTGCTCCCCGACAACGGTGCCATTTGATAACTAGGGTTTTGCCCAGGTCTTGTCAATCCACAAGGCAGACAGATAGTCGTCGAGGCGACCTCGGACGAAAACCCTAATTATTCAACAATTAACCCACGACAAGAATAAAGCAATGAATAACAAAAATGCGTGTGAAGTTAAAATTTATTATAACTCTACAGCAATGTGTATAGCGTGCAAGTATGTGTAGAGGCCGAACACAGGGAGCAAACGGGAGAAGGAGACAATAATAATGCTCAAAATTTCCATCTTTTATCTCTTATCTATTTTATTGTTTTTGTGGGTTTTTAATTTTATATTATTCTTTATATTATTATTCTTTTATATTTTTGTATTTGAATTTTTAATTTTTTGTTTGTATATTTTCTTTTTATATTTTTATATTATTTTTTCTTTTATATAAACAATATAACATATATAAGGCTTTATATACACAATATATAATAGTATATTTATAAATACTAATATATATATATATAATATAGAAAATAAATTCTTTTTGGGGTTTTTCATATTTTTCTAATGTTTTTATAATTTTCTAGGATTTTTTGCTATTTTTTATGTATTTTTAAAGTAAAAAAATATCCCAAATAAGGGATAAATAAAATACACGAAATTGATTTGGATATTAAAAATAGTAAATAAGTCCCAAAATTACCCAAATCAATTTTAATATATAAATACTTATATAAATAAAATTATTAAAATGGAAAAACATATTTTTGGATTTTTAAAGAATTTTTTATTTTCATAAAAGATTTTAGGGTTTTTTATTTTTAAGGTTTTTGTTTTTCCATTTTTAGTAATTTTTGGTCTGTAGATAAATTATGATAAAATATACTATATATAATATTTTGGAATTTTTAGAGATGTTTTTATATTTTTTTTGGTACTTTATAAGTTAAATAGGGAATAAATAGACTCCTTTTTATTTTTAATAAATGGATTAAATGCAAAAAAATGCCAAATAAAATATGGGCGTGAAAGCACAATGTATAAGGCATTTAATAGTATTTTGTGCAATTATAGAAGCATAATAGGTATTTATAAAAATTAGATTAAATACACAAAAATACATGTCCTATCAGGGGCATTTTTGCAAATAAAATAAATGACAGGGGGCTCAATGCAAATTTACCAAAAATATACAACAAAATTAATATTTTATAGAACTATTTCACAATTACAAAAATACGCTAGGGGCCTATATGCAATTTCGCCATCATGTGGGACTACACGTGACTCTACCTGGGAAGGACCAACATGTAATTATAATAAGTCCAGGGTTCCATTTGCAAAAATCCCATTTTTATTATAATGCAATAATTTTTTTACAAAACTATTTAATAAATACATAAAAAGGCGGGGAGAAAATGTAAATTACCTCATTAGAGGCTCCATCAGATGGCGCAACGCAATCCACTTTTCCACTTGTCGAGTTCTGGTGAGCTGATAACGCTTCACGATCGACGGTGCGGATCTGATCGCTGGAGACGATCTGATAGTTGATGATTGATCGATCGGACGACTAATACAAAACCCGGAGGAGCAACTCAATACGACGACCGCGAACCCCTCTGCAAGAATATGGAAGAACACGACATCGGTCGAGCCTCCTCCGGCGATGCAGAGCGGCTCCATCCACCTGGAGACTTCCTTGGAGTGCAACATGTTCCCTGACTGCCCCCGCACCTGTTGGTAGAATCAAAAGGGGTCCTGGAGGTTTGGAAACGTCCAGCAAGCTCGGGGAAGAAGGGTACCTCCAGGTACCTGCAGTGAATCGCAAATTCGACCCCAAGGGGTCCTCTGGCCTGCCAGCACCTGCAGTAAGCTCATACAGAGAAAAAAGGGGGCTAGGGCCTTATCTGGTCTAGGGGAATGGAATGTAAAGCGTACGGCGAGGTCCGACGAAGTGGACAGAGTTGGGCCTCATGTTCCAGATCCGAGAGGGTTCTGGTGGAATGTAAGGTGGATGTTGAAGGGAAGCGCAAGGGAAAGGAAGTGGAGGTGGAAGCGGTGTCAGGGAACATGTGGTTCATGGTGGAGACATGGCCGGAGCTCTAGAGCTCTAGCAATGCTATCTAACCTAAACTAGCTAATTAACTAATTAAAAAACGAACTAAAACTCATAAAAATGATCCTACGATTAAACCTAAGCTAAATGAATGAAAAAGAACCGCTCTTACCTGGAATTGACGCTAGGGAGCAGAGGTGACCGGAGGTGGCCGCCTGAGTGCACCTCCGCCCTCCGTCGACCGCCGCGAAGCTCAAGGGTTCTCCCTCTATCACAGGGATGCTCGCTTTGGCTGAGCCACAGAGTTTTATGGGGATAAAGATGACCAAAATTTCATGGAGAGAGGAGATGATTTATTTATAAACATGGGCAACACCCTTATTTGACCGACCGATTGGGAGAATTTCAAGCTATGTACAACGAATCAAAGTGGATGGCGTGGATGTACAATGATGTGGGAGCAAATCATGTGAAGGGGTCGACGTTGATAGATGGATGGATCAATCACAAAAAATGCAGAAAAGCAGGGAAAATATATCCGCGTCAAATATGGAGGTTGGAGGGGAAGTTGACCGGAGGTCAACAGACGGGGCCCCATGATTGGGCCACGTCAACTCAGATAAGGACAAAATAGCAATTTTGATAAAGATTAATTATTTATATATAGTAAATAATTTTATTAATTTTCGAGTATAAAATAAAAAAATGTTTATCATTTAATGTAGTATTTTATTATGGTTTTTATTTATTTTTTGACTTTTTTTATTAGTAGTTAATTTTTAATGGTGTATTTATAGGTATATTCATCTATGTTTTGTACATTTTTATTTTTTTGTATATTTTATTTCATTATTTTATTCTTTTATTTTATATATTTATAGCTTATTTTTATATACATAAATATATTTTTATTTTATTTTATGATTTATTTGTACACTTAAATATATATATGTATACTTATAGGTATTTCACCTATGTTTTATATTCATTATTTTATTTTAATGTATTATATTGGATTTCATTTTGGTTTTGTATTTTTAATATAAAATTAATAATATTTACAATATTATAAAAATATAAAATAATAAAGAATAAAAGAATAAGTTTCCTTTTTATTTATATACAAGTATAACTATAGGTATTTTGCCTATGTTTTCACATAGACTTATTTTATTTTACATTTTCCTTTTGGTTTTATTTTGGTTTTAATATGTACATTTGTTATAAATAATAATTATAAAATTATAAAAATATAAATTTGTAAAAATAATGAATGATGAATAAATTGAATATTTTAATCAGGTATAATGTACAATGGGGTCCAAAACCTAACTTTCACACCGTAACTCCAAAAATATGAAACCAACTCCATTAAATAGCTCATGAAAAGTTATATACAATTAAAGGCAATTTTGATATGTTTTGATTTTTTATTTGAAAGATATGGGTCTGTGAAGTTGGGATTTTGGCTTTTTATTTTGTGTATAAAATGAACATTGTGTATTATTTTTGTAAAAACACAATTTTGTATTTTTATTTACATTATTATCTACAACTTTCATGTACGAAATTTATTTATTTGATGAATAAATAATAAAGAATAATATAGGTGTAAAAATGAATAAATAAATTGGGGTTTTTTTTCTATTTTTGGTCTTTATCTCCCCCTACTTTATTCCTTATCGACCATCTCAATTCTTGACTTGGTCTAGAGGTTTAGGGTCATAAAATATCTTCGATATTTTATTCTTTTTATTTTCTTCTCTTTATTCTATAATTTTGGCATTAAAAACCATGTTATTATATACAATTAATACAATAAATAATGAATGTTTGTGTGCACATATTATTGCTATTCACATGCATTAGCTAGGGTTTTTAAGGCCAAAATGATAGAATAAAGGTGATGCAGTGGAGATCCATCACCCTCGAGCCCTCTGAAAGATTTAATCATTAATCTTCCATCGAACTCACCGACCCATTAGATCGCTTGTACATATTTTGGATCCTTCCCAATCTGCTGGTTAATAAGGGTGCCGACCTATGTCTATAAATAACTCCACCTCCCCTCCTCTTCAAATTTAGTCATCATCCATGTCCTTGAGCCCCTCCTCCAGCCAAGCGAGTCGCCAGGTGATAGCTGGCGACCTCTGGAGTGATCCAGAGTGGCTGAAGGAGGCGGAGGTGCACCTACAACGGACCTTGTTGGTCGCCTTGCTCCCTGCCTTCGTCGGTAGGTATAAGAGTTGTCTTTCATGCTTTCTGGGCAGTATTTAATTTTCGCTCTTTAATTCTACAATTAGTCTAGTGTTTAACCCTTCATTTTAGCATATAATCACTGCACCCGAAGTTCGCCATAGATGAGCTCTGGCAAACCCCTCCGCTTGTTCCCGACTGTCCCACGACACGCCTGTATCCTTCACCTCACTCCCCATCGCTTCTCCTTCATTCCAGTCCCCTCCACTCACCCAGATCCCTCACGGATCTGGAGATCAAAGGTCAATCACCGTCGTCGCCAGAGGCCTTTCTGATGCACCACATTCCACTCCATTCACCCCCGAAAGCACCTCTGGTCCCTTCGCTTTTCCTTCCTTATGCTAACCATGCAGGTGCCAGAGTGTGATATCCTTGATTGAGGCATTTTTAGACGCAAGAATCCTCTCTAGGTCGTGTTTCTTCTTCGAGCATTCAAGGGACTATTAATGGCCTCCAGATCTTTCTGAGGTACCTGGGACCTTCATCAGAGTTGCGAGGACATGAAGAGCTAGCCAGAGGTGCTCAAGGAGGTCAGAGGAACGAGTAGTGCTCGATCGAAGCCCGCCAAGGGCGAGTTCTTCCCTTGTTTTTCCAACGTCATTAGGTGTCGTCCGATCATCAGCCATCTTCCAGATCACACAATTGATGTCGGATCTAGAGCACTACAGCCGTAGGATCTCTTCTGGAGATCTAATCTCAGGCGTCCAGAGGCAAAGGGGTACCGGCTGCCTAGATGAAGACACATGTTTAAGTGAAACGATCTCCATCGTCCGATGGCACACCTATATGAGGAAAATTGCAAAACTAAACCCATGCTTTTTGTATTTATTTATTACTTTTGTAGATAAAATAGGCGCTGTAAATAAAATGGACTTTTTGCACCATAGGCCCTTGCATTTATTGTATATTGCATATGGGTCCTGTCTACCTCAGCTCACGTGCAATCCTATGTGAGCTGGGAAAATTGCATGGATATTCATGCGACTTTTTATTTGTATTTGGTCCAATATTTATAAATATGCATTGTATACTTTTTTGTACATTTGCAGATGAACCCCTAACATTTATTTTTATTGCAAATATGCCCTCGCTAGTTCATGTATTTGTGTGCATTTCATCCATTTATAAAAAATAGCACCGTACTCTAAAAAATATGCAAAAATAGTGTTAGATGCCTGGTGACATGTATTTTCATGCCTCATTTTTATTAGTATTTTATATATTTAACTATTTAATAAAATTAAAATGATCACATTTTTGTCCTTATTTGCATTAGAAAATAACAAAAAATAGAAAAACATTTTGAAAAATTCCCCAAAAAATGTATGTTGTCTATTTTAACATATTTTGTCTCTAGACCAAATATCCCTAATAATAAAATAAGAAAACACAAAAAAATCAAAATGCTCCAAAATCCTTTATAAAAATCTAAAAAATTCCTAAAAACACCAAAAGTATCATTTTCTATTGTATAGTTTTCTTTATATTATTATCTATCGATTAAAATTGATTTGAAGAATTTTGGACTTATTTTATTATTTTTAATCTTTATTTCAATTTCGATCTATTATTTTATCCCTGATGTGAGATATTTTTAACTTTAAAAATGCTTAAAAATTAGCAAAAATTCTCACAAAATCATTAGAAAATGTATAAAACCCGAAAACACTTTATTTCCTATATTTTATTTATTTTTACTAGTATTTATAATTATATTACTCTATATGACATATATATCCTTATAGAGTGTATTAAATATTAACAAGAAAAAGGAAATATAAAATTCAAAAATTAAAATAATATATATTTAATATACATACATACATATACATAGTATATATATAAATTATATGTATAATTAAAAACCCACAAAACAATAAAAAAATGGACAAGAAAAGAACACAATTTTTTCTGAGCTTAATTGCCACGATCTACCGTTTACTCCCCGTGTTCGACCTCTACACATGCTTACACCTATATACATTTATTGTAGAGTTATAATAAATTTTAACTCCATATTTTAGCTGTTCGTTGCTTGCTTTATACCGTGGGTTAATTATTGATCGATTCGGGTTTTGTGAGCAGTAGCCTCAGTGACATCATAGTTCTCATCTTGTGTAGACTACTCTAGACCCTTACATAATCCGTGTCTACAACCACCTCGCCTGGCCTTTATTAAACAAGTGCCCATTTTCCTGTCTGATCATTTTGTTCAGACGGTTCTCATTTGATCAGGTAGATGTCAACACGAGTCACTTGATCTTAATCAAGCGCATCAGGGCCTCTGCATCGTTCCCTTCGCTCCTCCATATGATCTTGATCAAATGGTTGGGAAGTCATCCCCAAACTCCATTCTCATTGATCCTCAACTGGTGCAAAGCTACAACTGCTAACTTCCCCACTTTTTCCCGTCAACCTTAGCCATCCTTCCAACCAACTTCCATCGCCATATCCTTTCCCTAACCCCCTCTTCCACTCTAACATCTAACTTCCCCTAACCCTAACTTCCCACTAACTAGCAGTGGTTGAAACCACCGCATGTGAACAACCAACCCCGACCTTTCTCCTTCAAACACACCCTAACCGGTCGTTGTTGCCAATTGTCCACCTTTACGTTGGCAAGGGCCCAACGTATCTCAGCCCTCATGTGATAGAGGAGTGGTCGATCAATGATGCCATGATGACCCCAATCCTTGGTGTTGACCCATGGTCGGAATGGCCAAGATACGATCGTTCCTCTATCGTTCGAGCTTCAAGGTTCGGTTGACCTTGTCAAGCGAAGACCCGAGTGTCGCCATGACCTCAACCCAAGACTATGACTTCACCGCGATCGTCTTCAACCTCCAAGTAGCATTTTCTATTTTTTGTGATTTTTCTTCGATTTATCTCTTTGTGGACAAACATTACCACCTTCATTTGACGTGACCTGACCTTCACCGTGCATCCACGATGCACGTGAGAGGATTACACCCTCTTCTCAATTCCTCCAAACCTCCCTCCACCTCGATCCTTCTCCTCTGCTAATGGCGGAGGAGACCCATCAGGTACCCACTTCTTTGCATCACTATGACCTTCATCTCACTCACTTCCCCCATGCACACACTTGCTTTTAGTTGCTCCTAACGCTTATATGTCTTAACTCCTTCATTGGTCGGAGCTTCGAACGAGCTCCCATTCTAGAGGTTCTTTCTCTGGTGAACCCCCATTGACCCGATTGTTCAACCATCATCACACCACCAACAGGCATCCAGGTTCTTCGCCTGAGCATTGTGGAGGTCCCACAACCTTCAGGCAAGGCACAACAGTCGGGCGGAGTGCGTTTGAGGTCGCAGGAGCATCGCTGCATCATTATCACCCGTGGATGAGTTTCCACCTTCTTCATTGTACAAGAATCGTAGATCATTTTAGTCTAATGGTTCACATTCATCTCAAAGTAGTGTTCAAGCCTAGCAACCTCGCAGGAATCGGGACATCGTTTGAAGCACAAAGGCACACCACATGGCCTCCACACCTACAACTGACTAAGCCTCAACCTGCGACTCGCCGTGGGTTCCATGCGAGTGAGGGATTGGGTATTTGCAACCAAGGCGCCCGTACTTCTCTAGAATTGCAACTGAGTCCAGGGGGCGTGCTCCACGTACGTCCCTGGTCAGTTTACATCAAAGCCCCGTCGAATCCTCTTATTTGCTAAAATGCCCCCGTGCATGGGATTAATTATAGAGATGAGTAGTGATTTTTAATATTTGCAATTCAGTCCCTATAGGGACCTTTATGTGATATCTTATCTTTATTTATTTATGTTTTATTACAAATATGCCCCTCTGTTGTATGTTGAATGACTTGAGCATTATAAGTCAAATTAATGTGATTTCAATTTCATCGTGAAGCTTATTTGACTCCTTTTGATTTGGATTGTCTTCTGATTCATTTTACATAATTGTGATAATTAATTAGAGCTAGAAATTTCTTTATTTAACTCAATAGACTTTCCATTCATTTATGTTAGTTTGAATTCATGCATCACTTAGACCTTGCACCTAACTATTAATATTTCTTAAGCTATACATTTGATTTAGGTGCATAGTTTATGTCATTATGTATTTTTCTTTGTTTACTTACATTATGTTCAATATGTGGTTAATTAACTTGCATTAAAAAACCAAATAAAAATGCATGCTCATTTTGTCTATGCTTGCATTTCATTATATCCTTTAACCTATATATCATCATTAATCATTTAACATCGATAATAATATTTAATTAAATGTATTAATTGCTCATGTCTTTGTGTTCGACCCCTGTACTTATCCATGTTAAATTAGACTAGGTCCTCTTCACAGAGATATCACAACTCGATTCTGATTGATAGTTAAGCGGTCCTCCTACAACATATCATTATTAAAACAATCACTTAGCAATTCATCAGATGACATCATTGCAAGAGACACAGTTTCATTAATATAGTTAATTGTGTTTAATATTTTTATTAAGATGGTTATCATGTACTTAGGTCAAATTGTGTTATGATGTTTTGTTACATTATTTATGTTTAGTTCTTGTACTCTGCTTGATAATCTTTGAAATCTAATCTTATTTCTTTTGTTGCAGGGCTTGCAGATCCGAGGATGTTGTGGCATTCGGATCTGAATAAGCTGAAAATGACCCCATTAGGGTCCATAAGATCAGATAAAACTTTTGGTCGATATTAAATGATCTGAATCGATCCATAAATCACAAATTAATTTTTTGGGATCATTTAATCAAAAATCAATTGCATTGTAATTTGTGCCATCAGAAAAGTTGTGAATAATCGGAAATTACAAAAATAATCTAAGACCACCATAAAAGTTGTATCGATGAAACAAAATCAACAAAATTGACCGTTCCTCAATTGGAGGCCGTTTGACCATTTAAAATCATAAAAATTTAATCGCAAAACAAGATCGTATTTCGCTAATTTTTGAATCCATCTTGTATCAAAAAAGTATGGATATTATATCGCTTGATCATCTTCAGAGACAATCGAAATGAGATACTGTACTCGAAGATTCAGAATGGAAATATGGATGACTTTGGTATTTCAAATAAAGAGAGAGATAAAGGTTTAAAAAACAATAAACAATTTTAGCTTTCAGCACAAAAGCCTCTCCACTTGTCCCCAAACCGTCTTCCACATGTCAACACCCAAAGCCTTTACCTTGTTTATATAAACTCATGCATTACCTCTAATTTCCCCCAATTTTCTCTCAGAACACCCAACCAAGGGGCCCCTTCCTTCTCTATTATCGTCTGGAAGCTGTTGCACACAACAGTCCATGCTACTCCTTCACCTGGACTTGTTCTAGTAGCTCTCCAGTGATGGTTGTTGCTGTTCAAAGTAGCCAGGAGCTACAGCCTCCCATCGAGCATCAACTATTGTTGTTCATGCTGCCTTTGATCAACGACAATAGCGGGGGAATGATGAATCCATGATTCATCTACTTTATATGGGCATCTTAGCAAAATTTCCTTAAAATATCACTAATTAAATGCCCTAAAATTGATTTATTAATATTAATTAATTATGCTAAAATTAGGGTAAACTTCTATAAGTAAATAACATTATTTTTGAATTTATTTGAGCCTATTATTTTATGTGCAAAAAACTATTCTGACCTAAATTTTTTTCTAATATATTATTTGATTAATTAACTAACTTAGCATAAATAATTAAAACGTACAAAAAATCAGAAAATCAGAAGAAAATACAAAAATCTTAAATTGTATATTATGTGCATATTTTATCTTTGTTGATTTTATTTTACCTTTTTCTAACCTATAAAAAATTCATAAAATTTAGATTAAATATGTATATATTATATATGAATTAATTTACTAATTAAAATCAAATTTAAAATACAAAAAATCACAAAATGTAAAAATTCTGTATTTCATTATCTATAGAGTTCCTTCAAAATACTTTTTGTACATGTGACCTCTTTTGATTTTGAGTCGTCCATAAAAGTTGTAGATCTCATCAAGATGAGCAACTTTCACGTTGATCACTTTTTCATTTGACTTCATTTACTATTTCTTTTTTATTTTTCTTGTTAATTATTTTTTATATTTATTTAATCCTTAATTTTTAAGTTTTATTTATTTTATTCTTTTTATTTTTATTTTTATTTAACTAATTTTATTTACTTTTTATTTTCTCTCTTTTCCTTTTTCTTCCCTCTTTTTTCTTATATTTCCTCTCTCTTCATTTCCTCTCTCTCTCATCCTTATTCTCCTTCTCTCTCCCCGATCACATGCTCAGCATGTGATCCGACCCTTCTCCCTTCTCTCTCCCCGGTCATGTGCCCTGTACGTGACCCCGCTCCCCCCTCTCTCTGCATGTGCCTTGCCCGTGCTCCCCAGCTACCTCCCCTCCCCCCACAACCCTCGCGCCGCCCACGTCCCCCGCCATTACGTTGTTGCTCCTCTTCCTGTTCCTCCTCTGTGTAACGGCTACCGCCTCTGACTCCTCTCCCATAACCGCCGAACCCTCGCCTCTTATACAACCACCCCTGTTGCCAACCATCTTCCTTGTCCACCATTCCCAGAACTCTCCTCCAGCCCGATACCCATATCATGTGTCAACAGAGAAGGGACTCTTCACCGGCGATGACGAGAGGAAGAGTGTGGTGAGATCCTCATCCATCTCCAGGCAGAGTAACAACTAGACCAAGTTGTAGGAGCTCGTGTGTCCCTCTCGTCGGATCACCCTCGAGCGATGACCTCTGGAGCATTGGCTCCTTCCCAAGCAATTATTCCCAGGTATACCCCTATTCGCTTCCTTGTTCTCCTCCTTCATCCCCTCTCTTCCCTGCTTCTTCTTGCTCCGATCTCTCCTCTCCGTTGCTCCACCGATTGCTTCTCTCCATACACCACATCATCTCTGCTCGTCTGTCTGCTCTTCCACCTCATCACCCCAATTGAATTCCCTTGAGCTTCGCACCTTAACTCGATTTGTTCACTGTCGCCCTCACACCGCTTCTCTTCCTAACTCCGCTCTGCCACCTCTCCTTTACCACCGAGCTCCTCCATGCCTCGTCGATGTCTTCACCGTTGTATAATTGCGCTGCCCTCCAGGCACCTCAATCCACCTTTTCAGTTGCCGCCCTTGCATCGTGTATAGGCCGAGGAAATGATTCTGCCCGCTGCCCTACAACGCGAGCCATAGCTCCCCCGTCGTCATCCACCTCCGCCTCAGCCGCCCTCGACTGTGCCTTCTCCGCCACATGCCGCTCCAGTCGTCGCTAGCCACCTCTGCTCCCGATCATCGATGGATCGATGGCAATCCCTTGATCCAATGACAATGAAGCCACCACGTGTCCCTCTCCTGAGCCTACCTCCACGCCTAGAGGTTCGGGTTAGCCGAGCTTCTCTTCACCATCACATGGAGGCTAGAAACTCGAAGCTCCACACAGACTGCAGCTTCGCTTGCTGAGCCTCCTCCGCACGTACTCCGCACGTGGAGGGGGGTAAATTGCGTGGAAGGTCCCTACTACTCTAGAATATTGTGCACACATCCCCATCGGCCAGGTCACGTGCGTCGCACACGCTCTCTTGGGCAATTTGCACTTGAGCCCCCATGCCTTCTATTAATTACAGAAAGTCCATTGCCTAGGGGTAAATTATAACAAAGGCCATAGCGAGTTTTCATAATTACATTTTAGTCACTGGAATTTCATTTTTGTATTTTTTATTCGAACTCCAATTCTTACACACAATATGTCATTTTGAAGCTTATTTTGTGCCCTACCATCTTACATATTTTGTGAACAGATCATATGCTTTTTATTGATGATTATTGTTTGAGGTTTAATTAGATTTATGCATGGTGCATTTTGACAGATTTGTGTTATTATATATATTGAGAAAATTATTGATTTATTCTATAGGGACGCAATTAAGGATATTTAACTTGTTTAATCCTCCTGTGACGATTGAAAATCATTATCTAAGGAATTGATTTTGCATGGATAAAAGTTGAGGAGGAATTAATTCAATTCCCTAACATTTATGTGATTAAAATACATTTAATTGAGGATTAATTTACAGGAAATTTCAACGACATTTTTAATCTCTTCATTTGCATGATAATTCATTGATCAATTATTTTAGACTGTAGCCTAAAATTAAATTGATAAATATTTATGGATTTAACCTCTTTTAGTTTGTGATTAATTTCAAGGAATAATTATTCAATCTTTTTATTGGATTAAAGATCAAAATCACAGATCATGTGCTCATAGTAGCGTCCACGTGCATTACACTGCATTTTATTTTCATTTTATTTTTTAACGCATATATTAACATAGCGATTAATTAATTATTTAAATTAATTTGAAACCACGTAACTAGAAATTGTTTGTTCCCTATTCTCGACCTTGGTACACTTACCCAATAAAAATTCTCCACAAAACTTATGGTTTTGACGAATCATTATTAAAGAGGTGAAAAAGCGAAACATCAAAATGTGTCGTTGCCGAGGAACGACGTATTTTTAGGGTTCTTGATTAAATTTCTGTAATTGATTATTATGAGTTTAATTTCCATGTCATTTTTCTTTCATTTTCTTTTTCTTTTGCATTCAGTTTTTGCATTTTATTTGCATTTGTCTCTCACTTCAGATACTAACCATAGTTTCTCTCTTTGCATATAGCTTGGAGTAAATTTTGAAAAGATCAAGGATCTGCAAAGAAGACCGCTCTATTTTTTTATTTCTGTGAGAGAGAGCTAAGACTATGTTTAATTTACCGCATAATTTATAGGGTCTCTCTGAACCATGATTTTTGTAATGAAGACTGAACTGAACTCTTTGTAGTATGTCGGGTATGTTTCAACCCCTTCTGTGCATTTGGGACCCGACTTGAGTGGCGTAGGAAGTAGATGTACATACGCTAGCTTAGATATTTATCCTTGCTTGTGCTCGTAATTTTTAGGCCACACATTTTCACTAACAAGACACACCAGTAACTTAATCAACTTAACCAAATTTTAAATCAATTCTTCCCTGCTAATATAACTATCTGCTTAGGGCATTTTCATTTGTGCATATCATTTAGTGTAAATTTTAATTCATTGTCTTGCATTCCACATGAAGAACACGAGGAATCACTGCAAGTCTTCTTCTTAGCATGCATCAATGATTTAACGTTTGCATTTGCTTTCTCTATCCTCTCTACCTTGGTTTTACAACTTGAGATTTATAGGAATTGGGACTACTCATTAGGCATGATCTGTTTTGCTCATTTTGGACCTAAATGACAATCTTAATAAATCAGGATTGCTAACAAGGTGACTGTAAATAAACTGACATAAAATCAACCTCGTGACTGGTGGAGAGAAACCCACTCAATGTTTACATGAAAGAATCACACACTTAGGGTAGAGCCAAAACCTGGGGGTCTCATTCCGACTTTTGAATTTGAAAAAGGCTAGCTACTTCTTAGTGAGGGAGCTATGGTCTCCCTTAGCAGATTGGGTGGTTAAAGGACAACGTGTAATGCACCATCCTGAAGTAATACGGGTAGCTGTTCTACAGTCTGTACTTACACCCATACTGGTTGAAAATAGATTCAACTAGCTATATAATTTTGAGTCAGTCTTTACGATACTCTCTAGAACCTAAGCTCCGCTTAATCTTCCCAAAGATAGTTTTATCATTAAATTAAAATTGAAAAGATAAGCGGCCGAACTCTACCGTTCCTTCACAAGAATAGAGTGGATGAATCCATGAGTTTGATTTGTGTTTGCTTTATGTGTCCAAAAGCTGTATAATTATACTCTCTCTTGACTCAATCATTGCACTCTCACAGATTCTTTTGACATCGGAGATGGATTTCTCTGGGGAATTTAGTTCAAATTTTGTGAACACTACACGAATTGGATCTCATGTCTCCCATGGTTCGAGATGACCCTCTTCTCGAGTCCACTTGGTCATGGGACGAACCTTTTCCCAGGACCAACAAGTAACCTTCAGGGTTTAGTCGATCCTGGACTAACCCTCTCTTTAACTCTCAGCATACCAAGGACACTCTTATCTTTGGTGGAACCCCATCGATACATGTATCTAATTCAAACATATTTACATATGAAGGTGAAGAGAAGACAAAATGCCTCCAAAGAAGATTCCTGGTGAAGACGAGAACAATAATGATCCAATGATAACAATCCTGGACAGGATAACCGCAACTGAGCAACCGAATGAACTTCTGAGAGCATGGTTAGCAGAACTAGAAGGAGCTAGAAATCAGGATGAGGCAACTATGGAAGACATACCTTCCGGGGATTGATGTAGACTCAACTGGCTGAGACCAGTACCCCCCGAGGATGCGTTCGAGCATAAACTACATTTCCTCGCGTTACTCCCAAAATTTGGAGGAAACAACCACGAAAAACCTTATTCGTTCATTTTGGGATTTTGAACCAGTCTGTGATAACCTCTATCACCCTAGGGTTAGTCAGGACTATAGTGGCTGAAGAACTTAGGAGAGGTGGTCTCAACATGGGCTGCATTCAAGACTCTGTTCTTAAAGAATTTTTATCCAGTGAGTATAATTAATCAAATGAGGATTGAGCTCACAAGCTTCACCCAACATTCCAATGAACCATTCCATAAAACCTGGGAGAGGTTTATGAACATCATTCAAAAGTGCTTAGGGCATGGCATAAGCAAGATGATGTGGGTCCAGAGTCTTGTCAGTGGTTTAAACCTGAAAATGTAAGGGTTAGTGATAATCGCAAAATCGATGTGGTTATATCGACTCACAAGGCGAGTCAACAGTCGGTGTTTGACCACACAAATTCTGAAATTAATCAACAATTAACCCACACTAAAGATCAACAAATTAGAACTAATATGGAGTTGAAATTTATTTTTAACTCTGCACAAATGGTGTATAGGGACAAGTATGCAGAGAGTTCGAACACAGGGAGCAAACAAGGTAGTTCAAAAATGTGCTCAAGTGAGTGTGTGTGTGTCAAGTGTCTACACTAAGCAAGCAAGTAAAGGAATTTTTGTGGGTTTTTAATGTTTATATTTTTTTATTTAATTTTTGATTTTTATATTTTTGATTTTTAATTTTCTGATTTTTATAGTTTTATATTTTATATATTTTTTTTCTTTTTCAATATTGGAAAGTAAAGACAATATAATAAAAGACAAGCTGAAATATTTATAAAAATGTGCAAAAATAACCAAAAATTCACAAATAAATTGTTTTTAATTTTTTTATGATTTTCTACTGTTTTTGTGATTTTTGGGGATTTTTCAAGGTGTTTTTGGTATTTTTAATTACTGAAATAAGGCAAAACAGTGGAAATAGGGCTGGCTGTGACTAAAATGCAAGTTAAAATTATCAAACAGCAACCAAAATTTTTCAAACTATTTTTTCAAATAAAAAGGACAAAATGAAGAACAAACAAGAACTGAGTTTGTGATTTTTGGATTTTTCTACTATTTTATATATTTTTTTGAAGTTTTTAAGTGTTTTTAAATTTTTAGTGTTTTTCTTTTGAGATTTTTAATGATTTTTGGACTGACACTAAAAGATGATAAAATAGACACTAAGTAATTTTTTTGGAATTTTTGGAGAGGTTTTAATATTTTTTTGGTATTTTCTAAGCTAGACAGTGCACAAATAGCCTGTTTTTGATTTTTAATAAATATAAAAGTAAAATAAAATCAAAAACTAAAATGATGGCGTGGAAGCATATGTGTCCAGAAGCTTAAGTCTATTTTTGTGGAATTTTTGGATTTAAAATGATAGGTCAAATAATTAGAGCAATCATCCAATCAATAAACAGTCCTAGCAGGGGCATATGTGCAATTTACAAAACACCCAGGGGCATACACACAATTTTCCACAAAATATTGAACTGAATATTTAATTTCTAGCACCAAGATGCAATTACAAAAACCGCCTGGGCACGCTAGCAATTTTCCCACCAGGGCGCGTGACTTGCACGCGCCTGACGAGGACTGAAATGTAATATCACGAAACCCTAGGGGCCTACTTGCAAAATATCCAAAAAGTTTACATGTGATACGAAAGTTTAAGTACTAAAACGAAATACACAAATGACCGAGGGTATCCTTGCAAAATGCCCACCCCCTCACGTGTACAGGTCACGTGAGGTGACGTGGCGAAGGACCTGGATGCAAATGTTGAAAGCTTGGAGGCCTCTATGCAAATATTACAAAATATTTAAACTACACAACAAAGTTTTTGGACTGAATAGAAATTTCAAAAAAAACGGGGGTTGACTGCAAAATACCCTCGCCCGGGCGATGACGAACGGTGGGATGAATCCCACTTATCCACGTGGCGGGTCCTGGCGCGCCGATGACGGTTCGCGGGCGGAGGGCTGAGATTAGATCTCAGCCCTTGATCTGACGGTGCTGGTGATCCGCCATCCAACGGCTGCTGCTGAAGGGGAAGAACGGCCAGAAGATCAACGGCGCGCGAGATGGCTGGAAGAACAGAAGATGAACTCGCCCGGGGCGAGTTTGGATCAGGTGGTGTGGGCTCCTCCGGCCTCCTCCCGAGCTGTCGATGGGCTCTCCGTCTTCCTGCAGGTGTCCTCTGGTCGCCTGAAGCCTCGGAGGGTGGCGGTGGCCACCAGAGCTCGCAAGCGAAGGGAGAGGAGCTGGAGCTCCAAAACCACCTCCGGCGAGCTCTCAAAAGGGCTCCAGGATCTTGATAGGCGCTGCTACCTGCACAAAAAGGGGTGATATGATCGGGGGCAAGTTGCCCCGATCACGTGGCGCAAAAGTTGGTGGTGTGCGGGGACGGTTGACAGAAAGAGTGACGGTGGCCGGAGGTGTCTCCGGCGACTGATCGATTTGGCGAATCGATGCACGATAGGAACGAATGAACGGGGGAAATGAAGCGCGAAATGATGAGGAACGAAATGCAAACGAAATTATAGGCGATAAAGCTACCTCAAGCCCAGAATGGGCGAGGGAAGGGGATACCTCGACGGCGTCGCCGGAGGTTGGAACACGCCCCAAACTTGGCTGGTCCACCGCCCTGACGAGCGCTCCACGGAGCTGTCACCTCCGGGAACTCCAAGCAAGGTCAAGGGGGGAAGTTTGGTTGGATGTTGCGGTTCGAATTTTCAAAAAGGATTCAGAAGAGGTTTTAAGGGGTTGACGGTCACGGTGGGAAGAACGAGGTGCGGAGGTTGATTCAACGCTTGAAAACCCAAATAATCATCTGGGCGAGCATGAGGGGTGATAGCAGATCAAGGTTGCAGAAGGTGGAATCACCAGAAGATGAAAGATGCATCCTCGAAAAATCCGCAAAGGCGGACAAAAAACGAGGTAGCAGGAGCTACAGGGGGTAGGGCGTCCAGTTGACCGCGGTCAACTGTTGACCCCTCCTGGTTGGTCCACGTGGACCAACCAGGAAAAACCCTGGAAAAACCTCTCATTAATTCATTTTAAAATACTAAATGGCTGAATTAATTAAAGGTTATAAAATAAAAAATGCTTAAAATTTTATGTAGTATTTTATTCTGATTTTTATTTATTTTTATGAGATTTATTTTTACAAGTTGCCTTTTTAACCTTATATAGGTATAATACCTATGTAGTTTAGTATTTTATTTTTATTTTGTGTGTTTTAATTTCTTTAATTTTGTTTATAATTTTATAAAATTATAAAATACTTTTATACACATAATTATATTTTTATTTTATTTTGTTAATGTATTTTGTATATTTAATAAAATCTAAGAGTATTCTGTACAGGTGTAGATATAGGCAGTATACCTATGTAGTCTTTATACAAGTATTTTTATTTTTATTTTTTTCTTTGCATTTTATTTTAATTTAATGCACATATATATTATAAGTAATATTTACAAAATTATAAAAATAAAAATATAAAAATAATGAATAAATAATAAATTGAATATTTTAATCAGTACACTTATACAATGTGGGTCCAAAACTCAACTTTCAAACCGTAGCTCCTCCAAATGCGAAACCACCACCATTGGATAGATTATTTTCTTCTATATACAATTAAAGGTGAGTACGCTGCATTTGGAGTTTTTATTTGTGAGATACGGGTCTGGGAAGTTGGGATTTTGGATTCTTATTCAGACCAGAACTTTTTATCTGTACATTCTTTTTCTGTGAAATCAATTTTGTATTTTTCTTTATAAAATTATCTACAACTTTCATTTACAAAGTTTCTTTATTTGATGTATAAAAAGTGGAACCAAAAATAGGTCCCAAAATGAATAAAGAATGAATAAAATGTATAGGTATTTTATCTGTGTTTTGGCCCTTATCTCCCCCTACTTTATTCCTTGTCGACCTATTCATCAAGATGCCTAGGTCTCGGGGGTTTTGGGTCATAAAATATTTACAATATTTTATTCTTTTTCTTTTCTTTATTTATTCTATAATTTTGGCCTTAATTACAGTATTTTAAACACTATCTGAATGCACATGCATGAATGCTAAGATGCTCTATTTAAGGGTATTTACAGGCATTTGCTAGGGTTTTTGATGCCAAAATGATAGAATAAAGATGATGAAAAGTGGATTCATCATCCCCCTATACTTTACCTTTGCTAGTCCCTAGCAAACACTTATGCAATAAGTGCAAAAGAAAAGAAAGAAAAGAAAAAGAAGAACTTGGATTTAATTTGATGATCAAACTTGTCTTCGCAAAATCAAAGTTTGGAGCCTAAGTCAGACCTTTGGAATTTTAGTGCGGGTGGAACCTTATTGAGAACCGAATTTGAAATCCAACAGTCCTTGAGAATCCCAAAATTCTGTCCAAGTCTCCTCAATAGCCAGGTCAGAAATACCTCAATTCATACGCAAACCCTTACGATTATGAATCTGACTTGTACAGTGTAAGTGATGGTGGCTCTCCCCAATTAGAATGGCAAAGAAACTGACTTCTCCAGTACAACAACCCAATGATTCCCCAATCCAGCAACTCCATCCTCGAGGAGCGGGGTATTCCCTTCTAAGTTCAAGTGGCAACCAGCTCAAGAGGAGGGGGTGGAGAGAAGAATGGACGGTAGCTAGTGTAGCTACCTATCCTTGGATGCAAGACCAGTGTAGTCAAGTCATCCTGCTGCAGGCTCACATAATATGACTTTGGAACTCAAGCTTGCTTATTGACTTTACAACATATGTACATACTTTGCAGGCTTTTTATTTTTGTACATGCCTGAACTCTTTTTTTTCTCTTTTTTTTTCGAATACTATATACAACAGCATTTACATAAGGAGTTTTTCCTCTTGAGCCAGTAGACTATCCCTCTTTTGAAGCTTTATCGCAACCCACAGCCTCCTGTCTTTAGACTTCCTAATCACTGGACGGGTTGGGGTGCACTTCCCTCCCTAGAGGAGGACAAGTGTTTCCACTTGTGTGCGTCTCATACCGGCAAATCCAATCCCCTCACCACTCCAACTGAGTTGAGCCATGTGAAAGGTGCAGGTGTCCAAGTTAGGTCATTATCAACAAGAGTCGTGTGTGTGCTCCAAAATACTCTACTTAGGCAGTCAAGAATCCATTGAACCAAGTCCCGTGATCCTCAAAGAATTAAGTCAACTAGACCTGAAGTACCTCAAACCCAGTTCCTATAAGGTTCCTGTTATTAGGTAGATTTTAAGGTCCAATCAAGCTCCAATCTCCGGATTTTACTTAGACTTGTTCAACTATCAAACTCAATCCGAAAAATGCGAATGCTATGCAATGGAATGCAGAAAATATTTTTGTGATGCAATTTTCAAGGATTTTGAACTTTTTATGGATTTTTGAAAAGATGATGATGATGCATATGCAGATGCATTTTTTGTATTTTTCAAAAAGATTTTTCAAATGTTTTTGGATTTTAATTTTGCAAATGTTTTTGGGCTTTTTGAAAATAAAAAGTTTTGGCTGAAAACTAGGTTAAAATATGTACACAGGAGTGCTTCTTATATATACAAGAAGTGGGTTTTAAGAATTTACAGGGTAAGTGGTCAATTTATACATATATACATATATAGTGAATTTTGGTATGATGTGTATATTCCTCAAACTTATTTGAAAACAATTTACACACAATTTTTGAAGACTATAGTCCAAAATAGTTTTTACAAACATCTTACACACATTTGAAAATCATTTTGCAAGGGCTTTTCAAACAGTATATATAGGTTTTTCAAATATTTTTGCAACCATTTTTTCAAACCATTTGCAAATCATTTTTCAAACATTTTTATTTCACACAAAGAAAAGAAGTTTTTACAAACCACACATTTTTCACACAGGTTGAAAACACGAAACAAAATATTTTCAAAATAGTTTTCAATAGATGTTCACAAAGATTTTCAAACTATTTTTCAAACATTTTGCAAAAAACATTTTCACCTGATTTATTAATCAGTATATACAAAAAGAATTTGAGGAATAACCACATCTTTTTATTAAGGATTTTTAATGAATTTTATAGAATTATTAGCCATATTTGTTAGGAAAATACGAAAGTACGAGTTATGGCTAAAGTATATGCGTAGTATATACGACCCCCCTATACTTAGCTGAAGCTATGTCCTCATAGATCGAAGAGAAAAGAGAAGACATAACTCGTACTAAGTATAGACAAGTCTAAAGAATAAAGGAATAAATCAATGAATCAATGAATGAGAAGTTGACCGTCCCCCCTATACTTAGGATCGAATAATCCTAAGTATAGCAGACTGTACACAACGCAGGGAGGGTCAAGGGTGGGAATGAACAGATCGTACTCAGATTGTCTCCCCCTATACTTAGGGTAAAATATCCCTAAGTATAGACAAGAAGAGGAGACAATGGAGAGGATCGAATGAAAGAAAACTCGGGGTGTCAACCCCCCTATACTTAGGACAAAGTACGTCCTAAGTATGGAAAACTGTCTACAAGGGCGATACCTTTTCGGTAGATAAAGAAGATAGAAAAGGAAAAGAAGAAAAGAAGAAAATAAGAAAATAAATCAACAGACAACAGAGTGATATAAACAGATGGATCTGTGCAGCGGAAGATAGAATTGATCACCATGTATGAGATGTAGATGATGAGAGTCAAAGGACACATCTCATACCAGAAGAATGGGGGCAACGTCAATGGTCGGCGGATCATGATCAAGATATAATTTCAAACGTTGACCATTGACGCGGAAGGTAGAGGAAGATGACGGTTCGGATATGTCGATGCTGCCATTGTCATGTACCTTCCTGACCACATACGGTCCTTTCCACTTGCTCTGCAATTTCCCTGGGAATAATTTCAGCCTGGAATCAAACAACCATACTCTCTGATCTGGCTCAAATTATTTATGGCTGATATGCGAATCGTGCCATGTCTTCACTTTTTCCTTGTACTGTAGGCTGTTGGAAAAGGCTGTATCTCTCAATTCTTCCAGGGCTGCCAATTCTGCTCTTCTCTGGTCTCCTATACTCTCGGGATCTAGAAGCAACTCAGTAACTGCCCAAAAAGATTTATGCTTGATCTCCACTGGCAAATGGTACGGCTTGCCATAGACGAGACGAAAGGGAGATGTTCCCAATGGATTCTTGAAAGAAGTCCGATAAGCCCACAAGACCGAGTCCAAAAGCTGTGACCAATCCTTTCGGTCTGGGCGGACAACTTTCTGCAAGATTGTCTTTATCTCCCTATTCGATACTTCGGCAAGACCATTAGTCTGAGGGTGATAAGGAGTGGCAACCCGATGGTCAATGCCGAACTCGTCTGCAAGGGCCCTGACTTTGTCATTGATGAAGTGAGACCCCCTGTCTGAAATCAAGACTCTAGGTACCCCGAACCGTGAAATGATATTTTTCCTCAAAAATTTGCAAACGGTTTTAGCATCTGCGGCTCGGGCGGGGATGGCCTCAACCCATCGGCTGACATAATCTACAGCGAGCAAAATATGCTCGAATCCCTGACTTTTAGGAAATGGGCCCATGAAATCAATTCCCCATGCATCAAAAACCTCACAGAAGTGAATGGGTTGCATGGGCATCATGTCTCTCTGTCCGCAGGTTCCCATTTTCTGACAGTCAGTACATCTCTTCACGAACTCATCAGAATCCTTGAAGAGAGTAGGCCACCATAGGCCAGATTGAAGCACCTTCTGTGCCGTCCTTTTTCCAGAATGATGTCCTCCTGCCTCAAGCTTGTGGCAGTATGTGAGGACGTTGTGCTGCTCTTCTTGAGGAATGCACCTCCTCCAGATACTATCCCCTCCTTCATGATAAAGGACGGGATCCTCCCAATGGTAAAACTTGGCCTTAGCTAGGAAGGTCTCAAGTTTCTGCCTGGGCCAACCCTGAGGGACTGTCTTGGCAACAAGATAGTTTACAAAGTCGGCATACCACGGGAGTGAGGTGACAACCAAGATCGCCTCATCTGGAAATGTCTCTGTGATAGGTGCGCTGGGCTCAGATTCCTCAAGATTCTCCAATCTGGAGAGATGATCCGCCACCACATTCTTGACTCCAGGCTTGTCCTTAATCTCAATGTCAAATTCCTGGAGTAGAAGGATCCATCTGGTGAGACGTGCTTTGGCATCCTTCTTAGCCATTAAGTACCGGATGGCGGTGTGATCAGTGTAGATTGTCACTCTAGATCCGAGAATATACGATCGATACTTATCAAGAGCAAAGACTACGGCCAGCATCTCTTTCTCAGTCACAGTGTAATTCCGCTGCGCGGCATCCAAAGTCCGGCTGGCGTAGTGAATGGCAAATGGTAATCCATCCCTCCTCTGTCCAAGCACAGCCCCAACGACAAAATCTGAAGCATCCGTCATGATCTCGAATGGGAGAGACCAATCGGGTGGCTGAAGGACAGGAGCTGAGACAACCATATTTTTGAGAGTTTCAAATGATTCGAGACACTTATCATTAACAATAAACTCGGTGTCTTTGGTGAGCAAGTCAGTGAGCGGTCGAGCAATTCGACTGAAGTCCTGAATGAACCGTCGGTAGAAACCGACATGCCCCAGAAAGGACCGTAACTGACGCAAGTTGGACGGCGGATTGAGTTTTCTGATGATATCCACCTTAGCCGGATCGACCTCCATGCCCCTGTTGGAGACGATGTGACCAAGGACCGTCCCTTGAGTCATCATGAAATGACTCTTCTCCCAGGATAAGACAAGATTAACCTCAATGCAGCGCTTGAGCACACGGTCTAGGCAGTCAAGACAGGCGTCGAACCCGTCGCCATAGACCGAGAAGTCATCCATGAAGACCTCTAAACAGTCACCCACCATGTCCGAGAAAATGGACAACATGCACCTTTGGAATGTCGCCGGAGCGTTACATAGACCAAAGGGCATCCGTCTGAAAGCATAGGTCCCAAACGGACAGGTGAATGTCGTTTTCTCCTGGTCTTCGGGCGCAATGGCCACTTGATTGTATCCAGAGTACCCATCAAGAAAACAATAATGACTCTTCCCAGCTAGCCGCTCGATAATCTGATCAATGAATGGTAGCGGGAAGTGATCCTTCTTGGTGGCCTCATTCAATCGTCTGTAGTCCACACAGACCCTCCAAGAAGTTGGTACTCTGGTAGCGATCTCCTCTCCAGACTCGTTGACAACTGTAGTGATACCCGTCTTCTTGGGTACCATATGTAGCGGACTAACCCATTTAGAGTCGGAGATGGGGTAAATGAAATCGGCGCTCCACCACTTGGAAATTTCTTTCATGACGACGTCCCGAAGATTCGGATTCAGCCGTCGTTGGAACTCACGCGACGGCTTAGCGTTATCCTCAAGATAAATGTGGTGAGAGCAAAGATTTGGGCTCAGCCCCTGGAGATCAGCTATACTCCAACCGATTGCCTTGCGGTTTCTTTCAAGAACCTCCATCAGACGAGATTCTTGCTCTCCAGTCAAATCTGCTGAGATAATGACTGGGTGCATTTCTGGCTCTCCAGCAAGGAATCTGTACTTCATCGACTGCGGCAGAGGTTTCCATTCTGGGCAACTGGGAGGTGGCAGATCTGGCTTTTGATATGTCTGTGTAAATGCTACCAGGTCTGCATGGGAGAACTCTCGCTCTGCATGAATTGCTGACGAAGGGTGGCCTTCTGAATCAACTATAAACTGCACCGGCTCGCACTCTGTCATGGTTGTTGGCTCTGTAGGAATCAGACAAGGTAAATAGTCATCAAAGTCATCCCAATCAATATCTGAATCCGAGGGATCCGAAGAAGATGAGCATGATTGAAATTCCTCAGCACCACTCATCACAACACTGTCAGCCTCAGAGATGTCCTCATCCAGGGATGTGCTCTCCTGGCTCTCGACTGCCATGAGCTTGAGATACAGGGAATCTGTAGGCAAGGCGAGGGTCGGTGCTACGGGATCTTTCCAGTTGGATTCATCATCAGTCATATCAAAATCACAAACCTGGTGGATGTCTAGCTCCTCCTCTGTCATCTGCGCTGCTTCACTGGATTGCTCGGAGCACTCTACCTCTCTGGCTCTGATTTCTTCGATCGTCTCTATTTGTATAGTTTCGCCCTCTACGCGAAAACATACCTTCCCGCTATCATGGTCGGTCACCGCTTTGGCTGTAGCCAAAAATGGACGTCCGAGAATGATGGGGGCATCAGTTACCGACTCAGGGATCTCCATGTCCAACACAACGAAGTCCACGGGGAATTTCAGGCCCTGAATGGTAACGACCACGTCTTTCAATAACCCCTTCGGCCTCTTAATCGACCTATCAGCAAACTGAAGGATGGTTCTGCTTCGAAGAAGAGGACCAAACTCGAATTGCTTGAGTAAGGCTGCCGGAAGAAGGTTAATTGAAGAGCCGCTGTCTAATAGAGTACGATCAAACTGCTGCTCCTGAATCTCGCATCTGACATAGGGAGCTCCTGCGTCTGGTCGCTTGGCTGGCAGCTTGTTCTGGATGATGCAACATGTGTCATGAGTGAGCATATGGATTTGATCTCTGTGCCTCTTCTTCCTTCGAACAGTAGTTGTCTCTTTCAAGTTCTTCTTGAAGAAGGGGATATGCTCAAATGCTTCTCGTAGGGTCAGCTGAATATGAAATCTGTCAATCATTTCGTTGCCGAACTCTACCTGTTGGCTCTTTTTTTGATTTTCTTTTTTATTCCCCTTCGCTCGGCGGAGTGCCTCAGGGAAGGGGATGGTAGGGGCCTCCTCAGATGGAGGTCTAGGAATCGGTCCCTGTGCCTGTGAAGACGGAGAATCCATACAATAATCACCATTCACCACATATGGATCCGCAATTCGAACAGAAACCTTTCCTTTATTCATATTTTTGTTTTTGTTTTTGTTCCCACAGTCTCTGGGTACAAAATGTGGTAACATCACAGTTGGTGGCTCAACAAAAGTAGATGTGGTGGCTTCAGCACCACCACTAGCACTTGTCTCTGCGGCATCAGCACCGCGCTCTGGTTCATCATCCAAAATGGTGGCTTCAGCACCACCGTCTGCATCTGGTATCACAACGGCATCAGTACCGTCGTCCTGGACTCCATCTTTGGTGGCATCAGCACCACCATCTTCAACATCATCTTGGGCGGCATCAGCACCGCTCCTCTGCTCCTCTGGCGCTCCTGATCCTGCATCTGGCTGTCGCTCAGAAGAGGCGCCGCTGGCTGGCATCCTACCGCTCCTAGTAGTCACAAAATCAGCATCATTCAAAGAATAAGACATATCATTCAAATCGTCACTAGGAGAGGTATCCTCTGTGAACTCTACCTGCTCAGATTTTCTTTTTAGGTTATTAGGATTAGGTTCGATCTGAGCGGGTATGGCGGCCTTGCCTTTGATGAAATCCCGCATCTCCTGCCGGAACTCATCCATTTCTTGCCTGAAAGATGCTCGCTGTTCAGATAGAAAGCGGGCAAGATTATCGAGGGCTGGGTTCTCATAGGTTGGGCCCTGAGAACCGGATGTCTGTCCCTGCTAGAAATGGGGTTGTTGCTGCTGGTGTTGCTGCTGATACTGGGGGGGAGGCTGGTGATAAGATTGCTGAGGCGGCTGACGCTGCCTCCACTGTTGTCCCTGATAGGCGGGACGAGGACCACTCTGATATTGTTGCTGATGGGCATAATGGGGTTGTTGTTGCTGTGTCGGCTGGCTGTTCTGCTGTCCTTGGGCAGGAGGATGCTGCTGGGATGAGGATCCACCATTGCCCCAACGGAATCCGGGGTGGTCCCTACGAATTGCGGGCTGAGGATATCGGTCATACCAAATCCCATTGACTTCCATCAATGGTTCCTGCTCAAAGGAGGGTGGAGGAAGAACTGCCAGTGGCTGCTCCGGCTGATAAACCACCATCTGCATGTCCGAAGATGGCGATTGCTCTGAATGGTATTGCAGCAATGGAACCGGATCCGCCTGGATATGATTCACCTGGCGGTATGAGGTAGAGGCATGGTTGGGATTGCTGCTGCTGGAAGCAACCTGTGACCTGGGAGGCTGTTGGGAATGGGCTTGTGCCTCCTGAATACATAGAATTTGAGTCTTCAGGTCACTCATGGTTTTGGTGAGAAGGTCCATCTGGGCTAGACCTTGGTTCTGCTTCTTTCGAGGATCTCCATGCGGTCCAACTTTTCGCTAATAATGCCCATGTCGGCTGCTGCTGATTCGGCTTGGGCTGCGGCTACCGACGTTGTGCTGGGATCGTCATCGATGCGGGCGATCCTCTGAAATGATCCCGCTCCCTACGGGGGTTTCTGCTGAGTGTAGACTCTGGCCTGGGTCATCACTGTGGAGTTCTCTGCCATGCCTTCGTAGATGGCCCAGACGTCGTCTTCTCCCTTTGAGAAATAGGACCCACCGCAAGAGGCGTTCACAAGCCCCTGCAGCTCCGGTGTCAGCCCACAGAAGAAACTCTGCACCAGGTTGGGCTTGGAGATATCGTGATGTGGACACCGGTCTATGAGCTCTCTGAATCGATCCCAGGCTTCATGGAATTGTTCATTTGGGATCATGATGAAATTGCTAATCATATCTCTAGCTGCATTGGTCCGGCCGAGAGGATAGTATTTCTTCAAATATGTGGTCCGGAGATCTGCCCAAGTATCGACGAATCGCCCAAGGTGCTTGAGCCAATATGCGGCTCTATCAACCAAAGAGAACGGGAAGGCGATCATCTTAATGGTGTCCTCGGTCATCAACCGATCATGGATAGTGCTGCAAATCATCTCAAATTCTTGGAGGTGGAGGTACGGCTCTTCGGTCGGCAACCCATGGAACTTGGGAAGAAGCTGGATCGTATGGGGCCGAAGCTCGAAATCTCCGTGGATTGGCGGGAGTCTGATCCACCGGTGAGTGAGGGATGCAGCTGGGTTATGCAGCTCCCTCATGATAGTCTGTGGCGGTCGCTCAGCGTCTGGATCGCCTCCTCCTGCATCGGGTCCTCCTCCTCCACCTCCGCCACCGCCCCCAGGTCGGTTCTCTCTCATCTGCGCTATTTCTCTCATCAGATCACCCATGAATGTTCCCTGATCACGGATCTATCTCTGCATATTTTCCAGGGACGCTAGCAAGGAATTGTTGATGGCCACCTGATCAATTATGAATGGAGGGTGATCGTGGTTATCTGGGTGCTCGCCTCTGTCTGCCATTGCTGGATTTTCTGAAAAAGCAAAAGAGGCCATCTCAGGTGCTGTCGAATGAGCGGAACTCTGTGATGCACTGAATTCTGACACAATTGGACTGAGAGAAGGAGAGTGTGAAGGGTGGTCGAGGGGGAACAGGGTGGATGTGAACTCGGGCTCGGAGAGAGGACTCTCCGAGGCATTCCTAGATGAGTAAGGAGGAGTGCTAGATAGCGGTGCCGACAAGGTCGGCCTAAGAGATCTCCGTCCCATCATCTTGATTATTCGAGAAGAGTGTGGATAATGCAAGAAAAGAAGATGATATGCAACAAAATTGTGCACAATTGTGCGGTGTTTTTGATCTTGACCTAAATAAATCTAACAATCAAACGCAAAGCAAGGGTGAATTCACCAACTCAACACGTGAAGCCGTGAAGGTTCGGCTTTTATCTTGTCAATTTTAGCTTGTTTTCAGGTATTTATCTTATCATGAGTCCTTAGAACGCTACGCCTATAGGAGAGAGAGTACTGCCAGGAAAGTGTCCCCGTACTTGTCCTCCTCCTGTGTAACCTGTAACTTGCGCTTTTTGAGGTCCTTGTAACCCTTCTTGGATCCCTACTCAGCCAAAGAAATAGAGGGAGGAAGCCGATAGGCGAAACCGATACTTCGGACCTCGCTCGCAACGGAATCACCCGTGAGCGTACAAGGTCCTACTCGGACGCAGCCGGTGAGACAGACACACCCGTGAAGGCGTGGCCTAGGCTCGGTACTTCGGACAAGGTCGGCGCTCACACAATAGTGAGTCACCAATGGCGACCAAGTCCTACTCGACTACGTACGATAGTAGCGCCAATACTTCGGAAATCCAGGCGATACACAAGGCAGCCACAAGTTGGGTTTTGGGCTCTAATCCTTACGAAGCGCTCACCTCACTTGGAAGGAGACCTTCCCATGCAACCTGAAGACAAGTGAGGGTGTTACTCTCCCCAAGCAATGAATCCAATTACTGATTTTATTTTGGTCAAGTTTTCTTTAGCAGTCCCTTTTTTAATTTTTTTTTGGTGTTGTCGCTTCTTTTGAGTAAATTCAAACAAGCGCCTAACGGTTTTTGTATTTTTTCCTTTATCCTACTTTGTTCCAAAAACAGAGGGAGAATAGAGTCGGAAAAGCCGTGCAAGTCGACACCAAGGTGGAAATCTCACCTTTGTGCCTAGATGATGCATGCAAAGTAAGAAGACTTACAGCGAATCCCAGCTCTCTCCATGCGGGATGCAAAGCAGAATTTTTAAACCTAAGCTATATGGCGATGTGCAAGCGGAAATCGTCCTAGAACAGGCAACTGCTAGCGTGAAGAACCACAAGCTAACTATTAACTCCCAATCCGAGTGTCCGGTCTAGGCTCACCCCTCCTCTGCTCAACACATTTGAGTTAGGAGAAAGCGCTTGTTCGGGTGTGAGCTCGCGGCGCGTGGATCGGGAGCTACTAGCTAACTGTTTAATTAGTCTAAGTCCAAATACGAATCTATAGGAGCATGCAAAGATAATTAGGTGTTTGGACCTATTCTAATCGAATCAAGCAGGACCTAGAACTAAGAGATCAATCCACAAAAGAAAGTGAAAAATGAAAACAAAACCGGAAAATGACGGCGATAAAACGCGATAAAAACCGCGGTGAGCCCCCGGGTGAACAAACACCCGGAAATTAGGCCCGATAGTTTGAGCGTCCAAGTCCAAGTGCCTGTATTATTACAAATTAATAGGTCTCTCTCTCACAAAAATAAATGTAAGCTAATCTAATCACTCTCCCTCACTCCTCCTGCTCTCTCCTGCCGGCGTGACCTAAGAAGGCCGGCTCCACTTCCCAAGGATGCACCGAATCACCTAAGCAATCCGCCTTGCTCCGCGGTCCCTCGCAAGAAGACAAGAAAAGAGACGGTCAGATAGCTCCACAAGATATATCAAAAATGTAAGAGATGGAAAATAATGCTATGGTAAACAATCACACAATCAAACAAAATGTGAACTAATCGCTGTTGCTCCCCGGCAACGGCGCCATTTGTTAATCGCAAAATCGATGTGGTTATATCGACTCACAAGGCGAGTCAACAGTCGGTGTTTGACCACACAAATTCTGAAATTAATCAACAATTAACCCACACTAAAGATCAACAAATTAGAACTAATGTGGAGTTAAAATTTATTTTTAACTCTGCACAAATGGTGTATAGGGACAAGTATGCAGAGAGTTCGAACACAGGGAGCAAACAAGGTAGTTCAAAAATGTGCTCAAGTGAGTGTGTGTGTCAAGTGTCTACACTAAGCAAGCAAGTAAAGGAATTTTTGTGGGTTTTTAATGTTTATATTTTTTATTTAATTTTTGATTTTTATATTTTTGATTTTTAATTTTCTGATTTTTATAGTTTTATATTTTATATATTTTTTTTTCTTTTTCAATATTGGAAAGTAAAGACAATATAATAAAAGACAAGCTGAAATATTTATAAAAATGTGCAAAAATAACTAAAAATTCAGAAATAAATTGTTTTTAATATTTTTATGATTTTCTACTGTTTTTGTGATTTTTGGGGATTTTTCAAGGTGTTTTTGGTATTTTTAATTACTGAAATAAGGCAAAACAGTGGAAATAGGGCTGGCTGTGACTAAAATGCAAGTTAAAATTATCAAACAGCAACCAAAATTTTTCAAACTATTTTTTCAAATAAAAAGGACAAAATGAAGAACAAACAAGAACTGAGTTTGTGATTTTTGGATTTTTTCTACTATTTTATATATTTTTTTGAAGTTTTTAAGTGTTTTTAAATTTTTAGTGTTTTTCTTTTGAGATTTTTAATGATTTTTGGACTGACACTAAAAGATGATAAAATAGACACTAAGTAATTTTTTTTGGAATTTTTGGAGAGGTTTTAATATTTTTTTGGTATTTTCTAAGCTAGACAATGCACAAATAGCCTGTTTTTGATTTTTAATAAATATAAAAGTAAAATAAAATCAAAAACTAAAATGATGGCGTGGAAGCATATGTGTCCAGAAGCTTAAGTCTATTTTTGTGGAATTTTTGGATTTAAAATGATAGGTCAAATAATTAGAGCAATCATCCAATCAATAAACAGTCCTGGCAAGGGCATATGTGTAATTTACAAAACACCCAGGGGCATACACACAATTTTCCACAAAATATTGAACTGAATATTTAATTTCTAGCACCAAGATGCAATTACAAAAACTGCCTGGGCACGCTAGCAATTTTCCCACCAGGGCGCGTGACTTGCACGCGCCTGGCGAGGACTGAAATGTAATATCACGAAACCCTAGGGGCTTACTTGCAAAATATCCAAAAAGTTTACATGTGATACGAAAGTTTAAGTACTAAAACGAAATACACAAATGACCGAGGGTATCCTTGCAAAATGCCCACCCCCTCACGTGTACAGGTCACGTGAGGTGACGTGGCGAAGGACCTGGATGCAAATGTTGAAAGCTTGGGGGCCTCTATGCAAATATTACAAAATATTTAAACTACACAACAAAGTTTTTAGACTGAATAGAAATTTCAAAAAAGCGGGGGTTGACTGCAAAATACCCTCGCCCGGGCGCTGACGAACGGTGGGATGAATCCCACTTATCCACGTGGCGGGTCCTGGCGCGCCGATGACGGTTCGCGGGCGGAGGGCTGAGATTAGATCTCAGCCCTTGATCTGACGGTGCTGGTGATCCGCCATCCAACGGCTGCTGCTGAAGGGGAAGAACGACCAGAAGATCAACGGCGCGCGAGATGGCTGGAAGAACAGAAGATGAACTCGCCCGGGGCGAGTTTGGATCAGGTGGTGTGGGCTCCTCCGGCCTCCTCCCGAGCTGTCGATGGGCTCTCCGTCTTCCTGCAAGTTTCCTCTGGTCGCCTGAAGCCTCGGAGGGTGGCGGTGGCCACCAGAGCTCGCAAGCGAAGGGAGAGGAGCTGGAGCTCCAAAACCACCTCCGGCGAGCTCTCAAAAGGGCTCCAGGATCTTGATAGGCGCTGCTACCTGCACAAAAAGGGGTGATATGATCGGGGGCAAGTTGCCCCGATCACGTGGCGCAAAAGTTGGTGGTGTGCGGGGACGGTTGACAGAAAGAGTGACGGTGGCCGGAGGTGTCTCCGGCGACTGATCGATTTGGCGAATCGATGCACGATAGGAACGAATGAACGAGGGAAATGAAGCGCGAAATGATGAGGAACGAAATGCAAACGAAATTATAGGCGATAAAGCTACCTCAAGCCCAGAATGGGCGAGGGAAGGGGATACCTCGACGGCGTCGCCGGAGGTTGGAACACGCCCCAAACTTGGCTGGTCCACCGCCCTGACGAGCGCTCCACGGAGCTGTCACCTCCGGGAACTCCAAGCAAGGTCAAGGGGGGAAGTTTGGCTGGATGTTGCGGTTCGAATTTTCAAAAAGGATTCAGAAGAGGTTTTAAGGGGTTGACGGTCACGGTGGGAAGAACGAGGTGCGGAGGTTGATTCAACGCTCGAAAACCCAAATAATCATCTGGGCGAGCATGAGGGGTGATAGCAGATCAAGGTTGCAGAAGGTGGAATCACCAGAAGATGAAAGATGCATCCTCGAAAAATCCGCAAAGGCGGACAAAAAACGAGGTAGCAGGAGCTACAGGGGGTAGGGCGTCCAGTTGACCGCGGTCAACTGTTGACCCCTCCTGGTTGGTCCACGTGGACCAACCAGGAAAAACCCTGGAAAAACCTCTCATTAATTCATTTTAAAATACTAAATGGCTGAATTAATTAAAGGTTATAAAATAAAAAATGCTTAAAATTTTATGTAGTATTTTATTCTGATTTTTATTTATTTTTATGAGATTTATTTTTACAAGTTGCCTTTTTAACCTTATATAGGTATAATACCTATGTAGTTTAGTATTTTATTTTTATTTTGTGTGTTTTAATTTCTTTAATTTTGTTTATAATTTTATAAAATTATAAAATACTTTTATACACATAATTATATTTTTATTTTATTTTGTTAATGTATTTTGTATATTTAATAAAATCTAAGAGTATTCTGTACAGGTGTAGATATAGGCAGTATACCTATGTAGTCTTTATACAAGTATTTTTATTTTTATTTTTTTCTTTGCATTTTATTTTAATTTTAATGCACATATATATTATAACTAATATTTACAAAATTATAAAAATAAAAATATAAAAATAATGAATAAATAATAAATTGAATATTTTAATCAGTACACTTATACAATGTGGGTCCAAAACTCAACTTTCAAACCGTAGCTCCGCCAAATGCGAAACCACCACCATTGGATAGATTATTTTCTTCTATATACAATTAAAGGTGAGTACGCTGCATTTGGAGTTTTTATTTGTGAGATACGGGTCTGGGAAGTTGGGATTTTGGATTCTTATTCAGATCAGAACTTTTTATCTGTACATTCTTTTTCTGTGAAATCAATTTTGTATTTTTCTTTATAAAATTATCTACAACTTTCATTTACAAAGTTTCTTTATTTGATGTATAAAAAGTGGAACCAAAAATAGGTCCCAAAATGAATAAAGAATGAATAAAATGTATAGGTATTTTATCTGTATTTTGGCCCTTATCTCCCCCTACTTTATTCCTTGTCGACCTATTCATCAAGATGCCTAGGTCTCGGGGGTTTTGGGTCATAAAATATTTACAATATTTTATTCTTTTTCTTTTCTTTATTTATTCTATAATTTTGGCCTTAATTACAGTATTTTAAACACTATCTGAATGCACATGCATGAATGCTAAGATGCTCTATTTAAGGGTATTTACAGGCATTTGCTAGGGTTTTTGATGCCAAAATGATAGAATAAAGATGATGAAAAGTGGATTCATCAGTTAGTTAGTGCCTATTATGGAGGAAGCTATATGGGTCGTCATGAGGACACAATCTGCAAGGTGTTCGAGAAATTAACAGACACAAGACATGCACAGACCACAAGCCATGCCTACATGCCCAACCCCCTTTACTCTTATCAAAAGAAGGGGAAAGAAGACTGTGGACAATATGTCCACCAACCAAAGTGCCCACATGGGGATCATAGCTGATAAGCTAAATGTGATCGAATATATTTATAAGAAGGTGGACGAATTCCAAAAATCTACCAATATGGAGAAATGATCTAAGATGTCCAAACAAATGGAGGAATTAGCAGATAAGGTATCTAAGATCTAGATACTAGCCTTTGACTACACCCCTGCCCCCATACACCAGATTCACTACATTAAAGGGCAAGGGGTAGGTGATGAATATTCATTTTATCACATTTATTATATCATTTTGGCCTTAAAAATCCCAGCTAATGCATGTAAATAGCGTTATTTTGTACAAATTAACATTCTTTATTTATTGCACCTATTGTGTAAAAAATATAGTTCTTAATGCCAAAAATATGGAATAAAGAAAAGAAAGAGAATAAAATTCCAAAATTTTATGACCCTAAACCCCGAGACCTAGGCATCTTGATGACTGGATCGACAAGGAATAAAGTAGGAGGAGATAAGGGCCAATAATACAATAAAATTTCCATTCTTTAATTCGTCAATAATACTTTTTGGGACCTATTTTATTTTTTATTATTTATACCTCAAATAAAGAAACTTTATCATGAAATTTATAGATGATAATATATAGAAAAATATAAAATTGAGTTTACACAAAAATAATTTACCATGTCAAAATTATACTCTAAATAAAAAGCCAAAATCCCAACTTCTCAGACCCATATGTCCTAAATAAAAAACTCAAAATGTAAATCACCTTTAATTGTATATTACTTTTAATAAGTTATTTAATGAAGTGGTTTCACTCAATTTAGAGTTTAAGGTGTGAAAGTTAGGTTTTGAAACCCTATTGTACATTTTACCTATATAAAATATTCATTTTATTTATTCTTTATTATTTTTATAAATTTTTATTTTCATAATTTTGTAAATATTATTTATAGTATATGTACATAATCAAAACACAATAAAACCATAAATAAAATATTAAAATAAAATATGTATACAAAGCACATAGGTAAAATATCTATACTTATACCTATACAATATACTCCCTATTTATTTAAGTATACAGAATACGTTAGAAAAATACAATAAAATATATTTATGTATATAAAAATAATTTAAAATTTTATAAAATAAGAGAATAAAATAATAAAATAAAAATGCAAACTAAAAATAAAATACCTAAAATATAGATGAATATAACTATAAATATACCCCTAAAAATTAACTTGTAATAAATAAGTTCAAAAAATAAATAAAAATCATATTAAAATACTACATGAAATAATACACGTTTTTTGTTTTAATTGAAAATTAAATAAATCATTAATTTTTGAATTATTTCCCCCCTCTGATTTATCTTTTTGCAAATGACGTGACCCAATCAGGCCACGCCATCCATTGACCTAGTGTCAACTCCCCGACCCCAGGTCTAGGGATGTCAGAACGACTTCCTCTTCTACTTCTCGATTTTTTTACCCATTGATACACAGCTCGAGGGCGATTTGATTCTTCATGAGATTTCTTCTCTGCACATCCTTGATCCACGCAGAGTACCCTCCTGACACCATATATTCTTCCTACACTCGTGTTTCGCCATTGAACGTTGCTCCATCCTCACCTGTACAAAAGACCACCTCCGACTTGTTCTCATTTTGGAACTGTTTTCCCTCTCGATTTCTTCCCCCATTTCGTGTGCCTGGGCTCGAGCTTGGTGACAGCAAGCTCGCCCTCCAGTTTTATGAGGAGAGGTTGAGCGCGGAGGAGTGTTCCAGCCATCTCCGACCACCATCGCCGTCGAGGTACTGATCTCATGGCTCCATCCAGTTGAGGTATTATTTTCGTGTTCTTTAAGTAGCCCCACTTTCTAGCTTTCTTTTTATGCATTTAATCTGGCTTTTAATCGATTGAATCATCTAGAATCCATCATTCGTAGTTCGTCGGAGGCTAGCTCCGACGAACCCCTCCACCGTGTTTCCGACTGTCTCTCGACTCGCCACCACCACCATTGTCCTCCCCTTCTAGTTCTCCACCTGTGCGATCCATCTGCCCAACTAGATCCTTTGTGGATCTGTGATTCGAAGCCCAACCCCTCCACCCTCGTCGGACTTTGCCATCTATCATCATTCCACCTTCGTCTTCCACCAATAAAGGCCCGGACCTCTGCCCCCTTCATATTGCAGAGTTTCCTAACCATTTTGCAGGGCTGGAAGGACCAATCTGAGTGTCACCTGAAGTTGAGGGCACCATCTAGGCATTGAAGACTTCCAGGGCTCCATCATTGAGCCCAGACCTCATTAAGAGATCTGGACGACTCGTCGGAGCCGCAGGAGCACATAGAGGCTATCGGAGTGTCACGAGGAGGCCAGAGGAACGCGCTGGGCTCGATTGAAACTTTCCCCAAGCTAGTTCATCCGTTGTTCTTCCACATCCTCTTTCCGTCGTCTGATCATCAATAGCATCCTAGTTTTCATCAGCACCGTAGATTAGACCCCCTCCGGCACTGCCGGATCAGGGGGTCGATCTGATCCTAGCCGTTGCTGCGCGAAGCGTTATCACGCGCCCTCGAGCTGGCGCGTGGCAAGTGAAAGAAGGACTGACGTCCGTTCACGCCTTAAAGATGGTAATTTGCAACATTTATCCCCTACTTTTTGTCTTTAATTTTTGGTCATATAATATATTTTATTAGTTTAAAACTTTTGGTACATTTGCAAGGAGGCCCCTGCTATTATCTGATATTGCTTATCAGTTCATGCCAGGCCACCTCACGTGTTGTCCCACGTGAGGAGGCCATTTTGCATAGAAGCCTCTGCGACTTGTTGTATTTAATATTAGTACTCAAACTTTCGTTGGCAGTTCAAAGACATTGAGATATTTGCAGTTAGGCCCTCAAGTTTATTTTTATTTGCATTATGGCCATGTGAGTTCATTGATTTTTTGCGTATTTATTATATTTATTAAATATAATGTTCATTCTCCAAAAAATATCAAAAAATAGGGTTAAGCTCTTGATTGAACAAATTTTCACAACACATTTTTAGATGTGCGATTTAGGCCTTTTTAATATTTTATAAAAATCAAAGCAACACGATTTTTACCCTAATTGACTTAAAAACCCATACAAATATAAAAATGATTTGAAAAAATACAAAAGAGTATTTATTTTATTTATATATTTATTTTACAACTCCAAAACACAAAACCCCTAAAAATAGAAAAAGAAAACACATAAAAATTAAAAATGCCCCAAATTTCTTTATAAAAATCTAAACAAATCTTAGAACTCAAAAAACATATCTTTCTATTTAATATTTTTATATTATTATATATATTAAAATTAATTTGAAGGATTTTGGACACTATTTGCTATTTTTAATTTTTTTTCAATCTGACCTATTTATTAAATCCCTGATTTGGGATAGTTTTGACTTTAAAAATCCATAAAAATTAGCAAAATTACTTTAAAAAATCACAAAACACTAAGAAATTATCTAAAATCAAAAACAATTTATTTTCTGTATTTGTTTATTATTATTATTTATAATTGTATTACCTTATATTGTATATATAGCCTCATATATTCCTATATTATATATTTTAAAAGAAAAAGAAATTAAAAATCAGAAAATATAAAAGAAAATAAAAATTCTAAAAAAATAAGAAAAATAAATTAAAAATCTACAAAAATATAGACAAGAATAACACATATTTTTGCGTATTTATTTACATCGATCTCCCGTTTGCTCCCTGTGTTCGACACTCTACACATACTTGCACTATACACACATTTGTAGAGTTATAATAAATTCTATATATATATAGGGTAAAATGTGTATGCCCCCTAGGGGGAGCAAAGTTAGCTCCCCTGCATCTTTTTTCACATATTTTTTTATTTTTTTGAAAATAAAAATTATGTAAATTCATTATTATACCCTATATTATGTCATTCAAATTTCATGCGAAACAGAGACTCCTACGACCTCCATCCAGACAGGGTCGATTTAAAAATCTTGGAACCGTTAAAAAATGACTGTATGGATGGAGGCCGCAGGAGTCTCTATTTCACACGAAATTTGAATGACATAATATAGGGATATAGTGATGAAGATTCACCGGAAAAAATATTCAAAAAAAAGATAAAAAATGGAGAAAATGGGGCAAGGGGAGCTAAGTTAGCTCCCCCTAGGGGGCAACCCCATTTTCCTTATATATATATATATATATATATATACATTGTGTGTTAATTGTTTATTTTGATGAGTTTCATGAGTGGTCACTTCGATGACTGTGGATCCGCCTGTTGGGATTGACAAGACCCTCGTAAAATACGTCTTATCAAATGGCACTGTTGTCAGGGAGAAACGTCGTGTAGATTGGCTTTTTACCCGTGTCTTCTTGCTTATCTTTATTTTCCATTATTTATTTTCATTTCTATTTGCTATTATTTGTTAAATTGTCTAATCACCTCTTCTTTGTTGATTTTGCTGCGAGGTACCACGGATCGAGGGAGGCTCTTCTAGGAGCACCTGCGCACCCACGTGAGGCGAAGTCATCTTCCTAACCTAGCTGACAGGAGGAAGTAGCAAAGGAAGCTTGGAGGACTTTTAAGACATTCACATTTTTGTCTTTTATTTTATTGATTTTATAATTCAAGTGTGAGAGAGACTCATTGATTGTAATAACTCAGGACTCTCTAGGATACTCTGCTATACTTCACGAGGTCCACTACATGAGGAATTGGTCTCTTGGGGGCCTCGTCAGTTTTTGTTGTGTTTTTCTCGCCTTTTCTTTTTATTTGTTTCACAAATTTTATTTTATCTATTTTGTGTGATTGAGACCTAGCATTAGAATCTGATTGACGATAGATTAATGCCAAACACCTAATTACCATTGCTTGCACCTATAGGTCCCGTTTGGACTTAATAAAATTTTTAATTGCTATTTATTTGGACTTGATACTGCATGCCAAGAGAGGTCACATATAGTGCATGGAGGACCCATTGTGGCGGGCACCGAGTAGCATCGAAGACGGGATCGGGGTCTCATTTCTAGATAATTAGCATATTGTTCTTCACGCTATTAGCAATTACTATCATAGGGCGATTTCATGGACTTTGCATTTGCATATAGATGGGTTTCAATTCTGCTTAGCATCCTTGCATAAAGAGAGACGGAGACAAGATGAGCATTTCTACTTAATCATTGATTTTGTCTCGCATTACTTTTCTGCTCTCTCCCTTTGATTTTGATCACCTAGGATCTAAAAAGAATCTACTTCTCGATAGGATTGTGCATTCTTATAAAAAATACAAAAAAGTGATAACAAATAAAATTGAGAATGCTAAGCTTACTCCACCCTAAAATAAATCAAAAAGAAAAATCTTTTTCTTGGGGAGAGTAAACTCCTCATTGTATTCTGTTTTAATTTGCCTATGTACACACTAAGGAGTAGTGCCCCAATCCCGGGCCAACATAGGTGTTTGTACAACATTGTATTCTTACCTAACTCTAAAATGGAAAATATAAGAAGACCAAGCTTTTAGGTCTTCACAGTATTGAGTAGGTGAATTGAGGGGTTCGTTTTGTGTATACTTGTGATTGTTTGTGTGTATACTCGATATCTATGCGCATTTGCGCCTTTTTTCTCACATCTCTTGATTTGGCCTTCGTGTTCTCACGATCACCTTATTTTGTTTCGGAGATGACCGACTAGAGCACTTTTTATCCAAACTTTGCAGATCCCTCGTACCCTCCACCCGGTCCACCTCCATTTTACCAGGAAGATTATGCTCCTGACTTTTCTTTTTGTACATATCCACCTCAGACACAGTCTCAGATCTCAGACTTTTACCCACCGCCTCCATCCTCACATTTTCCACCATCTCACCCACCCGAGACTAATCTGTTGGAGTCACCTCTCATGGAGTCCACCCTTGAGCACTTGACCCAGATGATGGAGCATATGAGATAGATGATTGATGACCTCATTAGCATAAATAAGAGCCGCCATGACATTCCACCATTTGGTGATATGGGTTCGTTCGAGGACTCTTATGAGAGCTTGCATTCGCCAAAATACAAAAAAATGACAAAAATTTAAAAATACAAAAAGATTTCGGGAGACACATAGTTGAACCATTTTGTGAGGAGAGGGCACCTTTGCCAGACCATTTGCCAACACATTCACTCACCCCGTATCCCACCTTTGAGCCCAAGGTCGATAATGTACAGACTGCTCTTCGTCGTCCATGTGTAGATGCTGACTCCGATCTCCTCCCTTGTATGGAGGAGATCCAAAATCTAAAAAAATATTGACTGAACTTGAAGTGGTGGTTGTTGTTAATGAGATCATTGATGCCCCACTTCGCCAGTCCATGACTGATTATCTGCTCCTCAACCCAAGAAGAGAAAGTAAAGGAGCAGATCTGAGCGTCATATCTTGACCATAGCCACTGTCCATGCCATGACCCACTACCCTTCTTCTAGGAATGGGAACACTGCTACACCATTAATTAGATGTACTATTTCTGACCATTCTTGTGATCACATTCTCCTTGAAAGATGTGCTTCAATTAGCATAATACCCATCTCGTTGGTACAGTCTCTTCACTTAGGGCCTCTTAAGAAAACGAGGATGATCACTCAATTTGCTGATGGATCAATAAAGAGCCCGAAGGGTATTCTAGAGAATGTTGTCATTTGGATTCAGGGCATGAGATACACTGTTGATTTCATTGTATTGCCCATGGAGACCTCCACCACTGAGGATCACTCTTCAATCATCCTGAGACGACCCTTTCTCGCCTTTGCGAGAGTCGTTATTGATTATGGATCATGAGAGATTCGTTTCTGTCCTGATGACGAGAGTGTTGTGGTCATCACTGCACCTACTTTCGACCAGAGACTTGCACCCGATGTGACTACATCTGACTTAGCCGACCTGAGGCCAATGACCTATCTGCTGATATCAGAGAGGTTTAATTTTTGGATGATGATGAGACCTGAGAATTCCTCTGCATGTAGGAAGACTCAGAAAGCATAGAACTTGGAGTTCCCTCTTCTTGTGATTGGCGTTGTGTTGATGACATTCTCGGGATTTACACAATAGACACCTTTGAGCGGAGGGCATACTTAGTAGAGACCGAGGATGCCGAATTTGACCTTATTGCTTTCATCAATGAATTCAGGCCTTTCGATGATGACTTAGAGACTGGCCAAGCCAGACTTGACCTTACTACTTCCACTCTGAGTTCAAGCCTTTTCACTTTGATATCTGCGAGACTTCACAGGATGAACCTGACCTGACTACTTCTATAGATGAGCTCGCCCCATTTCATTTTGATGATGACCTAGCAGACACTTCCCAAGCCGTACTTGACCACACTTCTTTCACTGACCAGTTCATGCCTTTTCGCTTTGATACTATTGAAGACCTTCATCAGGTCGATCCTGATCGATTTGTGTCTACTGAGGACCCCGATATCGACCTGCACCTTGTTAGATCCATTTCTCAGCGGTCTCGTAAGAAGGCTCGCTTTCTACCTTCTTGATTTTTGTACATCCTTCATTTGTACATCCATCTCTTTGTATATCCGCTTTTCGTTTTCATTTTTCTTTTTCTACCAAAAGGCATCGCCCCTTTTTTATAGTCTGTTATACTTAGGACGTACTTTGTCCCAAGTAAAGGGGAGTGTGCACCCTGAGTTCTTTCATTCTTTGATCCCCTCTAATGTTTCCTCTATACTTAGGGATATCTTACCCTAAGTATAGGGGGAAACAGTTTGAGTACGATATGTTCATTCCCGCCCTCGATCCTCCCTACCTTGTGTACAATCTGCTATACTTAGGATTAGTTGATCCTAAGTATAGGGGGACGATCGACTCCTCATTCATTCACTTCTCATTTATTCTTTCATTCTTTCCTTATTTGTTATTATTTAGACTCTTTTATACTCAGTACAAGTTATGTCTTCTCTTTTTCTCTCTGATCTATGAAGACATAGCTCAAGCTAAGTATAGGGGGGTCGTGAGGACATAGCTTAACCTAAGTATAGGGGGTCGTATCTGCTTCATATATACTTAGCCATAACTCATACTTTCGTATTTTTAATAAGTATGGCTAAAATACTATATATACTATACAATTAATTAAATCAACTAATAAAAAGATGCATATTATTCCTCAAATTCTTTTTTGTATATACTGATTAATAAATCAGGTAAAATATTTTTGCAAAATGTTTGAAAAATAGTTTGAAAATCTTTTGAAAACTATTTGTAAAATATTTTGTTAAATATTTTCAACCTTTGTAAAAATAATTTATTTGTAAAAATTTCTTTTCTTTGTTTGAAATAAAATATTTGAAAAACTATTTGCAATTGATTTTGAAAATGGTTGCAAAAATTTGGAAAATCTATATATACTATTTGAGAAACCTTTGCAAAATGATTTTCAAAATGCTTGTAAATGTTTGTAAAAATTACTTGCAAAAATTATTTTGGACTATAGTTTTCAAAATTATTTGTAAAAATATTTTCAAATAAGTTTGAGGAATATATAAATCACACAAAAATTCTTTACTAACTATATATATGCCTATAAAAATAATTATCATACCTTGTTTAAATTCTTAAGACCCAACTCTTGTAAATATAAAATGCATTCTCGTGTAAATATTTGTATCTAGTTTTATTATTACAATATCTTTTATTTTGAAAAATCTCAAAAACAATTGGAAAACTAAAAATTCCAAAAACATTTGCAAAATCTTTTCAAAAATTCGTAAAAAGTTCAAAATTTGAAAATTGCACCATGAAAGATTTTCATTGCATTGTACATAGCATAGCATTCACATTTTTAGGATTAAGTTTGATAATTGAACTAGTCTGAGTAAAGTTGAAGATTGGAGCTTGGTTGGTCCTTAATGCACCTAACTTCACTAAAACCTTATGGGAACTAGATTTAAGGTACTTCAGGTCTATTCAGATTTAATTCTTTGAGACTCACAGATGGTTTCAAGACACCTCAACTGCCCAACTAGAACTTTTCGAGACGTACGCATGACTCTTGTCGACCATGAAAAACTTTGGACACTTGCACCTTTCAATTGGCTCAACTCAGTTGGAGTGGTGAGGGGATTGGGTTTGTCGATATGAAACGCACACGAGTGGAAACATTCATCCTCGTCCAGGGAGGGAAGTGCACCCCAACCCGTCTAGTGGCGTCGACGTCTAAAACATGAGAGTGTGGGTTGCAATAATGCTTCAAAAGAGGGGTAGTCTTCTGTCTCAAGAGGAAAAACTCGTTATGTAAATGTTATTGTATATAGTATTTAAAAATACTCCAAAAAAGTGGGCATGCCTGATTGAAAATAAAATGCCTGCCAGAGTGTATATATTTGCATAGTCAATAAGCAAGCTTGAGTTTCAAAGCCATATGTATGTGAGCCTGCAACTGGATGACTTGACTACACTGATCATGCATCGTCGGATAGATAGCTACACTGGCTACCGTCCATTCTCTTCTTCTCCCCTCTTCTTGAGTCGGATGCATTTGAACTTAGAAGGGAATACCCCGCTCCTCAAGGAAAATGTTGCTGGATTGGAGAATCATTGGGTTGTCATCCTGGAGAAGTCAGTTCTTTTGTCATTTCAGTTGGGAAAAGCCACTATTAGTTACAATGTACAAGTCAGCTTCATAGTCATAAGGGTTCGCATATGATGTAGACTGATATCGACATGGCTATTGAGGTGGTTTGAACCGAGTTCTGTGACTCTCGAAGGTTGTTGTGTTTCAAATCCAGTTTCCGACCAGGTTCTACATACATTCTCACACCAAGGTATGACCTGAGCTCTAAACTTTGATTTTGTGAAGACAAGTTTGAGAATTAAAATCAATCCACTTTCTATCTTTTTCTTTTCTTTATTTTTATTTTCTACACTTATTGCATAAGTGTTGCTAGGGACTAGCAAAGGCAAGTATGGGGGGGACGGCGATGAACCTCCATTTCATCACCTTTATTCTATCATTTTGGGCTTAAAAACCTTAGCTAATGCATGTAAATAGCATTATTTTGTACAAAATAACATTCTTTATTTATTGTATATAAAATATAGTTTTTAATGCCAAAATTATAGAATGAAGAAAATAAAAGAAAAATAATAAAATGTCAAAGGTATTTTATGACCCTAAACACCGCGACCTAGACATCTTGATGGCTAGATCGACAGGGAATAAAGTATGGGGAGATAAGGGCCAATAATACAATGAAACTTCTATTATTTAATTCATCAATAATCTTTTTTTGAGACCTATTTTATTTTCTATTATTTATACCTCAAATAAAGAAACTTTGTACATAAAAGTTGTAGATAATAATATATAGAAAAATACAAAATTGAGTTTACACAAAAATAATCTACTGTATACAAATTATACTCTAAATAAAAAGCCTAAATCCCAACTTCTCGGACCAATATCTCCTAAATAAAAACTCAAAATATATCAAAATCACTTTTAATTTTATATAATTTTTAATAAGCTATTTAATAAAGGTGGTTTCATTTAATTTGGAGTTAAGGTATGAAAGTTAGGTTTTGGACCCCTATTGTATATTTTACCTATATAAAATATTCATTTTATTTATTCTTTATTATTTTTTATAAATTTATATTTTTATACTTTTGTAAATATTATTTATAGTATATGTAAATATTTAAAACACAATAAAATTATAAATAAAACATTAAAATAAAATATGTATACAAAGCACATAGATGAAATACCTATACTTATACCTATACAATATACACCCCTATTTGTTTAAGTATACAAAATACATTAGAAAAACACAAAAAAAAATTATGTATATAAAAATAAATTAAAATTTTATAAAATAAGATAATAAAGTAATAAAATCAAAAATACAAATAAAAAATATCGAAAATATAAATGAATATACCTATAAATATACCCTTAAAATTAACTTGTAATAAATAAGTTCAAAAAAATAATAAATAAAAATCATATTAAAATACTACATAAAATATTACACATTTTTATGTTTTAATAAAAATTAAATAAATCATTTATTATTTATTTCCAATTTATTTTTGATTTTTCCCTCTGATATATCTTTTTGCAGATGATGTGGCCCAATCAGGCCACGCCATCCATTGATCTAGGGTCAACTAAAGTCGAGAGCACCCTCCAGGCGTTGAAGACTTCTAAGGCTCAATCATTGAGCCCCATACATCATTGAGGAATCCGGATGACTCCTCGGAGCTGCAGGAGCACGTAGAGGCTATTAGAGTGTCGCGAGGAGGCTGGAGGAACGCGCTGGGCTCAATTGAAACTCGCCCCAGGCGAGTTCTTCTGTTGTTCTTCCATATCCTCTTTCCGCCACTCAATCATCAAAAGAGTCCCAGTTTTCATCAGCAACATTGGATTAGACCCCCTCCAGCACGGTCAGATCAGGGGATCAATTTGATCCCGACCGTTGCTGCGTGAAGCGGTATCTCCCACTTTTTGTCAAGTGAAAGGACTATCGTCCGATCGTGCCCTAAAGGGGGTCATTTGAAAAATTTATCCCCCACTTTTTGTCTTTATTTTTTGGTCCTGTAATATATTTTATTAGTTTAAAACTTTTGGTACATTTGCATGGAGGCCCCTGCTGTTATCTGATATTTCTTATTGGTCCATGCTAGGTCACCTCATGTATCGTCCTACATGAGGAGGTCATTTTGCATAGAAGCCCCTGTAGCTTGTTGAATTTAATATTAGTACTCAAACTTTTGTTGGCATTCAAAAACTATGGGATATTTGCAGTTTCGCCCACAAGTTTATTTTTATTTGCATACATGCCCCTGCGAGTTCATTGAATTTTATGCATTTATTTATTTATTAAATATAGTTTTTGTGCTCTAAAAATTATCAAAAATAGGGTTAAGCTCCTGATTGCACACACTTTCACGTCACATTTTTAGATTTGCAATCCTTTTTAATATTTTATAAAAATCAAAACAACATGATTTTACCCTATTTGACTTAAAACCCATATAAAATATAAAAATGCTTTGAAAAATTCCAAAAAAATTATTTACATTATTTATTTATTTATTTTACAACTCCAAAATCCAAAAGGCCAAAAAATAGAAAAAGAAAACACATAATTAAAAAGCCTTAAAATCCTTTATAAAAATCTAAAAAATCTTAAAACTCTAAAAATATCTATTTCTAATTTAAAATTTTCTTTATATTATTATCTACATATTAAATTGATTTAAAGGATTTTGGACACCATTTGCTATTTGTAATATTCATTCTCCAGCTTATTTATTAAATCCCTGATTTTGTATAGTTTTTACTTTAAAAATCCATAAAAAAATAGCAAAATTACTTAAAATTCACAAAACAGTGAACAAATCATCTAAACCCAAAACAATTTGTTTTATGTATTATTATTATTATTATTATTTATAATTCTATTACCTTGTATTATGTATATAGCCTTATATATTCCTATATTATATATTTTAAAAGAAAAAGAAATTAAAAATCAAAAAAATAAAAAAATAAAAATTATAAAACAAAAATTAAAAATATAAAATTAAAAACCCACAAAAAATATAAACAAGAAGAACACACATTTTTGCGTATTTATTTGCACCGATCTCATGTTTGCTCCTGTGTTCAACACTCTACACATACTTGCACTATACACATATTTGTAGAGTTATAATAAATTTAAACTCCACATATTTAGCTATTGATTGCTTTATATATATTGTGGGTTAATTGTTGATTTTAATGAGTTTCGTGAGCATTCGCTTCGATGATTGTTGATCCGCTTGTAGATTAACAAGACCCTCGTAAAATCCGTCTTATCAAATGGTACAGTTGCTAGGGAGTAACATTGCGTATATTGGCTTTTTAATCGTGTCTTCTTGCTTGTCTTTATTTTCCTTTATTTATTTTCATTTCTATTTGATATTAGTTGTTGAATTGTCTAATCACCTTTTCTTTGTTGATTTTATTGTGAGGTACCACGGATCGAGGGAGGCTCTTCTAGGAGCGCGTATGCACCCACGTGAGGCGAAGTCGTCTTCCTGACCTAGCCAACAGGAGTAAGTAGTAAAGGAAGCTTGGAGGACTTTTGAAGACATTCACATTTTTGCCTTTTATTTTATTGAATTTGTAATTCAAGTGCGAGGCAGACTCATTAATTGTAATAACTCATGATCTTCAGGACACTCTGCCATACTTTAGAAGCTCCACTTCCCAGAGGGATTGTTCCCTTGGGGGCCTCATCAGTTTTGTCGTGGTTTTCTCGTTTTTCTTTTTATTTGTTTCACGATTTTATTTTTATTTGTTTTGTGTGATTGAGCCCTAGCATTAGGATCTACTTAACGATGAATTAAGATCAAACACCTAATTATCATTGCATGCACCTATAGTTCCCATTTGAACTTAGTAAAATTTTGAATTGCTATTTATTTGAAATTGAGACCGTGTACCGAGAGAGGTCGCATACAACGCGTGCATGACTCATTGTAGCGGGCACCGAGTGGCATCGAAGACCAGACCTTGGTCTCATTTCTAGATAATTGGCATATTGTTCTTCATGCTAATACCCATTACTATCCTTGGGCGATTTCATTATCTTTGCCTTTGCATATAGATAGGTTTCAATTCTGCTTAGCATCCTTGCATGAAGAGATATGGAGGCAAGGTGAGCACTTCTACTTAGCACGCATCAGTGATTTTGCTTTGCATTGCTTTTCCGCTTTCTCCCTCAGATTTTGATCACCTAGGAGCTAAAAAGAATCGATTCCTAGATAGGTACGTGCATTCTTATTAAAAATACAAAAAAGTGATAACAAATAAAACTGAGACTGCTAAGCTTACTCGACCATGAAATAAATCAAAAAGAAAATCTTTGTCTTGGGGAGATTAACCCCCTCATTATATTTGTTTTAATTTGCCTACGTACACACTAAGGAGTAGTGCCCCAATACCAAGCCAACCTAAGTGTTTGTACAATATTGTATTCTCATCTAACTCTAAAATAGAAAAGTTAAAAAGACTGAGCTTTTACGGTCTTCACAGTGTTGAGTAGGTGAATTGAGGGGTATGTTTTGTGTATACTTGTTGTGATTATTTGTATGCATACTCAATCTCTCTGTGCATTTGTGCCTTTTTTCTCACATCTCTTGATTTGATCTTTGTGTTCTCCCGATCACTTTCCTTTTTATTTCAGAGATGGCATACTGGAGTGCTTTTTATCCGAACTTTGCAGATCCCCCGTACCCTTCAGCCGGTCCACCTCCATTTTATTAGGAGGACTTTGCTCCTGACTTCTCTTTTTGTACATATCCGCCTCAACCACAGTGTCAGACCTTGGACTTTTACCCGCCACCTCCACCCTCACATCTCCCACCATCTCACTCACCCGGGACTGAGCTGTTGGAGTCACCTCTCATGGTGTCCACCCTTGAGCACTTGACCTAGATGATGGAGCATATGAGATAGAGGATTGATGACCTCACTAATGTAAATAAGGGCCACCATGACACTCCATCATTTGATGATATGGGTTCATCCGAGGACTCTTATGAGAGCTTGCAATCACCCAAAATAAAAAAAAAGAAAATTTTAAAAATGCAAAAAAGATTTCGGGAGACACATAGTTGAGCTATTTTGTGAGGAGATGGCACCTTTGCCCGACCATTTTTCCACACATTCACTCAACCCATGCCCCACCTTTGACCCCAAGGTAGACAATGTACAGACCGATCTTCATCGTCCTTATGTAGATGCTAACTCCGATCTCCTTCCTTGTATGGAGGAGATCCAAATTCTAAAAAAAGTATTGACTGAACTTTAAGTGGCGGCTGCTATTCATGAGATCATTGATGCCCCACTTCACTAGGCCATGACCCGATTATCTGCTCCTCAACCCAAGAAGAGAAAGTGGAGGAGCAGATCAGAGCATCATATCTTGACCATGGTCACTGCCCACACCATCACCCACCACCCTTCATCTAGAAAAAGGAACACTGCTAAACTATTCAACATATGTACTATTTATGACCACTCATGTGATCACACTCTACTTGACGGTGGTGATTCAATTAGCAAAATACCCTTCTCATTGGTACAATCTCTTCACTTAGGGCCTCTTAAGAAAATTAGGATGATCTTCAATTTGCTGATGGATCAATAAAGAGGCTGAAGGGTATCCTAAAGAATGTTGTCATTTGGATTCATGGCATGAGATACACTGTTGATTTCATTATATTACCCTTGGAGACCTCCACCACTGGGGAGCACTCTCCAATCACGCTGGGACGACCCTTTCTCGCCTCTGCGAGAGTCATTATTGATCATGGATCAAGAGAGATGCACTTCCGTGCTAATGACGAGAACGTTGTGGTCATCACTGCACCAACTGCCGACCAAAGATCTGATACAAAATCCAGCACCAAGTCAATATCTTCTGAGTCAGAAGAAAAGTGTACTACGGTTACGACAGTTGGGCCATGGTTACAGAACCCAACCATAGAATCACTCCCATCTAGAGAGGATATTACCTATCATTTGGTTTGCCAGCTCATTCAAGATGCCACTCTTCATGCATCTCCCTGCACTTCTGGAGACTCAGAGGTCTATCCAAACCTATCAGTTCCATTTTTTTAGGACCATCCAAGAGTGAGGAAGATGAGTCGGACATAGCCTTTGCCAAACTACGACACATCTTTCGTGATCTGACCCTGGAATCCATTCGGTTCATGGTAGATGAAGCTACACAAGATCCACCCACATCACAACTAGATTCAGTAGTGTCAGAGCCAGACTTTTTAGATGATGCATATCTTCTTGAGCTCAAACCATTGGCCCCTACTCTCAAATATGCCTTCGTTGCAGCACCTAAGGGAAAGTTTCTGGTCATCATCTGCTCACATCTGACCGAAGAGTAGGAAATCTGCCTGCTAGAAGTATTAGAGAAAAACCACAAGGGAATAGGTTGGAGATCGTTGGATCTCCAAGGTATTAACCCAACTCTTTGTTCACATCATATATACCTTAAGGACAATGCTAAACCATCTCGTGAATTCCAACGTTGGTTGAATCAATTTTACGGGAAGTGGTTAAGACTGGGATAGAGAAATGGTAAGGAGCAGGGTTCGTTTATCCTATCTTGGACTCCAAGTGGGTGTCATCCTTACATGTAGTTTCAAATAAGTCATGACTCCAGATCGTCACCAATGAGGGAGAGGAGATCGTGACATGAGTACCCACGTCGTGACACGTCTGTGTGGATTACAGGCTTTTGAATGCCGCGATGAAGAAGGATTACTTCCCACTGCCATTTATTGATCAGATTTTGGAGAGACTTGCGGGAAGAATATACTTCTGCTTTTTGGACGGGTACTCGGGCTACAATCAAGTAGCCATCTCCCCTGAGGACCAGGAAAAGACAACATTTACTTGTCCCTTCGGTACTTATGCATTCAACCTCATGCCTTTTGGGCTTTGTAACACCCCTGACACTTTTCAATGATGCATGATCGTGATATTTGCCGAAATGGTTGGAGTTTACCTGGAAGTCTTTATGGATGACTTCTCAGTCTATGGTGATTCATTCAATGATTGTCTCGCATACCTAGACCGAGTGTTCGAGTAATGTAGGGAGGTTAATATGATGCTCTCCTAGGAGAAAAGTCATTTCATGGTCAAGGAGGGCATCGTGTTGGGGCACATCATCTCCAAGAAGGGAATGAAGGTTGATCCAGCCAATGTAGATGTGATCAAGAAACTTGAGCCACCAATCAACGTGAAGCAAGTGTGGCCTTTTTTAGGACATGGCAGACTTTATAGGAGATTTATCAAGGTTTTTTCAACCATCCTCTGACTGTTGATTGAGCTCTTAGGGAAAGACACCTAGTTTATTTTATATCACAAGTGTCTTGAGGCCTTTGAGCTGCTCAAAAGAAAGATCATTGTAACTCTCGTCCTACAAGCTCCCGACTAGTCCCTTCCCTTCGAGATCATGACCGATGCCTCAGATTTTGCAGTAGGGTTTGTGCTAGGACAGATAAGAGATGGAGTCACTTATGATATTTACTACGCAAGCAAAGTTTTGGATCCATCTCAGAAAAATTATACTGTGACAAAAAAGGAAATGCTTATCATAGTCTTTGCCTTATAAAAATTTAGATCGCTACTTCTTGGATCGAAGGTAACAGTGTGTACAGATCATTCAACCAACCGATACTTAATGGCAAAGAAAGACGCAAAGGCACGTCTTCTGAGATGGGTACTTCTACTTCAGGAATTTGATTTGGAGATTAAAGATAAACATGGAGTGAAAAATGTGGTGGTTGACCATCTATCTCGGATTGAACAAGAAAAAATCCATGATTCATAATCCTTCCTAGACGAGTAAATTTCTATTATCGAATCCCTTCCATGGTATGCCGACATGGTTAACTATATTGTCTCTAAGAAAGTTCCCCAGGGTTGTCCCAAGAATAGAATCGACTGACTTAAGCCAAAATCTTGACACTATCATTAGGAGGATCTGTTCCTTTTCTTCGAAGGATCGGATTGTTTATGGAGAAGATGTATTCGTCAAGAGGAATACGAAAGTGTCCTCACACTATGACACACTTTAGAGGCTAGAGGACACCACTCCGAGAAGAGGACCGCTGAGAAAATATCACAATGTGGATTTTATTGGCCGATCTTGTTTAATGATGCTTACAATTTTGTCAGGTCGTTCCCGGTCTGTCAGAGATAGGAGGGACCATCAGTCCCAAAGATGCCATGCCCATATAACCAACGATCATATGTGTTGTATTCGATGCATGGGGCATTGACTTTATGGGCTCATTCCCTAACAACCATGGATTTGAATAGATTTCTCGTGGTGGACTATCTTTCAAGGTGGGTAGAGGCTATCCCTACTCGATCTGTAGACAACAAAACTGTCTGTATATTTCTAAAAGATCATATTATTTCAAGTTTTGGGATCCCTAAGGTTCTGATATCTGATGGGGGTATCCACTTTGTCAACAGGGGGTGAAGAAGTTGACTAAGGACTACGACATCGAGCACCGTATTGTTAGTCCTTACGAGTCCTTACCACCCACAATCCAATAGCATGGCAAATGTGTCAAACAAGGAGGTCAAAGGAATTTTTTTACAGAAGTTGGTCCTCCATGTCAGGAAGAATTAGTCCCAACTCTTGGACCAAGTTTTATGGGCTTACAAGATGACATATAAGACCCCATTGAGCACCTCCTCGTTTAGAATGGTATTTGGAGAACCATGTCATTTGTCTGTATAACTAGTGCACAAATCATAATGGGCAATCAAAAAGATCAACTGGAATTGTCACCAAGGAAAGAAGAACAAAGATATGGATTTAAATGGGCTCTCGGAGATCAGAAACCATGCATATGAAAACATCACAATCTATAAGGACAGAGTAAAGAAATGGCATGACAAGCACATTAGAATAAAGAACTTCATCCCAGGGCAGAAAGTATGGTTGTTTAATGCAAGGGTGAAGATTTGTCAAGCCAAGCTGAAATTGAAATGGACGGGACCTTTCATCATTAGGAAAGTACACAACAATGGTAGTGTTGAGATTTCTGAGACAGCAAACAACGTAGACACTTCTCTAGTCAATGGACAACTTATTAAGCAATTTGTCGAATCAAATGAGCAATTAGTTCAGGTTGAGCAGATCTCCTTCACACGGGGTACAGAATCAGATGAAAGACTCCCTCAGCCCATGTGAAATCTTGCTAAATGAAGCCATCCTCTTCAGTGCAGCTAGAAGTTTCAACAGATCACGTGTATATCCACCCCTGATCTAGTCGGTCCTCCACATGTGATTGCTCTTTCTTAGGCTGATCTGAGCCTAGGTATTGGGGGGGTGATATCATCTTGTATACAACACTTCTATTCTTTATTCTCACCTCGACCGCCCCATTCCTTGCTCTTCTGTTATACTTAGGTCCTCAAAAGCCTAAGTATAGGGGATAAATCGAGTTCTCATTTCTTTTCACTCAACTATACTTGGTACGGGATATGTCTACATTTCACTTTGTGTCATGAGGACATAACACTAGCTAAGTCTAGGGGTGTGTGTATATATGTTATATACTTTATCTATAGCTCGTACTTTAATTATTTTCATTAAAAATCGAGTCTGGATTTAAATATTGTGTATACTTTACAGATTTTCTTTTGTTTTCTGAACTTTTTACAAAATTAAGGGGGTATAACAAGCTAAAAAAATAACTTAAGGTTTTGTCCCTGACATTTTCACTATTACTTAAGGCTTGATGATTTGAAAACACTTGGTTTTTGAGGAACTTTGATTTAGAGTTAACTGATCTTAGTCATTAGGGTTGAGACTTAATAATCCACACTCCTCTAAGTTTGAAAGATATGGATGTTGTATTTCAATCTCAATCTCTACCTTTTAAGAATATGATCAGCACATCACTTGCACAGCTGCGTGATTAATGAGATGAGTTGAGATTTCACTTGGGGGACTGAGACTGGAGATTTGAGTCTAGACCCGATTTAATGATGCTCGAGGATGGGATAAAATTGATGAAGGCTTCATGAAACCTGAGTATCAGAAAACCCTAGATAGTATGTGATAAGTTCGCATGGTATCTTTTGATACTAACCTATGTGTCATGGTGTAATGAAACCAAGTAATTATTGATCAGTGTGTGCCAACTTTATAAAAGTAGTGGAGCTAGCCTACAAAAATATTGTTGAATGAAAAAGAGCTCTCAATTATAAAGTCAAATTCAAAGAGTTTCAATCAAAGGCGAGCACTCCCAATCATTTCAAAGTGTCCACTCAAGAGGATCCTTGTTCCAATGTAAGGGAGAGAAGAAAATACACAAACACACGACCTCCATCATCTGTCCTGTCATATACATTTCAAGTCTGACAAACTACTAAGACGGTAGATTGAATGCAAGAACTGATTTATTCCCTAGTGTTGAGAATTGGTTCTTGAGAAGAGTGTCCTGGATCAGGACTTTGAGTGGCGTTTCAACTCGACTCTCATGATTGCAGTACACACTGAACTTCGTATTTCTTATGTTATATGTATAAATAGAGAGTCTGATAATTAGAGAAATTTGATTCCTTTAGACTAGAGCTTGGTTCAAACTTAGGATTTTAATACCACTGAAACCAAGGATTCTTAATGAGACAAGTCTTGAAACTCGCACTTACACAGTTAGGGATTCAACCTTCTAACTCACTAAAAATTGTTTGGGAACAAGCAAAGATTTAAGTATAGGGGTGTGATGAATCCATGATTCATCTACTTTATATGGAAATATTGGAAAAATCTCCTTAATAAATCACTAAATAAATCCCCTAAATGGAATTATTAACATTCATTAACTATGCTATAATTAAGGTAATCTATAATTAAGGTAAAATTTTGTAAGAAAATAACCTTATTTTGACCTTATTTGAGCTTATTATTTTATGTATAAAAATACAGTATTTTGACCTAATTTTTCTTATATTATATTCTTTGATTAATTAACTGATTAAGCATAAATTAAAACCCACAAAATCATAAAAATCAGAAGAAAATACAAAAAATGAGATTGTATATTTTATGCATATGTTATCTTTGTTGATGTTATTTTACCTTTTTCTAACCTATAAAAATCCATAAAAACTAGATTAAATTTGTAAAAATTGTATACGGATTAATTCACTAATTAAAATCAAATAAAAATACAAAAAATCATAAAATGCAAAATACGATATTTCATTTTCTATAGATCATTTTCTCACGGGTTAATCATTCATTATAAAATGTGATCGATGCGTCGTTGTTCGCCCAAAAAGGAAACCTAAAACAATCACATAATTTTATCTAAATAAATAAAAGAAAAGGATGGATATGCTTTTTATTAACCTGGTATAGCTCCTAGGGTCGAACACAATGAGGCAACAATTAAAAAATAAGGATTATTAATTTCTAAAAAGAAATCAAAGAGGTTCTTTTTCTTCCTCTTCTCTTTTTGATGTTTTTAGGGTTTTTATTCTTTATGTATTTTTATGGAATTTTTTTTATATTTTTATGTTTTTTTATTTTATTAATATTTAATTTTGCATTTTTTTAAATTTTTAAAATAAAACAAAATGAAAGATATGAAAATAAATAAAACCAAGCACTTTTTGTAACTTTCAAATATAATAAAAATGTTCAGAAAATTTACCAAAAATTAAAAATCTTTTTGTGTTTTGGTAATTTTTTTACATATTTTATGTTTTTTTAGATTTTTTTAAGGATTTTGAAACTGAATAAAAATAGAAACAATTCTTAAAATAAATTAAGCTATTATTTTTGGTGTTTTTAAATAAAAAATAAAAACAAAAATCAAAGAAATATACATAAACAGGAAGGTAATTTTTAAGCTTCAAACCAGGCTATATTATATATTTTTTTATTTTTAAAATTGTTTTTTGTGATTTTTTAAGGTTTTATGTGATTTGTAGTTTTTTTGATCTTTATAAGGAATTTCCAAACAAAAATTGCATAGAAATTGAAACAACTCAAAACATCTACCGTATTTTTCGGACTTTTTAAAGATCTTTTTCAAATTTTTATGAATTAAAAACAATAAACATGATAAATTTGGAGAGTTTTTGATTTATTAAAAAAGAAAGTAATTTATTTTTGCAAGAAAAAATTTCAAAAATTAAGAATGATAAAATAAGATAGCATGAGTTAACAGAAATTTTTATGGATTTTATGAAGCTATTAAACTATTTATTTTATGTAGAATAGACAAGAAAATAAAGTTCAGAGATGCAAGGACTAAACTATAATTTCAAAAAAAATTCAAAGCATATGTGAAGAGCTTTATTTGTGTAATTTTCACATAATAGGCACATGTGGATCACGTGAGCACATTGGATAAGGATCTTTTAGCAGTTACAAAAATGTCCGAGGGTTAAATAAGAAATTTAGCCAAAATTTCTGGCTCGGAGGATGAAGGTGCTCATATGCTCGAAGATGATGTGTTCATGATCTTTAGATGCTTCGTTCAGGCGAAGGATCCATTAGACTTCGGATCCGAAGAAGTTCCTATAATAGAAACTGAAGCTGGAGGGATTGATATCTCGGCCTGAATGTTAGAACAAATGGAATGAATGGGAATTGGATGGATGATCGTGTTCCTTAATGCAGTGGTAGAGGGAGGAGCTGAAATCTCCATTCACGGATTTGATCGAAGGAGTTAGGTTGTAGTAGGAGAATGGAGAAATGGATCAATAGAATGTGTGGAGAAGCAATTCGATCGGGGAGGTGGTGGACCTCCAATCACAGTGATCGGAGATTTAGGAAATAGTGAAATTACAGATCTAGAAACCAAAAAATAGAGAAATAAAAAACAATGAAATTTAGATTACCTAATGGAGTGGAGTGCCCGTGCTGGAGGTGGAACTTCCGGGTCTTGACCTTGATGGCTTGGAGGGGCTAGAGGTTAGGCTCATCAGATTGGCGGAGCGCAACGGTGATGCCGGATCAGAGGCTCAATCGATCTAATCCTTACTGCAACGATGTCTTCTATGCCATGTCACTCACGGAGAAAAGACAGAGCTCACCGGATATGAAGGCCACGACCAAAGATAGAAAATGGGAGCAACTCCATGTGAATAAATAGGATGAGAAACCATGAATTTCAAACAAAATTTTGGTGTGTAAAATGAGGTGGGATGTGACAAAAAAAATATACGGGCATGAATTAGGGTTGTATGGACTATAATCGGGCAAAGAAATCGGGTAAAAAAGGTGTAGGAGTTGGTTAGGAAAATTCCGAGAAGATGTCGAATTTTTACATTATTCGGGTTTGGATATGGAGCAGAGAAGTTGACTGTGGTCAAAAAATTTATTTGGACCAATAGGAGCAGTTCGGAGAAAAAGACAAAATAAACTACATGACAAAAATAAATAAGTTAAATAGAAATAAATAGGAATAAATTAGAAAAAGGTTTTAAATAAAAATTTGTTAAAATAAATAATGTTAATAATTTAATAAATAATTTTATGGGTTTTTAATAAATGAAGTTAATTAATTAATATAAAATAAATAAAAACCTTTATCAATACGTATGAAATACCTATATATACAACAATCTAATTTTAATAAATTATATTTACAAATAATTATATAACTTAATAATTTATTTATTTACATAATAATTTGAAGATTTTAAACATATTTTTATTTTTATTTTTAAAACTAATTCAATGGTACATATAAATAGGGGTATATACAAAATAGGTACATTATACCTATATACTAAATACCCAATTTTATTTTTTTATTATTTTTGGTTTTTGTTATTTTTATTTGAATTTTATATAAATAAAATAAATATATACATAATATTTAAAAATACAATATGTGCAAATATATACAAGAAAATAAATAAATAAAAATGTATACAATAAATACATATATATAAGTAGGGTTTAATGGGGCCGCCCCAACATGGTTGCCCCACCTCATTTTCGATGTTTTTTTTCAAAATATCGCCATATATATTCATCTATATATCCCCCCTATATGTCGTTTGAATTTGGTCAGAAACAAATACTCCTATGTCCTCCATCTAGAATAGGCCGATTACAACAATGTTTAGACCGTTAAAATTACCTATTCTAGATGGAAGGCATAGAAGTCTTTGTTTCTAACGAAATTCGAATGACATATTGAAGGGATATGTGAATAAATATACATGATGATATTTTTCAAAAAAATAAAAAAATTTGAGGAAAAATAGGGGGGCAACCCCATTTTTCTCATATAAGTATACCGATAGAGTCCCAAAACCTACTTTTTGCATATTAACTCTGATTTCAGTGAAATAAATTTTATTTGATAGATAATTTTATAAATTGAACTTTAAAAGTGAGTCCCAATTTGGAATTCATACGGCCAAGTTATGAGGTTTGAAACTTAGACTTTATAGCTTTTAGATTTTGAGATTTATTGATATTTATTTGTAATTATTTTTAAGCTATATTGATATATTTTTATTTTTTGTATTGATTTTTATGAATAATTTGGAAAAAGAATTGTAGTTATTAAGAATTTTATAAAAAACAAAGAAGGTTTATATACATATGGTACATATATACAAATGGTTCAAATGCCAAAACTCACACGATTTATTCTAAGATTTTTATAGTATTTTTATTAAATAGTATTAGTTACAAAACAAAGTTTAAAAGTGAGTTTGGTCAATTTGGAATTTTCTATATTTAAATAATTAATTAATCATTATGTTAATATCTACATCAGAAAATAAAATGAAAATAAAATGCAATGCAATGCACAATGCAAGTGGAAGACACTATGAGCACAAGATCTGTTATTTTGATCTTTAATCCAATAAAAGATTGATCAATTATTACTTGAAATTAATCACAAATCAAAAGAGGTTAAATTAAGAAATATTTATCAATTTAATTTTAGGTTGCAGGCTAAAATAATTGATCAATGAATTATCTTGCAAATGAAGAGATCAAAAATATCCTCGAAATTCTCTTTAAATTAATCCTCAATTAAATGGATTTTAATCACATAAAATATCAGGGAATTTAATTAATTCCTCCTCAATTTTTATCTCATGAAATTGATTTTTAATCATTACAAGAGGATTAAGCTAATTAAACATCCTTAACTACATCCCTACAGAATAAATCAATAATTTTCTTAATATATATATATAATAGCATAATTTTGTCAAAATGCAGCCTGCATAGATCAGATAAACCATAAATAATAATCGCTAATAAAAAGCCCTTATGATTTGCTTCAAAATGACATATCGTGCGTAACAATTGGAGTTTGAATGAGAAAGATATGCAAAAACAAAATGCCATGGACTAAAATGTATTAAAATAAATATTTTCTTTTCATTGAGGTCCCTAGAGAGACTTATCTCTAATTATGGAAACATGACGGGTCCTCTGATCTAATTTACCCCTAGACGGGGTCTTTCTGTAATAAATAGAAGGCGCAGAGGCTCAAATGCAAATTGCCAAAGAGAGCATGTGTGGCGCACGTGGACAGGATGGCAGGGATGTGTGCACAATACTCTGGAGTGGTGGAAGCCTTCCCAGCAATTTACCCCCTCTGCACGTGTGGGGCACGTGCGGAGGAGGTTCGATGAGCAAAGCTATGGTCCATGTAGAGCTTCGAGTGCCTAGCCTCCACGTGGCAGTGAAGAGAGGCTCAGCTAACCTGGACCTCTAGGTGTGGATGTAGGCTCGGGAGAGGGACGCGTTGTGGCTTTGTAGCCTTTGGATCAAGCGATTTCCCTCAATCCAATAGTGGCTAGGAGTGTATGGGGCTAGTGGTGGCCGGAGCAGCGGTGTGCAGAGAAGGTGCAATCGAGGGTGGCTGAGGCGGAAGTGGACGGTGACAGTGGAGCTGTGGTTGGCATCAGAGGGGAGAGGACAGAGTCGCTCCCTCAACTGACACATGGTGTGTGGGCAACGGCTGAGAAAATGGGGTCAAGGCGCCTAGAGGGAAACACAACTATATGATGGTGAAGACGTTGGCGAGACCCGGAGGAGCTTGGTGGTGAATGAGAGGTGGCTGAGTGGGGTCAGGCGGATAAGCCAACATAATGGCAATGGTGAATGAATTGAGGTGAGGCACGGATCCCAAGGGAATTCGGTTAGGGTGATGAGGAGGAGGAGCGAAGATGATGTGGTGGACGGAGAGGGGCGATCGGTTGAACAACGGAGAGGAGAGATTAGAGCAAGAATAAGTAGGGAAGAGAGGGGATGAAGGAGAAGAATGAGGAAGGGAAGAGGAGTATGCATGGAAGTGATCGCATGGGGAAGGAGCTGATGTTCTGGAGGTCGTCGCTCGAGGTGATCCGATGAGAGGGACACATGAGCTCATGTAGCTTGGTCTAGCTTTTACTCAGCCTAGAGATGGCCGAGGATCTCACCGCACTCCTCCTCTTCTCGTCTTCGCATGCGAAGAGGACCTTCGATATTATCACCTGCTATGGGTATCGGGATGGAGAGGAGAGTTCTGGGAATGGTGGACATGGAAGAGGGTTAGCGACGAGAGTGTCTATATAGGAGGCGAAGTTCGGCAGTTATGGGAGAGGAGGCGGAGGCAACAAACATTATGTGGAGGAGAAAGGGTAAGAGGAGCAGTGGCGTAACGACGGAGGACATGGGCGGCACGAGGGTTGTGGGAGGAGGGGAGGCGACTAGGGAGCACGTACAAGGCACATGCAGAGAGAGAGAGAGAGAGGAAAGGAGAGGGGTCATGTGCAGGGCACGTGATAGGGGAGAGAGAAGGGAGAGGGCCCAGGTCGCGTGCTGAGCACATGACCGAAGAGAGAGAAGGAGAATAGGGATGAGAGAGCGGAGAGAGGAAATGAAGAGAGAGAGAAGAGAGAAGAAAAGAAAGAGGGAAGAAAAAGGAGAAGATATAAAATAAAAAGTAAAAAAATAACTAAATAAAAAATAAAAATAAAAAGAATAAAATAATAAATAAATAAATAAAAATTAAGGATTAAATAAATATAAAAATTAAATAAGAAGAAAAATAAAAAAGAAACAATAAATGAAGTCAAATAAAAAAGTGATCAACACAAAAGTTGCGCATCTCGACGAGATCTACAACTTTCGTGAAGGACCCAAAATAAAAAGAGGTCAACTATACAAAAAATATTTTTGAAGGTAATTGATGAACCCATGATTCAACATCTTTATTCTTTTATTTTAGCTTAAAATCATTGGAAAAATACCTATAAATAATAATAATTCTTATTATTTGTCATTCTTCATTCATTTGCTAATATTGTATATCTATCACTTATTTTCACCAAAATAAAAGAATATTGAAGAAAAGGAAAAGAAAGAATAAGAGAAGGTTGTATATATGAATTAATACACACTAACCCGGACCCCGAGACTAGCCCAAGCGTTGGGATGGTCGCCAAGGAATAAAGTAGGGGGAGATAGGGTTCATAACTTATAATCAAGAAAACCAATTCTCACGTGTACATAGTATTCATTATTTATCTTGTAAATATCTTGTACTATTTTATTTATCAGTAAAACAACTTCAAATAAAAATATTTCCTTCTTAAAAGCTTTTCTAATAATATTTATTAATTTATAAATATATCAAAAAATATTTAACTAATGAATAAATAACTACAATTACCTAAAAACCGCAAAATCGAACTTTGTAGATTCATAACTAATAATCTGAAATTGCGTAATTAGAAATCATATGTTCCCTATGTTCGACCTTGGTATACTTACCTAGTAAAAATTATCCAAACTATTCAAAACTTGTGATTTTTGACGAATCACTTTTCGCCTCCTATACTACAATTATCCATTATTAAAGAGGTGAAAAAGCGGAACATCCAGGGGCCAAAGCTGTCGTTGCTTCCCCTTGCAGTTGCTAAAGCCCCATCTGAAGCCTCTGTTGCTGCTCCAACACAGCAACCTCCTGCTAGAGCCCATGTAGCAGCCCTCTTGCAGCCATTTGCTGCATGCAAGATCAGTGCTTCTTTCTCCATTTGGAGACCCAAAAGAGGTACAATCCCCATCCATCTCTTGCTGTCATCTATGTATTTAGAACCTAATGCATACAACATGATTAGCTCCTGATTTCATATCTTAAAATAAAAAAAACTGGGGGTGTTTTGCATGTCATGGTGCCCAATTTCAGACCTAATAATGTGCATATGGTGGGTTTTCAAACCAAAACATAGTGTAGGTCAGGTAGCTGCCTCTTGTTTGAAATGGAGGTGTGTAGATAATAACACGAGTTCTTTTAAGTTTTGATTATTAGATTTGGAGTTGTAATTGCCTAATTGTTAGTAATAACTGTAGAGGTTTCATGTGTCCACAGAGGTTGTTGTAAATTGTACTAAGATGAGTTCTTAGTTATTCTGATTTAAGTTGATGCACTTGTTGACCTCTTAATTAGCGTGACAGGGAGAGTGCTCCATTCTTCACAAATCAGAAAAATCTTCATTTTTAGATGAAAATAGTAAAATTGCATTCTCATGTTACATATTTCATGTAAATTTCATCAGTCTTTCAATTGAAACAAAGTTGTCATTATCTTCTTGTATTCCTGAACAAATATACCTAGAGTGCAGTGTTTGATCATACCGATGGCTAATTTTCAGTTTAAGCTACAAATTTCATGATAATAAGGGTGAAATTTTAAAGATAAAAATTTAGGGATCTAGCATGAATGTTCTGCTTTCAAAAATCTCATGATCTATGCATTTTAGAGCTAATTTCATATTAGAATTTATAGCTCATGTTCTTAGAATTTTAAAGAATAAAAATATTAGGATCTTGCATGCATTTGTATCTAAAATGAAGACCAATGACTAGCTTCTAATATCATATTTTGAAAATAAAATATTGGGGAAATTTTGCATAGAATTAAATTTAAATTCAGATCTAAAGAAGTAGCTCCTAATCCCATGATTTAAATAAGAAAAGTTGGGAAATTTAGCATTGATTTGAGCTTAAATCCAGATATATTGAGTAGCTCCTCATCTCATGAATTAAATAAGAAAACTTGGAAATTTTGCATGATTGGAGCTTTAATACAGATCTATTAAGTAGCTCCTAATACCATTTAAATAAGAAAAGATGGGAAATTTTACATTGACCGACGAGTAGCTTCTAATCTCATGATTGTAGGAAAATGATAACATGTGATCATCAGGATTGATTATCTTCATGAAATAATTCTTTAAGTATACTCCACCAAATATAAATCACTATTAGTGAAATTGTAGACAAGATACCTAGATCTGTAAAGTTCCACAGAAGAGATTTAGAAAGCAAGGTGTAATCAAGTAAATATGATGGTGAATCAATGATGTCAATTAATAGTGCCATCACGGTGACCCTTACACCGGACCGTGCGAGGGCACGGTGACCCTCAGCTGGACGGGAGATAGGAAGCCCAGTTAGGGCAGCGACCGCCTAGTGCTCGAATTTAGGATCCCATTCCTTTGTACGATTTTACGCGGGCTCGCTGTGTTTTTACGCTTCATTGGGATCCAGGTGTTCGACCAGTTTCGATAACCCTGTTTTCAATAGGGTACCTAGGCAGGAGGACCCTTGGTTTTGTTTTTCGAGCTCGTTTTGCTCATACCGGTCGGGCTGGTTTTGGAGTGACTCCGACTGGAGAGTTTCTCTCACCCGTCTCAGGGTTGTAGTCTTGGAGTGTGTCTATCCATCTCCTGGACCGCATTTCCACCAAGAGGGAGAGACAGAAGAGTCTCTTAGGAGTCTTCCTCACAACTTGAGTTTTGGTTACTATTCCGCTAGTAGGTCTTAGCGAGGAAAAGATCGTTGTCGGGAGGAGTTGGGTTTGGTTACTTTCCGCTAGTAGGTGCTGGCAAGGAAAGAGATTAGATCTTGGAAATCATCAATTATCAATAATTAATTATCAACTTCTAGTAACATCCATCATCACATATGACATCTCACAACAGTAGAAGTGAACGTAAAATTGTCTATATCAAAGTAAGAAATATTACTACGAGTATTCAACAAAGCTAGTGGACGTGTTGGAAACTTAGCTAGGATGAATTATACTCCATTGCATGCTTACAGAGGTACCCCAACCCTAAGGCATTCTTCCTGCCTTAGGGTCATAGTGTGAGGTCTCACCCATACCAAGACCACATACTATCCATTGAGCTTGAGGATTTAGACAAGGACAAAGATCAAAACAGGAGACACACCATCTACACGTATCTAAGATCCATTAACATGAATTTATAAGTAATAAAATGATGATAGCTTAAATATATTGTTGTCACTCTTTGCGAGATATTGTCATCATAAAAATAAAAAGACAAGAATGCATACTATATGTTAAAAAGCAACATGCTATCGATCACTTAGCAGTCATGTACGTAAATGATCAACAATCATAGTCTGTCCAATTGATCAATTTTACTTATGTGATTAACCATACGGATAGCAAATAAACAATGATGGAATGACATAATCCCATGCTGATCGATCAACATTGTAGGAGGCGATCGATCACTGTAGTATATTCGCCCCCTATACGCATTACCAACCAATAGGCTAGTGCGATCAATCAATCGCACACCTTAACTGGATGATCGATCACATTGACTCTTAGTGCAAGACAACAAGCCAAGCTGATCTATTAATCTAACCAAGGTAAATGCAATTTCAAGGAAATCCTGAAACTTGTTTCAATCCTGTTTCAAAAAACCAAGGGTCAACTACGATAGATAACAAACCAATGTTTTGGAAATTGGACGGGTTTGACCGGTTCGACTGGTGAATCTGGCCTGGATCACTTTGAATAATCTATTTTTGTCGGGTTTTGATTCGAAAGTTCAAATTTTTATCGACCCGATGGTTTAACCTATTATTTTTGACCCGATTTAACTAGGTTCAACTGAAATTGAACCGCATTTAATTTATAATTTATTCAAAAATAATACTAGTGATGAGAGCTGAACCCATAACATTTGATTATCTATATCATACTCCTAACCAACTACTCTAATCAACTTTTTGCATATAATGGATTTTAAATACTATTAAACTACTATTACTCTATAGACCGTCTAAATCAAATAATATATATGATAAGTATATCATTTGATGGTGCATATGAGAAAATATTATATACATTGTAATTTGCCCATTGTCTATGTATTTTATTTTTATTTCAAGAATAATTAAGTGTATATTGTTTCATTTCGATTGATTAGTCAGTCCAACCACTTTTTTCTCACTAGTTTAGTTTAATCCAATTTTATATAATGATGATGTCATCATCCAATTGAACCAGTTTGATAACATGGTTCAATCCGATCCAACTATTTCAATACGATTTCCGGTTTGAAGTCCAATTCGGTTTAAAAACACTAACAAATAGTCGCTTGCAATGGATCCATTTCTTCCATCCTCGCCATATGTGCCTAACATAAGTTGACAATTGAGGGGCATCGATGCTGCATCAAGTAATATCTTAATGCATGCGTGAGATATAATAGTGAGTAAATATAAGGTGAGACAGATGGTTGATGCGAGTCTAGATCATCAATATGGTAGGTAGGGAAAAACCTCACGACTTCAAGAGGCCCACTTGGCCTTGGGGATATTAATTTATATTTTGCTACACTAATTGAAGTACAGAAAATAATATCGAGCTGCCTATGATTGTGCAAGTGGCTCCTTATCGGAAAGAATCTCTATCTTTTGGGGCTTCCATAGTTGACAAGCTGAACAAACTAAGGTTCTATTGTCTAAAGTCTCCTCTGAATATTTCATATTATTATTAAGATGCCTCTTTTTATGCAAAATAGATAGGTAGGGTGAGCGAACCTATCATTTTTAAGTTTGATTCATTTCTATAAACGAATGTGAACATATGTTTCGTTCGACTTGCTTGATTTCAAATTGAATCTGATTGAGCTTTTTTTATCGAATCAACGTGAATACAAAACTTGAGAATTTTTTGACTGGAAGGTTTGAAAAAAATAATATTTCGTTGACTCACTTTTTCTCTAAAAATTAGATTTATAATCTGGTTTTTTGAAAAAAAATAATTGTAACAATTTTTTTCTATAAAAAAATGTAAAATTATGGACAGAAAAGACATCATGAATGTAGTTGAACAGAGCACAATCAATCATATAAACACCATTGTTCATTTCGTTTGCAATATCCATCACACATTCCCATCAACCTGCATGTCCACAAGCAGAACAGCGTCGATCTTCAAGTGATTCCTTTGCAGGTTGCAACAAAATCCCATCTATATCTACCATATATATTTACAATCTCACGTTTTCCTTCTGAAAATATCACAGCAAACAAAATAGGGGGTGCAACATAACAAATTAACAGACTCCATTTATTAAAATGGAAAGCCAGAATCCCACTCCATTAAACAAAGGAGAAAGATCGAAAAATAACATGGCAACAGAGAACATTTTGTTGTTTATCTCCCTCTTGTAAATCTTCAAAAATACTAACAAAGCAATGCTTATTTTTGTATATCCGAGGATGACAATATCTACAAGGGTGCCAAAAATCACCATCTACGCAGACGCAATCACCAGGTAGCCGCACCGATATACATTATGAAGGGAAATCCTAACAGCGTTCCGCAAGCAGGACAAGCTCGTATTTATTCGAGCATACAAGTAAAAGCTTAATGTATTCATATTCACAAGGATGGGAGGAAGAATGGACATTAGACATCTAAAAGGAATACCTTTTTTTCAAAAGAAAACATGTATTTGAATCATTCTCTTTTTCTTCTTTTTTTCATAGAATGCAACTCAACAGTTAAAGAAAACAATAGGGAAACAGGGTTGCCTAAGATAATTATCAGTGGAACATGTAACCAGTACCTCTTAAAAAGGGATGCTTAATAGCGTCCGACTTATATATGACCCGGGAAAAGCAGCCTACTGAAGTACGGCATTCCAAACCGGCTAAATATTCACAAAGCCTAGAGAAAAAACTTTCTGGAAGGAAGATACCTCTCGGGGCCATCAAAACGAGTAGATGGCAGAAAAATGTGCGAGTTGATCCACAAGTAGAAGAATCCGAACCAATGCACTTCTGGTAGACTATCATGGCTGTATCTCACACATCTTACCAAGAGATCAGTTTCTCTTTTAGCTTCCAGAGTTGCCACCTCTCATTGGCAAGTAGAGCAATGGTTTCTGAAAAACTTTGATCAAGAACTGTGTTAGTCGGACTGTGGAATACTTCTTGAGATGCCTCGCACATCATTACCTGATATCTTAATAGATGCGGCGTCAAGCAATACCCATGTTTCCATCAGTTTTAAGCGCAGGGCGCACATAGGTGAGATTTCTACCACTTGGGGATATGGCTGTACCGCTTGGAGTGGATGGAGTAGAAGCAGGTTTGTTTTCCTCGTTAGGTGGCACACCAGGGTTATCACGCTTCCACTGTAAACTTCTAGGACCAGGTTTAAGTGGGAGACGGGCTCGAAGATTGCTGGGCATCAGACCTCTTGAATATGCCATTCTACTAAACCTAGAAGGAAATGCAGATGATCGTGCAATGCGAGGCCAAGACATCAGTGCTGCCGTCTCATGGTGAGCAGAATTCCTCGTTACAACCTGCAGTTAAAACAGTGCATATAAGTAATGCTTCTCCGATGGGAGTCAGGATGAAATGGCATCAAGAAAGCTTTGCAATTTCAACTTCAAAGAACTTAAAGCAAAAAAATATAATTACAGCAAGTATCTCATGATGTCTCCCTTCTGATTGTCACTGAGAAAGTAGTGGTATGATAGCATGATATCATTTTCTGTAAAGCTCCTATTCATCCAAAATTTCATTTGAAGGAGAAAAGGACCAACAAATTACAAGGCACAATCCAAACAGCCTTAACCCGAAATCACACCTAGGATGAGCACTGCAAAGAGGAGAAACCAACCATACCTCCTTGAGTCTGATTGGACTTCTGGATTCAGCACTTCATCACGAATCGAACGCATTCTCCTAGACTTGGTAAAGTTTCGGGAAGGCCGTCAAGTGAGCATCATATCTATTTTCGGAAATATAGAGCGGTTCCTTCTAAGGAAGATTTCCCCTCCAAAGCTTCTCCGGAGAGGCTTTCCGCTGGACTAGTCTATTGCCAAGAGATTCACGTGATTGATCCTTATGGGCCACTGGAGAGTCACTGAGAATGTGGAACTCTAGAGTGGCGAGCCCTGCAACATCCAGCAAAGGATCCTATACTGTGCTACAAACACGGCTCTCATGCCTCCATAGGTCTAATGCATAGAGGTGACACCACTTCCGCAACACAAGAACAGGGCAAAATCAAGACCATGATCTGAACCACTACCGTGGTGGCACCACCACCATCAAGAAAACAGACCCAAAAGTTCATATGTACTAGATATTGAGTAGCACTAATGATCGAAGGCAACTCAACTTATAACTTCCTCACCTCGACAGAACAAAAGGGCAAACCACGTCCATGTATCCACTGCTTTAAATAATAATATATCTGCATGCATTGAGGGCACACTGATATGAAATATTTCAAAAATGTACTATAATTATTATATTACCTCTCAAAAAATTCCCACAGCCTTACTCAAAAATAAAATCCTATAAAATTCAGCCTCCGGATCCACCACGCCGTATTCCCAAAATGACAGTGACTCGAAATTCACTAGCAAAGTTACATCATCGGCCAGAGCCCCTCACACAACCACGCACAATCCTACTACTACTACAGCATCTCCACGTCTCAATTTTCTAACATTTTTTAATGCAAAAAGATCGCAAGTTAGAGATAAATGGTCATTTAGATATTCTATTGCAATATCAAAGATGCAGCGCAAGAATCTCCACAAATCACCCTCCCAGGAACTCCAATAGGATTTACAAAATAGAGTGCATTTCAAAACATAAGGTCGACTACATTTCTTTGAAGCCACAAGGTTAACATCACAACCAAAGGCTTAGCAAGCTCCATCTTCACTGGAAAACGTCTAGACCACCCTGCATGCCCTCCCATAATGAGCGCTACAAAGAACTTAAAGAGACTTAAGACTGAGTCCGACCATGGAACGTCGAGTTTCCTCCAAATCTCATTAGAAAGAGGACAAAAAGCATGACCATTCCACATTACTGTACATCATGAATCATAGAAGGAAACCAAGTATCATCATCACTGGCACACTGCTTCATGTAGACTCTTGCAATCAAACACTTCATTCTTATAGGCCAATATAGAATCTTGACCCTAGTTGAGACCATCACCTTCCAAATGGCCTCAAATTTCAGCGAAATTCGATCGAATTTCTGTCGAATATCGATATCCAGTCGAAATCAAAATTCGACCGAAATGACCAAAATATGGGGGTGCTAGTACAAAAAATGACCGAAATGACCGAAATTTCGGTCGAAATTCCACCGAAATTCCATCGAAATTCTGTTTTGGTCGATACCGAAATGGTGACCGAAACCAACATTTAAGGCCTTGCTTCCAATACAACAATCCTGGAAACACGCGGATCATCCTAAACGGAGCGCCTTCTATAATCTGCTGAAACAAGTGATTCCGTAGCACCACCATTCCCAACAGTTCTAACTAAACTTACTGATTCAATCCCTATGATCAGAGGAGGCACAAGAACTCCTTGCAACATCAAACAAAGGGAAAATGAAGGTTGGAACTTGGAACTTTAGTAGACCTGATCCAACAATCACTCATTGTCGTGAGGTTAACAAAATGGAAGTAAAATGGTGGAAAGCAAGGGCAGGGAGGGAATCATGACGGAGAGTCTGGTTCTTTGATACATATGCAGTGGAAGATAAGGACGAATGGCGAAGATGCTGGGTGAAGACAAGCTCCGTGAGACGGTGGTACTCTGCTTCATGTGTGGCAGACCAGGGTATTTTGCAATGAACACCGGATCCCTGAGATGCTTCTAGTGTGGCAAGGCGAGCCCCACATGACCGAGTGTCACACCTCTGGGATCTGGTGGAGGAAGCAAGCGTAGGGTGCACCGTCTACAGGCGATGACGATGTCTATTTATACGATAAAGGATCTGGCAACCCCCTTGTTGGAGCTGTGGTGGAAGAGCTTGAGGATTCGACATGATTCAAATTGAGGATTCGACACGATTCAAATTGAGGATTCGACAGAATTCAGATTGAGGATTCGATAGAATTCACGCTCGATAGGAATTGTTGCTTAAGGTTTTGTTGTCATGAACGCGGCCTTGACCAAGATGCCTCAGATTGAACTTCAACCACCAGTACTTGATAGGATTGTTGAATCGTGGGAACGCCTCGGTTTCCATGCTCTGATACCACTTGATGGAGTTGGAAAATCAAGTGCGTGGAGAGAGATGCGCAATGCACCTCGTGGGAAGAGAGAGGAACGAGATGAGAGGAGAAATCCTAGAAACTTGGGGGAAGGGAGATAATGGTAGAGGCACTATGCAAACTAACAATCTAAATTGTCATTCATAACATAATTTCCCTTACAATGGACTGATGCCCTTTATATAGGGAGGGGGTCTAATTAGAAAAATAGTAATTGAATAAAATTCAAACTAAATAAAACCATATCTGACTCTAAGTGACTCTAATTGACTTCCTAAAATGACTAACTAATTTTATATAGTGAAAAGATTGAGATGACAACCAATACCAATTTATTTGTGTGAATAAAAATAACCGACCAATTAATTGAATTAATTAAGGATGAAACTCTAATTTCGAGAAATTCCCAATTTCGTGATTGCATCAATTCAGCCCGACCCCAGTTGGGTTTGATTGCATCAAGAACCAACTCCAGTTCCCCGTAAGATATCGAAGCAGTTGTTCCATGGTTTATTCTTTAAGTTTTATGATCAATTCGAGTTCCGGCTGTTGCAATTCCCATGACACCACGGTTTCCCATCTCCAGCATGCTGCAGCAATGGTTCCCCTACTAGAACCCTAAACCTGTGTGCATACAAAGCCCCGCCAACTTCCAGCAGTGCCACCCCTACTCCATTGGTGTCGCTCTCAATAGCCATCAGGCAGAACCGTGCGTGCAACTCCAAGACCATCATCAACACTCTCTGTAGGCAGAAAAAGATGATGAGAACCCCACTTTCTGTGCAAGATCTCTGTGCGCACAGATCACCATTGAAGATCATATTTGGGTTCACCGAACCTTAGCCGTCTACTGCCTACTTTAAGCACAAACGAGCTGCCACCACCAGCCACCAATCACCAGGCGGCACACCCCACCTTTCGAAGCACCCGCTCTATGATCAGGGCCCCATCTCGTAAAGTGGCGCAAGCAACACCTTGCCCCAGGCATCGCCCAAATCTCTCCTACCAGCGAGGTGGTCCCACCTCCAGAGTGATCGTAGGCGATCTCCCATCCCCCTCTGATCATGTCGCTCTCGTGCGATTCTGACCATCTCTTTCCCGCAGCAGCACTGATCATTGAAGACCCAGGCGACAACGGCCCTACAACTATTGTTCGAGGCGATGTTGCCCTTCCTTTCCGAATCCACTTGAGGCAGAGCATCGTGCTGGCAACCCAGGCCTTCTTCCTTCTTCTGAAGCCAGCAAATGATCTCCCTTGCGCAGAAGGCGTCTATGATGATGGATTCCCTTCAGGGAAACCTACTCGTATGAAATGGATACAAAAGCAAAGGGTTGTGAATATATGATTCAAAAAGAGGGGATGATGGGGTTTTGGGCCCAATTGTACTTGCAAAAGGGGGTGTATTGTTTTGTAAGGGGTCTATCAAGAGCCATCTATGGCCTAAAGCAGAATCCACGGGCTTGGTTTGACAGACTCAGATCTAAATTTGGCTCTCTTGATTTCAAAGAATGACATCTGACCATAGCCTTAAATTTCGACCGAAATTCGATCAAAATTCAGTTTCGTGGAGCGACCGATATCGAAACCATGTATAATCTTGCTTTCCGAGATTTTGGCCGAAATTTCAACCAAAATTCATGCATATAGAAATTCATACATATTGAAATTCATACATACGAAATTTCGATATGAAACAAAATGAATCGATATGAATTAAAATTTCAGCCGAAATACCATCATTTCGATTCATATTGATCCATTATGATTCATATCGACTGAAAATTTTTACAGATTTCGCGGATTTTGGTCGAAATGACTGAAATTTTGCATTCTTTCTATTCATACATACGTAGGCCTTGATTCAACATGCCTAAGCAAGAATTTGGCATGCCTAGGCCACTATATGACATGCTTAGCCCACTAATTGATATTCATAAGGCACTATTTGGTCATTAAATAAAATCCATAGGTCATTGTTCTAACCACCATTGCAATATAGGCCACTATTCCAACCACCATTGCAAGAAAATAAGGCCACTAGGGGTCCTCTCTAAACCCTATAAATACGATGCATACATTCTCATTCCATCTCACAGGTCACAAGTTCACAACCCAACTTAAAGTCTTCGAGAGCCAAGTTTCCAAAATTTCGAGCAAGGTGAGCTTTTTACAATCTTTTTTATAATACATCTTTTTAACATACTTGGAGATGCCAAATACGTTTTTTTTTGTCTTTGAATGCTAACTTCATAATCTTCATATGACCATCTTGTTATCTTTGTCTAGATCATCTTGGAGAGATAAATATGCTTTTTTACCATTTGATTGCTAATTTCTGATAACCATCTTGTCATATTTGCATTCAAAAATATGTCCGTTTGTTATGCATCTCATGACTAACATGTTATCAGACCAATGTTATTCTAATTGTCATGACCATTGGTGCAAATGCCGTGCATGTTAAATAAAAAAGCCAAACAGGTATGGGGATTGTTACATGGGCTTTTACAAGGAAGAATTATTCCGCCTACTGCTATCTTAGAGGCTATCTAATCAGCTTAAAAATTCTTACTAGCATGGAGTACCTTGTCATTTAACCTGAGTTCATAACCTAATTACAAATTATTACTAATATTTTAAGAGCTCAATGCATTTAGCCCGAATTATCCATTCAACTAAGGTCTAGCTACATCCTTTCCATTTTATCCTCTATGCTTTCAACTTGAAACAATAATTCAAAATCTCGGATTCTCAGACTCTCAGTTCAGAATCTTAATTTTTATAATTCAGAATCTACAAAACTATATATACCACATATTTTTCATGAACTACCTATTGTCTACACGTATTTTCATTTTTTTAATTTAAAAACAACCTTATAAAGATAGAGCATTTCATATGTTGTCAACAATGGAACATTAGGTTCATTAGCATGTTACTCCTCTTTCTTCTTCATCACGAGGTTCTCAAGTTGCAACCTCCTCCCATCGACCTCCACGTGATTCTGGGGCTTTTGCCTCTTCAAGTGACAATTATCTTTGAATTAGCTTCCTTGCACATGTGACTAATCATGAATATAGGGAGTATTTAATGGATTATAAAACAACGTAACCCGATATAACATAGGAGGATTACGTGGAATACATGGATTTATTAGGGCACGTTATGGAGGAAGGAATCAAAGTAAATAGATCCACCACGAAATTCGGGGTTCGATTGAATCTCATTTCCATCCTAAATAAGAATGTAATAGTAGCAACTTAGTGGTTAGTCTTAGTAAGTACAGGTATATTATGTGATTGGTGTACATGTGATCTTGTAAACCTGTATTATGATATTTGTTATTTCAATTTTACAATTCTCTATGCATTCTCTACAATAAAACTACTATTATTTTTTGAGGCTTAACAAAAAAATTGAAAGTCATTCAAAGTTTATGTACTGAAATTTCATTCTAAACAGTCAACGATATGGTGACAAAAACTGTTATTTAAATTCTTGATCATGATAACATCTTGTTATTAGTAAAAAATGTGTTTTTATCTCTTTTATTGATTAAACAACATAAGAAATCTTAAATTTCGTAAAAATGAGTTTTCAAGTCATTTCTCCCATTTCTGATGAAATCCGACATTTGAGACCTTACAACTAACTACTCTATTTTTGTCAGACGACAACTTTTCTGGTGTTGTAGTATTGGCTATCTATATTGTTAATATGATGGCAACTGATGATGATAAAGCAAGTACTGCAGAGACCAAGGCCTTCCTCCAAAAGGTGTGTAATTGAGGACTAGGGATGCTAATCGAACAGAGCATGTCCGTAATCATTTAGCTTTCATTTGATAATAGGTTGAAAAACACTCAATCTTTACTAAACGATCTGAACATGAACTTTAAATATTAATTCAATAAGCTTAACAAATCGAACATAAACTTAACACACTTTTGTTCGATAAAGGTTCGAGTTCAATTAGATTTTATACATGTATATTTGTATAGACAAATATTTTGGGGTAAATGAAACTAAGTATCAATATGAGCATTGTTGGAGAAAATAAGAGCGCTTGTTATTACTGAGAACCCTAGGTTCTCTTATATAGTAGAGAGGCCTATGGGTAAATTACATAAAGTAGAAAACAGAAAAAGATAATAAGAAAGAGACATATATGAAATATGAAAATACAAATATCTTCACAAGCATTAATTCAATTCAACATGAATCATTTTCTACTTTTATAAATGCTTATCGAACTATCAAACTTTATTATCGAACTATAGTTTCGAACTTGTTCATTTTAACAAGTTCGACCTTAAGTCTAACAATTAACGAATTACTATCGAACCGTACACGAACGTTCATTTTCCACACAAACTCGAACTTATGCTACCGAATCGAACTCGAACTTTCCAGCGTTCTTATCGAACAGAGATCAAACATAGGCTCGTTCATTACAATTCGGTTCAATTAGCAGCCCTACCAAGGATCTTGATTAAATCCTTTAGCTTCCCGGCATAGAGGGGATACACACTACAGAGGGACTACGTTTATCACGGAAGAAATACTGCATGGACATTCTTACGGAGGCAGGTTTGCTTGGATGCAAAACATCTGGCATACCAGCAGAGGGACTGAGGAATACCATCTCTATTGATCATGAGTTTCAGGATCCTACACGATACAGAAGCCCAGTAGGTAAACTACTCTACTTACTGTCACTAGGCCTCATATATCATATGTTGTCAGTAGAGAGAGCTAGCACACGAAGAGGCCATGTTATAGCCATTGGCAGGAGGTTCTCCTGATACTACAATATCTGAAGGGATCTATAGGGTGTGGCCTTTTCTACAAGGCCAACAACCATACCAACATTACTGTTTATGTTGATGCAGATTATGCTAGTTCTCCTAAAGATAGATGATCTATCACCGGCTATGCAACCTTCATTAGAGGAAACCTTGTTACTTAGCATAATAAGAAGCGGGCAGTTGTGTCTGGGTCAAGTGCAAAATCAGAATAAAAGGCTATGGTCCAGACCACGTGTGAGTTTACTTAGCTAGTCTCCCTCTTGGCTACTCATGTTTAATTGTACTGTGACAATAAATCTACCACATATATCGCCACAAATCCAGTTTTTCACGAGCGAACCATGCATACCAAAGTTGACTGATATTTTATCAGTGATGCAGTGCGAGAAGGGAAGATATGCACCCACGAATATCTATCGATCTTCAACTTGCATATTTACTCATAAAAACTCTACCTAAGAAACATGTTGCAGTAGAGGAGACATCTGGAATGCTCTTCTTCTGGACGTGACCATTTGGGTTTGGAAGGATAACTCTTTCTCGATCAAGAGAGCCTACCGTGCAATTTCTAGACAACCACTCTCTAGGATGGACGACATGGTCCACTTTCTCGATCAAGAGAGCCTACCGTGCAATTTCTAGACCGCAACCTCTAGGATGGATGACATGGTCCGTGATTGCAAGCTTATTTCGGATCTCAAGCTATAAAAAGAATTGAAGTCTTTATGTGGTTGTTGTGCAGAAGACGAATTATGATGAGGGACCGTTGTGAAAGAATCTTATCTGTCGTGTCCAACTCTTGTCCCCTATGCGAAGCTCATATTGAATTTTTTTTTAAGTCCAGTTCATATTGAATTTGTGGATCAAATTTTCTTCCATTATAGGAAGTCTTCTGCAATTTGGTCAGAGAGTGGGTTCAACTGGGTAAAGTTGCAGAGCTTGGAGCTTCTATGGGATTCCTTAGTTCGAGCTAAACATCGCCCAAGGAAGGAAATTTTGAGACCGGTTGCTTTGCTATGGGTAATCTGGTTGGCTCGTAACGGTTCTATCTTCTCATCTCAACACTTTTATTTTGAAAATGTAATCTTTCAAGGTAGGATTCTAGTTGAATCCAGGATTCTGTAAGTCTCCATGTAATCTCTCCTTATTATAGTATAATCTTATTGGGGCTGACACCATAGCATGTTTTCCCCTATTTGGATTCAAAAAAGAAACGTATTTCTTGGCTTATCTCCAAGTCATGCATGCTCGACAGATATGCTCCAAGCACAAAGGGAGTGTTGGAGTTATTATTATTTTTTGCAAGTATTATTTATTTCATTGAGTCGTGTAACCCCTCAAGGGTTTCTATGTAGCTCTTTTTTGTTTCGCCCTCTAAGGCTTCGTGCTATATAAGAAATCTCAAACCTATTGAATAGACAACTCATTCATTCTCAAACTTTACTCCACAATCTCTACTTCCCACGTCGTCTCAGGGGAACAAACGACATATGATTTCAACAAGGCTCTAACCAGAGGGTTGTTGGAGAGGTGTTGTTCGAAGCAGCATGATTGACATCTATGCCCCATCTTGAGGGAGGTTATTAAGAGATATATTTACTTACTTATCTTTTATGTATTTTCTATTTCTTTCTTCTCTATTATGTAATTTGCTCTCTAGCTCCTCTCGACATAAAAGAACCTTATGCTCATGGATAAACAAGTCATTATCTTTCTCTCAATAGTTGCATATAACATTATCCAGTTTAAGGGGAGCGTTAAGAATAGTGAAAAGGTTGAGTCAATTTATAGATCTTTCCAAGATCTAAGTATAGTGCCCTTGTGTTTTAGGCATGCATTATGTTGTAGTAAAACTTGATAGCATCGGTAAAGCTCTATAAAGAGCTCCACATCTCTTGTATTTCTTGAGAAAAAGAATACAAAGTTATTACCAATTAAATCCATTCTCCCTTGGAGTAGGACGACCATGCAATGTCGTTACGAACCACAAAAATCATTTTTGTTCTTGATTGCTCCTCGTGTTGCACATTAATTGTATATTCCCACAAGCACCAAAACTCTAACTAAACATTTGGGAAAACAAACCCATGTACTATCATTTCATCAATAAAAATCACATACTAGCACATGCCTCCTTATTATCCAACAATGGTTAAGATGGATTAAAAAGGAATTTCCAATGTAATACCGGTGAATAAAGTGAATATTTATATATAGAAAGATAATCAAGAACTTCACAAATACATATCCTATTGATAGTGCAGGAATAATGGAGTCCAAGAAGAATTTATGCCATCAAAACATGCAAACAATTTTTTTCACCTCAGCAACCAATTTATTCTGCCATGCCGGTCACAAGCCCGGGTAAATGAGGAGGGTTGCGTTAGGTAGCCGACAGCCAGCGTAAAACAGTCGGAGACAACTTCCTAAATATTTTTTAAAAAAATACTATTTAGGAAGTTGCATCATGACAGTCGAATCTTTTCAACATGGATTTAAGCAAACATACAGATTTCGTTGGGCCGTTCCATAGGATATAAGCCCGGGAATGACACAAGATAGATCTGAATAGAGGCGAAGAATCCATGTAGCCGACCCTACTTAATTGTGGGAAAAGGCTTTGTTGTTGTTGTTGTTAGCAACCAATTTGATGGCTATTGGTCATTCGATAATTTCTCCAATGAATATTTCTATATGGAAAGATAATCAAGAACTAAACAAATGCACATCCTATTGATATCATAGAAATAATGGAGCCCAATAGCAAAATGTGCCATGAAAATATGCAAAAAAAAAATCATCTCAACAACCAAAATACATATCCTATTGATAGTGCAGGAATAATGGAGCCCAAGAAGAATTTATGGCATCAAAACATACAAACAATCTTTTTAACCTCGGCAACCAATTTGATGGCTATTGGTCATTCGATAATTTCTCCAATGAATATTTCTATATGGAAAGATAATCAAGAACTAAACATATGCACATCCTATTGATATCGTAGAAATAATGGAGCCCAATAGCAAAATGTGCCATGAAAATATGCAAAAAAAAATCTCATCTCAACAACCAAAAATATTATTTCTCCTCAACAACCAATTTAACTGCTATTTGTCGTCATTCGATAATTTCTCTAATACCCCACCCCATGAATTCCCTAATGGCCAACGCATACAATCTGCTTCCACAAAAATACTATTTTTAGGAAAAAAAACTACCTTCAGTATCCTTGACATGAATGAAGTACCATTCAGTGATAATGCTAGCTCAGCAGATTCTTTCCGTAAAAACTCCACGTATGCAGATCTGCATCACAATAGAAAAAAAAAACAACAGTCGGCATTGCAGCAGGGTAAAATGGATGGAAAAGAACATATGCCACTTGCATATCCTCACCCTTTCGGTTGACCGGTCGTAGCATCAGTCACTATGATCACCTTTAGCACTTCCCCAAACTTATTAAAGTGCCTCGAAAGAGTGTCCTTAGTAGCAGCAAAATGGACCTGCAAAGGTCCGTGTTACCCATAGTCTAGGTCTTCAAAGAAGCAAACTAGCCAAGTGGCACGAGTACTTACATTGCTAATAAACACAGTTCGTGAATCTGCATCATCAGCAGGCCGCCCACTAGGATATGCCCCTGCAAGTTATCAAGTGTCTCCATCACCAAATTTGCTTCATATATCATAAATAGGTACAATTACAAATACATGAAGATGCAGCTTTTTTAAAAAGAAAAAGGATATCCACCGTATAGGTGTGTGCCCAAAAACTTCAACAAGAATACACCAAAACATGGTACATGAAGATGCAACTTGTAGCAATAAAAATAAGAATGAAGAGAATAATGGCTTGTTTGTATTATTGGACATATTCCTACGTGTACAGAGGATTAAGATGGAATGGCATGATCAACAAAGAAATTACATTCGATGAAAAACTGTGGTATAATAATATCTCCGTGCTCCCTTTTCATGCAAGGAATACATAATCATGAAACCCAGCTAGCCACAGCATTAAGAAAGTGGCACTGTGACACAAAATAGGACCTTAATGAACATATGAGCCAACATGGAAATTTTGGATGTGTCCGTTCAGAATCACATCTATCAATGAAATGGTATCCAAACTCAAAAGGGGGAGTTTGAGGATTGTCACTACTAAGAGTGGATAGTTTGTGGTTGTCCCAAAAGGGGGACTTTGAGGATTTGATGCAGTGTCTGAAGAAGCTCTATCCTGAAGATACTATGCATTCACACCAGAGTGACCTTTTCGAGACAGTAGTCGTCTATTCATGTATCTACATTGGTCCTACTAAAAGAAATTTCAAAAAGAGAGTGTTGATTGATACCGGTGCCCCCACCCATATATATGAGGAATAGACTCTTATACATCAGATGCGACCATTTCCCCATGGACGCACTGTTTAGGTTATAAATATTAGTTTTTCCCTATTCAGGGAAAAGGGGATGTCCACCTCATCCCCAACAACCAGGCTCAAAGTATTCTTTTCGTTCCTGAATTTCTACTCAACCTTCTATCAGTCAGATTTGCAAGGAACTTAACTACTAACTATATTTGATGTTTTTATTTTTCATAACATACTGGCTGGGAAGATGATTGGTACAGGACGTGAAAAATGGGTTGTCTATCATCTCGTCCAGTCCAGTCATCAGATACTGAACTAGGACTTTTTTTGCTTCTACAGGTGCTCTCTAACATCAATGTTTGGATCATCCCTCTCTCCAAAAACCTTTTTTTTATTTTTTTTTGAGACTAAGAATGGTGAATCTCCATTCTGGGGGTCAGCGCAAAAGTATTTCATTAAAGAGGTTTAGAGTACATTACCGTGATATCCAGAGATTGCTAAGAGCGTTACAGTGGGACAAAACATTTTCAAAATAAAACCTATGATTGTTTAAGATAACTTCATTTCTCCCGGTCCAAATGGCCCAACGTATAACAAATGGCTTCGAGCAATCGTCATTAGAGTTTCCGCCTACCACCCTAATGGATCTCCAAAAATCCGAGAAGCCGTCACTCCTTACCCATGATGCCACCACCTCAGACCAAACCTTAGCCGAGGACGGACATTTGAAAAACAAACGGTCGACATCCTCATCTGTCGTTCCACATCTGTCACACAAAATATTCGGCAAACCCAGAAGTCGCCCCCTACGCACCTTGTCGCAAAGACGATTCCTCCGTAAGCACCAAAGAAACACCTTAACCCTCATCGAGATCCTTGCAACCCATATGATATTGGCGTCCTGGCAAAGCTCCCTATCCAGCTCCTCCTCTTTCATTATGAGCTCCTTGTATACTTTCTTCACCGAGAATTTGTTGTCCATCCACTGGAAGTGATCTTTGACCCCTGAGAATTCCCCTATGGGGGGGAGGATTGATTGCATCATCATGACATCCTCTAATCGTTGTTCAGACAGTTCAGCGAGAAAAGTCGGAAACCAAACACCACCACTCGCCACCTGTGAAATCAAAGCCTCATTCGATTCTGCCAATGAAAATAGATGTGGGTATTTATCCTCCAAAGTACCCTCACCGCACCAATCATCATGCCAGAATCTGAAAAGTTCTCCGTCCCCCACCTTGGGACGCAATTTGTGAGACAATAAGGGTAGCACCTCACGAATACCTGCCCAAAGTGGAGACTCAAAACGGACTCTCCTCGTCACTAGCCCACCGCCCACTCCGTAGATCCTCCGCAACAAAACAGCGGCCAACGACGTAGAGGGTCCCCAGATTTGGATTATCCATTTGGCGATGAGCGCCTTGTTCATGCACTATATATCTCTGACGCCTAGACCGCCATCCCTGCGCCCCTTGTGACATCCTCCCACTTGACCAGATGGAGCCTGTGTCCCAGTTATTTCCCGTCCGACCAAAAGAACTGCTTCATCAAGGATTCAATTTTCCTCCTCACACTGACCGGCATAATTCTCGTATAGTAGAAGAAGATAGGAATGGCAGAGAGTACATGTTTCAGAAGTACCAGTTTTCCTCCTCTGGATAACATGATCGCTTTCCATCCTGCCAGTCTCTGTTCAATCCGCTGGACCACATGATCCCAATCCTTGGTCCTCAGCTTCCCAGCCAACAGCAGCAGACCCAGGTAGGAAATGGGTAGGTCACCCAATCCGCAGCCGCAAATGGTCGCAATCCCGACGCGCTCGGCCTCCTCTATCCCGAAGGTAATGACGGTCAATTTACTCTTGTTAATCACAAAGCCCGAAAGGTCGCCAAAGATCTCCACCAGTTGAGCCGCGTTCCTGTTCTGAGCATCCATGCCACCAAAGAAGAGGACTGTATCATCTGCATGCTGTAACAAAGGAATAGAGATGTCCTCAATGCGAAAGCCCTCGCACCAGCCCGCCTCGACTGCCTGTCTGAAGAGGACTCCCAAAGCATCAGCCACCAGTACGAATAACATAGGAGCAAGCGGGCAGCCCTACCTCACACCCCTCTGCGGTTGGAAGAAGCCACCTTAAGGTTAGTCGTTCACTAGGATCGAATAGGATGATGAGGTCGTGACACATCTCTTCATCCAGTCCACCCACGTACTAAGGAAGCCCCTCCTCGTCAAGGACTGCCATAGCAATCTCCATTGAACGCAATCATACGCCTTGGAGTAGTCAATCTTCCAAAGGGCGCCTTTGGCCCACTTCCTCTTCCACTCGAGTCAAATCTCATACGCCTTGGAGTAGTCAATCTTCCAAAAACCTTGCCAGGTTCTTCCTAGGTTCCCTCCTACTGTCAGCCTAGATTGTGACGCTTGCCAACTGGAGAAGCACTACAAGAGTTCCTTTCTATCATCTCGCACCATCAATTTCGGTACCATTTTGAGTTGGTTCATCTTGATATATGAGGACCCAGCTGATATCATGACCCAGCTGTTATAAATTTCAATATGAGTTGGTTCAATGTTTATCTTGCACTTGGATGACTTTTTCTCGTACCTTTTTATTGAAAAATAAGTCTAATGTTTGTCATATATTATTATTCAATTTATATATGAAATAGGACTCAATTTAATACCTATATCGAAGCTCTTAGGTCTAACAACGCTACGAATTACTTTCTCATGATATGCAGTCATTTTTCCTTCTAACGGGACCTTGAATCATATTATATATGCTCATACATCCCAACAGATTGGGGTTTGTTGAACACAATTTATGCAAATATCGACATATATCATTGATATTACCTGCACCCTATTCATCGACTATCATGTTTCCTCTACATATTGCGAAGATGCAATGCTTACTGTCACTTTTCTCATTAATCGTATGTCCTCCAACTTCATTGATGAGCATGCCCTATTGAGGCTTTTTTTCTAAGGGAACGTAGTTTTCCAAGTTCCCCCTAAGGTCTTTAGGCATGTGCCATTCATTCACCTACTAGGTCCAGACAAAGATAAATCGGATAGCATATATGTTAAATACGTATTCTTAGAATATGCTAGGAATCAGAAGGGCTATCGATGTTATAACCATCGATCCAGAAGCACTACATCAATGCAGAAATTGCATTTTTTGAGTCTCTTCCTTTTTAAATACAAGTGCCGCCTCCACTCCATGTGATATGTATTGCTCCTCTTCTTGTTTCTATTCCACAAGATGCTACGTACATGGTTACTTCTCAGCAGAGATATACCCCTTCTAAGAAAGCATCATCTCGCACTCAGGTATGTCCTTCGATTGATATTTTATGAACTGATGGCACATCTAATTCTATAGGTAAAACAAAACAACATGCACAGCAGGGGACCAAGTAAGTGGCGCAGTTGGCCTTCCTATAGCTCGCATGAAGATAACCAAGCAATTAATAAAAAAACCACATCCCATTTCGGCTGCAATGTCCTTTTCTAGAAAGGGCCCTCGTATAAATCATTGTCAGACACATCCATCTCTCACAATCAAGACGAAGTTCTTGATTCCATATGGAAACTAATAATGGAAGAAGAGATGCATGTATTGGTTTCATGCAATGCCTGGCATCTCGATGACCCACCTGGAGACAATAAGATGGTGGGATCCATATGAGTGTTCACAGTGACGTACAAGACTAATGAATCAGTTGCTCGGTACAAGGCTCGCAAAGGGGTATACACAAATCTATGTTGTTGACCTTTGCGACAAATTCTCTATAATCGTCTATCTCTCCACAATGCAAATTCTCATGGTTTTTACATTACAATTCATTTTGGCTCGTGCATAAACTAGATTAAGAATGCCTTTCTATATGGTGTCCTAGAAAGTGTATACATGCAACATCTCAGCTTCGAGAAGAGCCTCAGAAAGTGTGCTTGTTATGCAATTCTATATATGGGCTCAAGTAGAGCCCTCGCGCTTGGTTCCAGAAATTATCAACAGTACTACAATCTAAGCCCAATTAGATTATCAACAGACTATGCTTTGGTCATACGAAAGAATGGAAAAGGAATTATGTCAATGCTTGTGTATGTAGTTGATATCATCATCACAAGAGATGATTCTGACGACACAGAAGTAAAGAAGCAGCTAGCAGAACAATTTGTGATCGAAGTCTTGGGAGCACTTGAGATACTTTCTAGGGATCGAAATATATAAATCCAAGCTATGTTTAATAATGTCCCAGCAAAAATACGCCATTGTTCATTAAAGTCCTAAGCATTGTTGCAATATTCGATCGAATAGATCTAATATTCGATCGAAAATTATTATTCTATTGGGTGACCGAATAGAATATATATTCGATCAATATTCGATCCAACCCGAATACTCCTGAATATACGGTCTGAATATTCAGCTATTCGAGCGAATATTCAATCGACCATTGCAACAAACTATTGATTTTTATTTCTTACTTTTTAGTTTAGTTTTATATGTTCCCATTTATCTCGATATCATCAAAAATGTTTAAGCTCCGTATATGTAACTTTTTAATTAGTACTTTTATCTTGGACTCCTATTGATTGATGATAGTATATGTATAAATATATAAGAATATATATAATAGATATAATTTATATAATTAAAATAAATAAAAATTAAAAAGGCATAATCGAATAATTCCGAATATACTATTGAATGCCAATTATTCTTTATTCAGTGACTCCTCTGATCGAATAAAGAATACTGACTTCTGCAACATTGGTCCTAAGATACATCAAGTCCTCTCTAGGGATGCCTATTGTCCATCAAAGGCAATGCTTTCGATCATAGCTTATTCAGATGCAGCTTATGGAGGATGCATGATAGACAAAATCTACTACCGGATTTTGCACTTGGTTGGAAACACGGTTACTCAGAGGAACAAGAAATAAGCAGTGCTCTCCCATTCAGGTGTTGAGAGTAATACGAAGCTATGGCCCATGCAGCAGCAACTAATGTGGATTCAATATGTATTCATGGATCTTCACATCACTCTCACTGACACCATGAAGCTCGAATGTGACAACCGTGCGGCATTGCATATAAATAACAACCCCATGTCACACGAATGCGCCAAACATGCAAAAGAGTCTTGTTATTACACTAGATATCCGATACAAAGAGGGTTGCTTCATATTTTCAACATATCATCTACAAATCAAACATTTGATATGTTCACCAAGATACATATCGAACACAATTCCAGAATGTTGCAACAATAAGCATGATTGATATATGTGTATGTGTGCACGCGCTCTCCAACTTGAAGGGAAGTGTTGAGTGCCTCCCAATGTAAACCCTAACCCTATAGGTATTCTGCTCGACTCTGTATAGAGTCGCCTCCCACGGTAACCCTAATTATAAGTCTTTACCTATATAAGGATCCCTAAGATTGTCCATCTTACCCTATATAAGAGATGTTTGTAGAGTCGCTGCAATATCAGGTCACCAGAACGTATCTCTGTCGTGCTTGCAAGTCACCAGAACGTATCTATGTCGTGCATGGAGAAGATTCACAGTAAAAGAAGTCCAGTACGGAGTATTAGTGGAGGATAGATACATGACGAAGTAATCGATGCTCGATGAAGATGAATAATCGTAGTAGCAGTCTGGAGTGCCAGTCTGTCAGTCATGGTCAGGCAGTAGCAGTCCTGAAGAATCCATCTCTGACTCCCCATTTCTCCCATACTTGGTAGAATAAATAGCATGGAACATCAAGTTGGGAGAAATCAAAACATGCATTTTTTTAAGCCAGACAAATTTTTCGGCTTTAATATCTTTTTTTCAGATTTTTTTAAAAATCATTCAATTTTTTCAACTTTCATCTCTATTCTTTTTTCCCTTTTTTCATACGGATTTTTTGTATGATCTTTTTTACCAAGAACATTCTCTCTTTTTTCTTTCGGATTTTCACCTTTTTTGCAAATCATGCCACTCCTTTTTTCTCTTTCGATCTTCCTTTCTATTCTCTCTCTCTCTTTCTTTTTAAATAATACAAGGTAGCAGGCCTGTTGGGCAAGAATAAGAAAGAGAACAAGAAAGGGGGTGATCTTGGGAAATAAAACCAACATGGATCAGACCACCATCCATTCACTCAAGAAGTTAGGGTTCCTAACATGAGCCCTTATATTGTGTCGTCGTCACCAGTCGTGGATGTCGAAGGAGCCATGCCTAGGGAGAGGTGGTCCAGCGAGGAGGAGTTGCGCCTGGATGCTAGAGCAACTTAGGATTGAGGAGCTGCAAATCACCTCTGTATTTTTTTTTTGAAATCGATGCTACAAATCGATGTGGCTTCATGCTACCTTCTCCTCTCTTGCCTCGTCAGCTAATGCCACTGCATCAGGTGATGCGGCTACATGCTTTTTTGGAAGGGAGGAGATGAAGATGGGGTCTTGCTGGAGGCGAGGGGCACACTAAGCGCTCGTCTGGAGCCTGCTCATGATGGAGGGGACACGCAAGGAGAATGGATCGATGGTGGTCACTTGAGTAGGGCATCCACGAGAATCCGCATGGAGCAGAGATCTGTAGAGGGGGGCGACGCAAGCGCTTCTTCATCTCCCCATTTTTTGATGGAAATAATGGAGTCACGTATAGAGAAGATGCGAGCCACCATGACGATCTTTAGGAGTGCAATGGAAATCATCTCGCGACGATGATGTTGTTGTTGTGCGTTGGGGCCCTACTAGGAAATCATCGGATATCAAAGCATCACTGGAACAAGACTCTCCATATCTGGAGAATTGCTCCGTATTAGGGTTTCATGAACCCTAGAATATTTTGTGATGAGATCCCCAAAAATAAAGAAGAAGAATAATTGACCTGAGAACAAAATTACAACTCCCAAAACCGACTTGATTAGGGTTTCGTGAAACCCTAGAACTCTTGAACAAATCTTTAACAAATTACAGAAAATCGAACTCAACAAAAAATCCCAAGAACGAGTTGCTCTGATACGGTGATAACATGTTAAAATCTAGAATGCGGAAGCGAATCGATAAACAGAGCAATAAAATAAAGAAGATAACCATTGATCACGAGATTTTACGTGGAACCCTACTCCCTAAGGAACGGGATGAAACCACGGAGAAAGCCTCAAAAGGGTCGGATCATCTTATTGAACATTGAGTACAAGGGGCGTGGGCTCCTTATATAGCCCCACGCACAGACCAGAGTCCCACAGATAATAGATGTGGGACTAAACATGAGTGGGTGGTAATTGGATCCTAGAGAGATCCAATTACCACTTTATTACATTCTCCAACAGGAATGTTGATAGAAACCGAGCCTACTGATGAACAGGAAAATAACTAAAAGCAATTGTGGTAATGATCAGTTAACCAATGGTAATCCACTACTAAAGCAAAAAAAAACACAAAAGGCTCTAGAGGGATTGACGAGAGATATCTACAAGTATAACTAAAGCTGGATAGATCCAACTCTCTCTTACAACATGCCACGTGGATCACCTCTTTGTTTCCCTCACATCCTCGCATGTCCTCTCATTCCTCTCCCCACACAATTGCTCTATATTTAGTTATTTATTTATATTTATTTATTTACAGGATGCTTCCCGATTCTTCAATCGAATATAGCTGACAACTGTTAGAAGGAAGAAGATATCTGCTCAATCTCTTATCCATGCGGTAGACACATGGCTAAGATGTTGTGACCACAAAGGTCTTTGACTCCAGCCATTTTCTACTTGGGAAGAATATGTTCGTCGCTCTTCTCTTCGAGAAGACAACACCTATCGACATGTGTTATCCATGCAGAAAGAAAGGCAAGAAAATTTGTTAGCCATTATCCATGTTTGGGCAAGACAAGCTCTACACACTTCCCACTCTTGGATAGCTTCTTGATGAGGGTCTCGAGATCCATATTGTCGGACATCGTCACCTTCCCATGCTTCACATCTATGGTAGTCGTCTAGACACCAGCAAATGGACCGACCAACAAGAATAGGAGTCAAAGATCAGAGCTTTGAAAGGGATTGTTTGTTGGTAAGTGGGGATCTGTGGTTTGTGGGTATCGCGATCTTGTAGAGGAGCTTCTTAACCTTTTGTTTGCAGTCATCGCAGTGGATATTCACCTTGAGGATGCAGGTTTGGACCCCCAAGAGAGATGGTGAGGAGGGCTAGGAAAAAGGAGGACCCATGTAAGATTTTGAAGGAAAGGAGACATCTTTTTATCGAAAAAAAAGATATCTCTGAGAGCAAAACTACATGTATCTTGAGGAACTTGGCATCTTCTTATGAAGGAGGTCGATGGAAAGATCGTAGTAGGCCTTGATCAGCATGTGATTGTCCACAAGAAGCTTCGGGCATACTCTCTCTATACACCATGAGTCCGGATTCGACTCCATGTATGCTTCCATTCGCACCTCCTCCCCCTTTGTCCTGACGATGATCGGTGTTGACCAAGAAAGAGTTCCTAGCAAGAAAATGTGGAGGTCAAGGAGGTAATACAGTCATCTTATGCCTTTGTCTATGTTTTAAAAAAAAATAAAGACAATTTTACATAAATACCCTTAGAAATAAAAAAACTTGCAAGCTTCATATTACTAACATTTCCTTACAAACTTTTTCGCTTACCATAAATGATACTTTGTTAGATTATTAATACCAAGTCTACTACTTAACTTAAAAATGCTATAAAGACCTGCATGTATGTGAAGATGGTATTAGACGGGGTGGGGCACCATAGCTGTGGAAGATGGATTTGGAAACATACTGAGGCTCTCAACAACTCTTGGCTGGTCTGGAATAGATATTTTCTTGCTTTATTGTCCATACATGATCCTCAATGGCCCTCTTTCATATCTTGTGGTTTTAGACTATGGAACTCCTTCTTGGTTTACTTTTTAATTATCTTCCTTTCCTGACAGCTAACTATCTGGAGGAGTCAGGTAGATTTCGCGAATGGAACATAGTATGTAGCGACTTGTAAGGAGAAAGAAAAGTGAATGCCAATTAGAGATATCGGTTGGAAGCAAGTTTTTTATTTAAACATTGGGCTGAAACTTATCCATTTTTCTTTTGATTTTTATAACTGGGTCTGCAGAGATCATTTATTTGAGAATCGCATAAACTCAAGAACTTCTACTTGACTGTTTCTTCCAAATGATACTTAAAGTACGATAGTCTACTATACACAATTTCATACAGATACATACCAAACAATATTGATATGATTGTTTCTCTTCCAAACAATAAGATAGATGAAACCAGGTAAACTGTGGGTTGTTATTTTTTTCCACCATTCAAAATTTTGTTTGGTTCATTTTAATCCAATGATAATATTGATCCAATGTTGTTGCTTGTTGCCAGTGTTGTATCGATAATTTCTTGCATCATGTTTCTATCCGTTTGGATTTCTTTTTGGATCTACATATAGCATTGAATATTTTAGATGTAGATTCTGTTTTTTTTAACTTCATACCATCACCACCATTGTTGCCATTATCTATTTTGATTGGAGTTAGACCGTAGGTCATTACTTGTTTTTCTTTTCAAACTCTTGGAAATTTTGTTCAGTTCATTTTAATCCAAAGATAAGAATCAGATGTAGTTGCTTATAATCCAAAGATAAGAATCTGGTGTAGTTGCTGCGGTTAATGTTGTATCGATAATATTTTGCTTTTAATTGTCTATTGGCAATGTTGTATCTATAATATTTTGCTTTTAATTGTCTATTGGTAACTTCATCGTGTGTTTAGATATGAATATGCAAATGTTCTATCGATAACATTTTCCTTTTAAGTTAATTGTATTAAATTCATTGTGCCTGTATGCTTGCTGATATTGTTGCTTTATGTTGGGAAGTATGCTTTGTTTTTCTCCAATTATTATTTGGTTTTTCATATATCATAGGTTTTAGCATATCTGCTTTTGAAAATAACGACTCTTTTTATATATTTGATGAAGGAAGATGATGGAAGAACCCATCTTTAATAAGTATAGAGATATAGTGGTTCTTCCTCAATAGTAATTATTTGCAAAATCATTGACCATCGATAAGATACAAGTTTTATATTCTCTCCATTTATTATCCATGTTTTTCCTAAATATAACACAAATGTCATTAAGTATAATTTATTATAACAATTCTCTCATAGGAAGAATATATGCATGTTCAACAATTGCCTCCAGATTTTCCATTGATCTCGAAATAACTGACGTTAAAAGGCTTCGACCAAGGTTCAAAATCTCGATTTCGATTTCGTTTCGCTGACCCTATATACCGAAATTTCGCTAATTTTGGTGGAAATGTCGGAAATGGCTCAAAAAGCCTATTTTCCAGTTTTTTGTAAATTAAGATCTTCCAAGTTATTAGAACAATAAGTAGCTTACAAATACATAATTGACACACATATTGCTCATCTATGACCTTTATATTGTACATATCAGCCATATCGGTCATATTGTGCAATATGTTAGATATTGCAAATGGAGTTAATCTGAGTACTTCAAACAATAAAACAATAGATATACATTTATAGGCTTATAGCATATATATATCGATCATCTATGACTATGACTGTGTGTCAGACACCGTATCGAACATAGCATTATTAATACTTTAATACTTAATAACAGAGTAACAGTCTTACAACAAGTGAAAAGACATATTCGCGTAGACTAAATAAGAACATGCACATTAATGATTGATGCAATAAGAGATTAAAATATATTACCCGGTGATGTGTTCAGTTTAGAACCAAGAATTCCACGGTGGATCTGAACCCCCATTTCCTTGTCTCTCATAACGCATCGTAGATTCAATGTACTCGCAGTAATTTTCCCATGTCATGCACGAGTACATGGTCTTGTAATCCATCACATACTGCATGTATTGGCGGTCATCGATGCCTATGAGTATCCCGAGACGAGGATAAGCAACACTAGATCTGGTATCACGAGTGGCATGACAAGGCTGCGAAGTAGTAGCTTGAGATCCTCGGGACGACGACGATGACGGAGTAGGAGAAGATCTCTGCAGAGGAGGCACCGGCGTGTCCTTAGGGAAAAACCATATCACCGTTAAAGAAGTCACCCTGGCTCTACTCAGGTTGGCTACATTGGTAGTTTTCACCGTTGTAGCTATTATATCCCATACCGATTGTAACCATATGAATATGATGGAGGCGCATACACTTGAGGAGGAGGTCCAGGAGGAGGAGCATGATAGAATTCTGGGAAGACGCCAAATGATCTCTCATCGTGTGATGATCCATATCCGCCCAGGGGATTTGGTGTTCCTCCACGATATGAGGTGTCAATGTCCATACAGCTCAAGGAACCTACATATGATATCAAATCATCGATGTAGTTGTCGGTTGGATGATGGCCACGACCGTATGCATCATAATCCATAGGTCCCGGACTCGGCTTTGGAACAAATTATCCATGTATGTTCCTCTATCGCTCCATATATCCACGCCCTGCGTAGAGCCCTTCCTCGAATCTTGTATCTCATCGTCCACGACCACTCCCTGCTGACACACCTGAATATGTTTCTCCACCATCACCAGACCCATCACAACCGAAACATCATCATCTCCATTGCCATCCTTTGACTTGGATTTGGATTTCGAACTAATGGAGAGAATTTCATCAGCAATTGCATCAACCTCGACCTCCAACCCTCCAAAAGGGTTCGTAATCCGACCGGATCTAGCCAGACAGTCACCTACATCTGCTCCCATTTGCTGGCTTATATTCTCATTTAATCTTCTACGCGGTTGATCGAAAACAGGAGCACCATTGGAACCCATCCACCTCTGGAGAACATCTTCATCAGCATCGTCATCGTGCATCTTGAAAACGTATGCAAGATCAATAGAGTTTGTGTAGTCCTCTTTATCCTAGTCTTCCCTTGCATGTTTCATCTTCAACCTCAAGTTGTAGTGCACATAGACAAGATCATGGAGCATCTGCTCTCCCAACATGTTCCGTCTCTTCGAATGGATCAAGTTGAATGTGCTCCAGTTCTTCTCACGGCCACCAGCAAATGCAGTTTGAGACAATACTTCACTGCCACTTTTCGTAGGTGGGGCGCCTCCATCCCGTACAGTAACAACCATTCAGTTGCGAAAAATTCAAGTGGAGATAATCAATAATAGTAATACATCACTACACATTCAATGTACTTTTTTCTCTTTGTCCTTACCAAGGAGAGTACTGCCCCATCTATTTTCGACGGTAATTCGACCAAAGGAACCCAATACATCCCTGAAATACTTCACTTGTAGGTTGAAGTCATAAATCGTTACATAATACTTTTAAAGCATATTTTGTGAGTTCCAATCTAGCTCCAAAATCAAGATTACCTCATTCATGCACAAGGTCGGTGGCATCTCGTCCTTGACGAGCTTCTGCACCACAATTTGTACAGCTGCTAGAAGGTCAACATTTGTACCAAGAGTATTTTTATACCGGTACTTAGGATTGAAGTAATAAGCTGGACACAAACAAGCATGATTCTCATATTCTAAAGTGCTACAAAAATGGAAAATAAATTGGGTTATTACATAATACTTACAAGCCTTGTGAAGAGATGTGAGAGCAACTTGGACCATCGCTCGTCTATGATGTCCAACCATGCTTTGAATCCTTTTCCAACTGCTTCCTTGACCTTCTCTCTCATGCAGCGCATTGCCTCGTAGATCACTCCCATGGTGGGCTTCTTATCACCGTCTACGATCCACAATGCAGAAACAATTGGATCCATGATCTTCGTGACCTGAATCACGTCATCCCAAAAGTGGAGATCATTGATCAATGTCTCCACTTTTCATCCTCCTTCAGCCCGAGATTCAGGTATCTCGAACCATTCACCTTGGCAACACATGGTTTTCAGCCCCGTCTTGTGTTGTGTCAGACTTTGCAATGCTATAAAATTGGTTGCAAAGCGTGTGGCGCCAAGCCTCACCAACTTACCACTGCGCATCCACCTCATCAACGTCGGCACTTTGGAATGGTTATAAATTAACGTGGTGAATGCCAGTGCTTGCTCCACCACCCTTGAGACGAGCTTCCTCTTGTTGAATTCCTTTAGAATTAAATCAATACAATCTGCAGTACACTGTGTCCAAAAAATACCATAGCTACTAGACTTCATTATTGTTTCACCTGCTTTATTAAAGTTGCTACCATTATCCGTGACAATCTGGACAATGTTCTCTTTCTCAACATCTTTGATGATGTCTTTCATCAACTTCAGCGGTACTTGTAGTCCTTCACATACTCAGATGCATCAACAGATTTAAAAAAAAAGGCTTTCCATTGCAATAAACAAGGAAGATAATGATCCAATTCCTCGTGTAGCTCGTCCATCCATCGCACATCAACATCACCTCATACTCTGGTCATCTACTCCTCAGCTCGGTGATGTACCCATTCATCTCCTCCTACATCCCAAGATATTTGGTCAATATCTCGTAGGATGTGGGAGCCTTCACTCCAGTTCATGTTGCAGCGATCTCATCAATAACATGTTGGAGAAATGGCCCGCTGGCAACGTTGGCAGAATCCTCTCCCAAAGAAGAGCTTGCCGATAGCCTTTCCCACCTCTCTCGTGCATTGCTGAACATGCCTTTCACCATCTTCTGCCTCGTATCCTTGCTTCGTTTGTATTGCATGGATCTGCTCCTCGTCGAGAAGGGCTCAATTCCCTTGCCCTTGTGTTTTTTGGTGGGTGACGGTACTGGTACACCTCCAGAACCACTCCCACTGCCACCTGCACCATAGAAGTCGCCTCGTGCACCACTAAGTTCTCTCCTCTCGAACTCGCTCCTTATCGATTCTTTTGTTGCCCTCCTATAAGCCCTCCTCTCCGTCATAGTCTGAATGTCAGTGAGGTAGACAAAGTCATCGTCGTCTGAATCTGAGAGGACGTTGAATTCTTTTTCAAACATGAACTCTTTGAATTGTCCATCCCTCTTTACCCTCTCTGTATCCATATCCTTCTTCCCGTCCAAGCTGGCCTTCACCATGTCCCTCATATCTTTGGGACAGCGTGTGCACCGCACTCCGTATGCGTGCATCCGCCAACCGGGATGGGATGTCCAGGATCCAATCTCAAGGTGGTGGATTCTTCTTCGACTCTCTACCTTCCGTCACAAACGTGACCACAAGCTCAGTCCAAAATACTGCGGACCCCCCCCCCATATATTTCATAAGCAACCAAGCGCATCGGGGAGGGCTCCTATAAACTTTACCGGAGGGAACTCGCATCCACCCTCTTGGCAACATTCTTGTTATTGCCAACAAGATGTTGCTGCATCCTCGTGATCCCCCTTCTTCCCACAAAAATTACATTATGATTTGGTTTTGTCGCCGCCAGGAGCGGAGGCATACCTCCAACCAACGTCCCCACTAAAATCCCCCCTTTGATCTTCAGAATTGTCAGATCCTAATCCGGAATGTGCCATTATGATGATCACCGAAACTTGTGAGAAAATAAAGAACAATCAATCATGAGCCATACGACGCGAACAATTATGAATTAGCTAATTATTTTATGTTTTAATTTTCAGAAATAATATATTTTAATTTTTGTAACACCTAATATGCACAAACTCGTAAAAATTCAGTGTTTGAAATTGAAATTACACTCTTAATATTCTGATTTTCAAAAGAAAAAAACATCATACATGTATACATTATGGACTTAGATCTAACAATTAGGGGACCATTTTCGAGAAAACCCACCTAAGAGACACAAAACATGTAAATAACGCATAGAACTAAGGTTTGATTTTCGGAATTACTCAATTTTAAAATTTCATTTACCAAAAAAAAAACCTAAACATGTTTTCTACGTCCAAAACTTAAGATCTGAGTTTGACCTTGAAGAACTCATCATGATTCCACATTAAAACACAAAAGTCCCAATTTTCTCTTCCATAGATCTCACAAATTATTTTCAAAGTATACTTAATTACATGTTATACATGAGATCCGAGTAAATATATTCATAACTCGTCATTATTATGCATTAGAACACAAAACCCCTAATCTTAGTCTCCAAAATCAAGCTACATATTCAAAATCTCTCAAAAAAATATCACACTAAGCGAGATCAACATCTTAGGAACAAAAATCCTAAAAAATGAAGAAAATGATGAAGATTTGACCTATTTTGGCTTACTTTGAAGAAAAGGAGAAACAAGACTTTGGAGAAACATTGGAGAAGCAAAGCAACTGAATGTGGGTCGAAATGAGCAAATTTCGATCGACATTTCGATCTATCTCGCCAAAGTCGAGATTTTTTAATTCCAGATTTGCTATTTTAGGCAATATGGCGAGATGACCCAAAATCTCGCCAATATCTCGCAAGATTTCGGGCGAAATCCGGGAAATCAACATTTATAGAGGCTTTGATGTATCCAACCCATTGAAACTGAAATTTCGATGATTCTCCAAAATTTCGTGAGATTTAGAACCATGACTTCGACAGATGTTATTTAAAAAAACATAACAGTATTTATCATAAAAATATGTATACATATAATACTTAATTTTAATATTTTATGTTCCTTTCTTATTCAAGATTCAACCACAATTTACACCATTAAATCCTGGTTCATCTAACTCGAGTTTCTAATCACTTACCGATCAAGTGACTAAAACTTTACACTCTTTATTTTAAAAATTTCTTGTTCAAATTCTATAACATATGTATATTGATTAAATTTATTTACATTAATTCTTGCAGATATCTTGTATCAGAAAAAGGAAGTTGTAGATATCTATGTTCTATGTGTTGTTTCTTTATTTTATTTCTTTATCTTCATTTTATGTAATTTACCCATAGGTCTCTCCTCTATATAAGAGAGCCCAGGGTTCTCAGGAATAAAAAAGTCTTTTATTTTTCCCAACAGGTATCAAAGCGGTGGCCCTAGACCGGAGCTCTCGTACCCTAACCCTAACAACAGCTACACTCGTTGCCCCTCTCTCTTCCTTCTCCAAGCAGCCGCCATCGATCTCTCCCTTCCGTTGAGCCGCCGCCGTCGTCGAACTCCTTCCATCGAGTCGACGTCGCCCCTCCTCTCAACGATGTTGCCATCATCGATCTCTCGGTGAGCTGCCGCCGCCGTTCTCTTTTCGTTAAGTCATAGCCGAGTCGACCCCTCTTCTTTCTCGTCGTCGGCCCCCGCAAGAGCTGGTCCACGACGGCTTCTTGCATCGAGGATTAGCTTGGGTTGATGGATTTGGTTGCATAAGTCTACATATGCAAGCAAATTATCATATGTATGTGTAGACACATATCTATTGGTCCACAAAATCCCAATTTTCTTCATCTGACGTTATGTCAGAAAGCAAGGTCGATGTTCCCAGCACTGGCACTTTCAGAGGTCCAACGCTGATTGTCGAGATGGACGGGACAAACTATGAGCTATGGGCTATGCAGGTCATGAGCCTCATGAAATCTACGGGTAAAAAGCATATTCTTACAAAAGAGGAGTCAGTTGAGAAAACCAGGATCAATGCCTCATGGGAGGCAGATAATGCATATGCCAAAGCCTGGCTTTCTGGTACATTAACGATTGAGATTGCCAACGATGTGTTACATCAGCCCACCGCCAAGGCGATATGGGATATTCTCACTGCAACTTATTTCCAGGCAAAGTTGCAGAAATCGGTAGTCGATGCTCGATCGGCACGGTCACTGACTAAGGATTAATCTGCAGTCGAGCGACTAATCGAATTTAGTCAGTCGTTAGTCGTTTTGAGTTTTTAAATTATTTTAAATATATAAATCATTTGTATACATATATTCTTATATATTTGCATAAATGTGTACATTTTCTATACTATAATAACGAAACAAAAGAAGTAAATGACTTTAAATATAACATTAAGCATATTGGAATAAGTTTGTTTTAAAAAAAGGAAAAAATAAAATAAAAAAATTCTATGTAAAAGTTAGTTGAGTAGTCGGCCGACTAGACCGACTAGTCGGCCCGATTAATCAGGTTGACCGACTAATAGCTGACTAGGCCTAGTCGGCTACCCCCCTGACTCAACTAGTCGGACCAACTAGTCAGCCTAATCGACCGACTTTTACAGCAGTGTTCTCCAGCGAGGAAAGAGACCAAGATACTGCATCTGCAACATGATATATTCACCATTAAGCAGAATGGACGGCCCTTCCATTCGCTATATATGTCCTTGCGTGGGATGTTTGAGAAGTTGCACAGTTTCATGCCCCTCACATCTACTCCTGAACAGCAGAAGACGTACCAGAATGCTATCATGGTTGGTGTATTCCTTGCAGCCCTTGTTCCGGAGTATAAGGCTGCTCGTTCCCATATTTTAGCTGATGCCACTATTCCTCCTATGGAGGAAGCGTTTCGCCGACTCAGTAGGATTATTGTTCCTTCGACTACCTCTAATCAGACCTCTTTGGCGATGGCAGCCTCCCGAGGTAGAAGAGGCTCCTCTCATTTTTGTGGACGTGGACCTCGTGGTAGAGAAGGTCGCATTCATCAACCATGCACTCTGCCATCATCTAGGACATACAGAGGATATATGCTACTCCAAGCATGGTTTTCCTGCCTCAGCTCGAGTAGTGGAGCAGGTTGAGTCTCCGGCTGCTCCTATTGCATATCAGAGGTTTGATGACCTCGTTGCCAGACTGAGGGATATTATGCCTCATGTTTCTTCTTCATCTATAGGAGGCCACTCAGATGTAGCAACCTCTACCTCTGCCATTCTTAGTCTCTAGTAGTACGTATGTTTTTACCTCTTGTCATGGATATAAGATTACAGAGTGGATTATGGACTCCGGAGCGACGCATCATTTAGGTGGAGACAGAGATCAGCTTGCAGCATATAGACAGGTTCCTACAGGGAGAACTGTTGTGATAGCTGACAGGACTCATTCCCTGATCACAGGACATGGGGATATCAGTTTGACACCCTCGATGTGTCTGCAGAATGTGCTACATGCTCCAGATTTTTTATGAATTTGTTATCTATTAGTCAGATTACGAAGGATTTACATTGTCGAGCTATTTTTGACCCATCGTCTCTTTTTTTTCAGGACATTCTTACGGACAGGGTGATTGGTTGCAACCATGAATAGGGTGATCTTTATCACATGGTCTGAACTCCCTATGCAGGCATCTACTCTCATTCTACAGGACCAATCTCTCCCTTCACTTGGCACTTGTGTTTTGTTCACCTCCCTCTCTAGAAGATGTGTCATATTTTGTCGCAGATTTCACCGAGTTCATCCTTCCAGTGCGAGGTGTGCCAATTGGGAAATCATCATCGTTCTGCTTTTCCTAATCGTCAGTGTCGGAGCAGTAGCTCCATTTTTTAGTTATTTTATGTTGTTATTTGGGGCCTGAGTCGTGTTTCTGATCACCAGGGATGCAGGTTTATCAAGGTTGCAGAAAGAGGTAGTCGATACTCGGTCGGCGGGGTCACTGACTAAGGATTAATCGGTAGTCGGGAGACTAATCGGATTTAGTCGGTCATTAGTCGATTTTGAATTTTTAAGTATCTTAAATATATAAATCAATTTTTATACACATATTATTATATATTTACATTGATTTGTATATTTTCTATACGAAATAGAAAATGTATCTATCTTTAAATATAACATTAAGCGTATTAAAATAAGTTTAATTTTAAAAATCTAAAAAGTAAAATAAAAATAAAAAATCTCTATGTAAAAGTCGACCAAGTAGTCGGAGTCAGGTTGACCGACTAATGGCCGACTAGGCCAAGTCGACTTGGCTACCCTCCTACTCGACTAGTCGGGCTGACTAATCGGCCTAATCGGTCGACTTTTACAACAGTGGGTTTTATCTTGTTGTTGTTGATGACTTTCCTCATTTGGCATGAGTCTTTTTATTGAAAAATAAATCTGATGCAGGGGATGTGATCAAAATTTTTATTAATGAAGTGCAGAATGCTTTCTCTTCCTCAATAAAAAAATGAGAGAAAAGATAATGCTTTAGAATTTTGCATACGGGCTCTATCATATTGTGTTTCATCTCGTGGTATTATTCATCAAACAACTTGTGCTTACACGTCTCAGCAAAATGTGTTGCTGAGAGAAAGCACCATCATGTATTTAATGTCACTCGGACTCTTCGCATTCATAGTTGTGCCCCACATTCGTTTTTGGGTGATGTTCTTACGACATGTTATTTGGTGAATCGCATGTTCTCATCAGCTTTGGGTGAGAAAATTCCTTTATCCATTGCATTCCCAGAGGAGTTGTTCTCACTTACTACTCGTGTTTTTGGATGTGTGACCTTCATCCACCAGTTGTCTCCAAGTCTTGACAAGCTATCTCCTAGAGCTGTCAAATGTGTGTTTGTTGGGTACTCCAGGACTAAGAAGGGATATTGTTGTTATGATCCATTATGCAGGAAATATTATATTAGTGCTGATGTCACATTTTTTGAGTATGCGATGTATTTTTCCCCTACATGTGACAGGTTGTCTTCATCGGACTCTGAAGATGAAGTTTATCCACCTCATCCTACGAGTCTGTCATCACCTATACATGTGCATGTTATTCCACCACCACAACACTTCTGCTCATGGGCATCGCTCGTCATCCAGCACGCCTCAAGTTTGTCATGATTACAATGTTTCTAACGATGGGTCTGGAGAAGTATCAGTGCAGGAACCATTGCAGGAGACTGGCCTACGGATGGAAGAGGTTCTCAATGACCTGGATATACGTATTGCAGTTCAGAAGCAAAAGCGTACCTGTTATTCATACCCTCTTGCTTCACATGTCTCCTTTGATCGTTTAATAGGGGACTTCCATAGATTCGATGTTGCTCTATCTGACGTGGAAATTCCATGGAATTATCAGGAGGCCTTGAAGGATAGTCGCTAGTATTCAGCTATGGAAGAAGAAATAGTTGCACTACAATCAAGTGGGACATGGAGCTTGATACCAGCTCCTAATTGAGCATCCATTGTTAGTTGCAAATAGATGTTTACTGTTAAACATCATGAAGATGGGAGTCTTGATCGATACAATGCAAGATTGGTGGCACAAGGATTTACTCAGACTTACGGCGTGGATTATATGGACACATTCTCTCATGTTGCTCGTCACTCAACTCTAGGTGTCCTTTCTGCTGTCGTGGTACGTGATTGGCCTTTGTAGCAGCTAGACGTTAAGAATGCATTTTGTATGGAGATCTACAGGAGGAAGTCTACATGCAGCAGCATCTGGGGTTTGTTGTTGAGGGGGAGTGTCAGCTATGGAAGAAGAAATAGTTGCACTACAATCAAGTGGGACATGGAGCTTGATACCAGCTCCTAATTGAGCATCCATTGTTAGTTGCAAATAGATGTTTATTGTTAAACATCATGAAGATGGGAGTCTTGATCGATACAATGCAAGATTGGTGGCACAAGGATTTACTCAGACTTACGGCGTGGATTATATGGACACATTCTCTCATGTTGCTCGTCACTCAACTCTAGGTGTCCTTTCTGCTGTCGTGGTACGTGATTGGCCTTTGTAGCAGCTAGACGTTAAGAATGCATTTTGTATGGAGATCTACAGGAGGAAGTCTACATGCAGCAGCATCTGGGGTTTGCTGTTGAGGGGGAGTGTCAGCATGTCTTTACACTCCATAAAGCAATATATGGCCTTAAGCAAAGTCCAAGGGCATGGTTTCTGAAGCTCTCGGATCTGATTGAAAGGCAAGGGTTCAAGAGGTCAAATGCAGACCATTCATTGTTTGTGCAGAGAATACCCAGAGGTATTGTTGCTATCATGATTTATGTTGATGATATACTTATTACAGGGTAAAGAAGGCAACATAATTTCTAGGTCATCAGTTTGTTACTAAGAATCTTGACACCCAAAGGTATTTCTTAGGGTTAGAGTTCGCTAGAAATGCGTCGGATCTTGTGATGACCGAAAGGAAGTATGTTACAGACATGCTTGTTGAGACGTGCATGATTGGGTGTAGACCCTCTACTACTCCTATGGATCCTAGCATGAAGTTATATGATGATAATACAGATGAGGTTGACAGGAGGAGATATAGAGAATTGGCGGGAAAGCCTCTCTATGTTACTATCACTAGACCGATATCTCTTTTGCAGTGAGTCAGTTCATAGAGCAAGCCCGACGGGTACACATGGATATATATATATATTGAGATATCTAAAATCTTCCCCGGGTGCAGGATTACTATTCAGGAAAGGAGAAACTCTCTATGTTTCCACATGTGCTAATGCTGACTATGCAGGATGTCCTAAGGATAGGAAGTCTACTTCGAGCTTCACGGTGTTCGTTGGCAGTTCTCTTGTTTCTTGGAAAAGAAAGAAACAAACGGTTATGGCTAGATCAAGTGTCGAATATGAATAGGACTGTGGCACAAGCAAGCACAGAAATGATGTGGGTCCGAGCAATGCTAGAAGATTTGCATATAAATGTACCTCTACCCATGCAGTTACAATGTGATAATCAGGTTGCCTTATTCATTGCAAACAATCATGCATTACATGGGAAAACGAAGCATATTGAGGTAAATTGCCATTACACTAGAGATGGTTCAGAAGGGCTTGATTTCTACCTCTGATGTCAATTCAGGAGATCAAACGGCATATATCTTTACCAAGGTCTTGTTCAGAGGGTCATTTCAGAAGTGTTCTTCCAAGTTGAGCATGATTGACATCTATGCTCCATCTTGAGGGGAAGTGTAGAGATATATCTATGCTCTATGTACCATTCTTTATTTTACTGCTATATATCCATCTTATGCAGCCTCAAAAAAAATCCATCTTATGTAATTTACTCATAGGTCTCTCCTCTATATAAGAAAGCATAGGGTTCCCAAGAATAAACAAATCTTTTATTTTTCCCAACAGTGATGTATGTAGTTATTTGAACAGTTGTATGTTGAGAGAATTACCTTTTCTCTCCTTTTTTTAATTTGTGTTTTTCTTATTATCACCTTTAAGATAACTGTTCTTAAGGAATATCTAATTCTTTGCAAGATTTCTATTTATGGCTAATGTTTGTGGCTAATTTCAATACAACTACAACAACAAAGCTTTTCCCACATTAAGTAGGGCCGGCTAATTCAATATGTGCTCAAAATGCCATTAACACAAACAGATGATCTACTCACACATCTAATCTATAAAAATAAAGCTTAATATTTTTCTTATTTTACATGTTTTAAAAAATTGTATAATAACAATAGATACATACAACCCGCCGCGAAGTGCAGGTATGCAGCCTAGTAATAAGATAAAAGCTCTCACAGGAACAAAGGAAAATTCTGGTGGAAATAAACAACCATATCTGGGGCTTTTATTGACGTAGAGTAGTCAGAACATGAAATAAAATGTGTCCCGGATGGTCTATAAATATATTCCTTCAAAAAATCAAGGAATAAAACACAGCAGACTCAGTCACGGATGATTCTCCAGAACTGGGACCCCAAAATAACAATAAAGAGTTAAATGAAAGGACAGAACCAACTCCAGTTTTAGGACAGATAAATGATTGCTGGAAAATAAGAGATGCACTCATACATAGTAGCATGCTAGCAGCCTTGGACACAGACTCCAAAAAATGATCCCAAATAAAGACTTGCTCTGAGACTCAATGGTCAAAATAACTAGAAGAACCCAAACCTAACGAGCGCAGAAAAGGGGAAGGCACCCAGTGACTGGAGTTGCTACTGCTGCATTGGGTTTGTAGCGGTCTGGGTAGTCTTATCCCTTCCCCCATAGTTCTCTCTGTCCCCTCCAACTCCTCTTTCTTTTCTACTCATTTCCGCTCAAGCCCTCCTGCCTTTCGGTCTCACCATCAACTGGGTAGTCTTATCCCTTCCCCCATAGTTCTCTCTGTCCCCTCCAACTCCTCTTTCTTTTCTACTCATTTCCGCTCAAGCCCTCCTGCCTTTCGGTCTCACCATCAACGCCAACCACACCTCCCTCATCTCCACCATCCAGTCCATTCCCCAGCCACAAATACCATCACCGTGAGCCCACCTTTGCCACCACCGACAGCCCTTATGAAAATTACATGTAGACCCTTAGGAAATAACCAAGTACAAGAGGACTCCTAGTCCTCGACTTATTTTTCTTGTTGCTGAAAATTTCATTTGGCCCCTTAGCTTGGCCCTGAGCTGCATTACTTTTGTGTTGGGGTTAGGACTTCAAGGATACAAATCACAATCTAGGACAAGTCTTCAAATACCATGATAGGAAATAGGAATTGACTGCTCAAAATAAAGGGTTCATCATAATCTCCTATATAAAGAATTCCAATGGACATTTATAGAAAACCCAAAAGAAAAGGATAAACCAAAAACAATTCTCGGACTTACAGCATAAATCTCAACAATCTACATATCATCCAAACAAAATTAATTGAGATAGTAGTCATTCAAAATTACATAGTATGTTTCCCACTATCTTAATCAGAGTTGACGGACCCTCTAAGTAGCGATGGGCAAATAAAAGAAGAATGTTAATATAACAGAAAAACTATCAAATATGCTCATCAAATTTGACCAAACTGATGGCATGCAGCTTGAGTCTAGGTATGGCATATTATACTTTCCAAATAACACATAATATCATTAGTATATCAGTTTAAATACATACCATGCAAAGATGACAAAGGCTTCTGAATGTCATGAGAATCACCTTGGCGAACTTGTACCTGTATGTTCAAAAAAAATACTTAAGCAACACGACAAAGAACATGCACAGAAGACAAATATAGTTTCTCCAGACAAAATTCTAAACAAGTCAATTTTCCTCAAAGTTCCAGGTGAATAACCAATGCAGATTACAAAAAAGATAAAATATAAGTTCACGTCAAAGAGAAAAAGGGTTCCTGGCATGGACATGCGCCTGAGTATTAATATCAGTCTCAACGCATCAAGTGTGGAAAGGGAGATATAGGGGACCCGTCACTAAAAAATTGCAGATCTCCAGAAATTGTGGAAATGGTGAATGTTCGTAAATTAAGGAAGAAATAATTACTACAGCAAAAAAAACATTGAAATAAACACTTGTTAACGAGAATAGAGGTGTATTGAGATGTTTGACAAATATCACATCACATGTTTAAATACTTACATGTGCCTCAAAAGGTTAAAAGATGCAACTAACAAAAGAAACTACATGCACTACATTTTTATGGATGGTGATTTTTTTAAGGAAGGTGACAGCATGGTTATGACAAGGGGAAGGGTTGCAGGCTAGAGGAAGGTTTTCTATGGATGGTGATTTTTAGATGGGATTTTTACACCCATAACCCTGAGTAGTTTTGTAATAACATTCATAACTCTGCATCATCGCAATTACATAAGAAACCCCGAGTAATGCTTAACTCTTACATGACATAACCATGTGTTATGTTCCGTTTGAAATGCACGTTATATTTGACGGTTTCCGTTATAAGAAGACAAAATTGTCCTTAATAGTCATTCTTATTTAAAAATCATGTCACTGTGTTCTCCACGCCCCCCCCCCCAACCGTTGCCTTCGACATCCACTCCCGTCGCCACCTCCGTTGCAAGCCCCCACGGTCCAACCCTTTGCAACCCGTCACAGTCGACCTCTGCAAGCCGCCCAAGCCTCCTCTGCAAGCCCCCAACTCCCATCGCCACCTCCTCCCCGCAAGCCTCCTTTGCAAGCCAAGCCCTGCAAGGCCCCTCCGATCGCCACCTCCTCCTCCCCACAAGCCCCCCCCCCCCCCCGGTCGCCACCTCCTCCTCGCAAGCCCCCCTCCGGTCGCCACCTCCTCCCCACAAGCCTCCTCTGCAAGCCCCGTGGTCGCCGACCTTCTCTACAAGCCCCCCCCCCAAACAAGCATCCCGAGGGAGAAATTCTTCCAACCACAAAGGGAGGTTAGACAAGGTTGTAACTTGTAAGTTAGCACATCTACTTTTTGTCCTTCTAGTGGATTCCCTTGTAGAGACAATGGATCAAATAGTGCAGTGTGGAACTAATGTAGGCTACCACGACATGGCCTTTCTATCCATGTTTTACACTATGAGATAATATCATCTTTAATGATACGAGTAATGGAGGCAACGCAAAGTTCTACACTGGTGGAAATGCTTGAGGAGTTTCTTGTCTCAATATGATCAAGGAGAAATCAACATTTGTTCCTTTCTACATATCTAAAGAACTGATTACAGAGCACATGCATATCATGGAGCTCTGTTTTGGAATCTGTCACTTTTCAAGGATTATCTTTGTATGTACACAACTTTTAGGGTGACGCATTTGTTAATACATGTCGTATCTACCATTCATGTGTTCTATATTGATCGTCGTTAGAATTCTACACTAGTCTGTGGGATTGTATTAATCGTCGACTTTTTGGAATGGCACATGCTATGTCGACTTTTTGGAATGGCACATGCTATGCTACCCCCGAAGCTGCCACTTATTATAAGCCAGTGTGGAAGATATGAGCCATTTTATGACTGACCAAGACATATGTATATCACAGAAGCATAGTCTAACGGAGCGGAACCCAACATTTGGATCTAGATATTCTTAGGAGTAGTTGCAGAATTGTTATTGTGATGGATTGTTTGTGCACCACTTCCAAGGTGGCAAAACCATTGGACTAGGGCCGACAGTGATATTTATGTTAAGAAGGTGTACAAGATTTTAATTATTCCTTTGATTATTTTTCCCTAACAGACCTCGTGATGGACTATACACTGTTACGCGACTCTAAGAAACTGTTAACAGTGAACGTCTTCATAAGACTCATATGGAGGACTAGGATGGTGACCAAAATACATAGGGCAATGACCTTTCATTAAACCAATATTTTGTGCTCGATGTGCTCTGACCTCCCCACGGATCCGGAGCTCATGTTCTTTCATGACATATAAACAAAGATGTTTAGCAAATAGTGATGATTGATTGGGTGGACTCCACTTATGTGACAGATTTTTTTAGTCCCTTGTGCAGATGTTTCCAGATCACGCAAGGATTAAGTGAAGAATTTAGCTTTTATTTGGCACTCTGATCGACTTCTGTAGATGTTTTCAGATTACACAAGGAATAGGAGAAGCATTTAGCTTTTATTTAGGACCTCTCCCCAAGGGTATGAAACTAATGATCTTTTGTGCCATATAACCAAAGATGTTTAGAGAAGGGTGGTGATTAATTGGGTGGACTCCACTTATGTGATCGATTTTTTTGGTCCCTTGTATAGATATTCTCATGTATGGCTTTTCTCTAAATCAACACCCCACCTACTTTCTATACCAAAGTATGCAACATGTTTCGCCTTATCAACTACACATCACATCTGTTAGAGAGGAATTTTCTCCTCGATGCACAGCTCAACAGGTACATACACAACTCAAGTACCAGGAAGGTTCAAAAGAAATAGAACTAAACTAAACTAAATAACAAGGTAGGATAGAAATGACTATGATGGGAAAGGGTGGGTGGAGACTGAAGAGATATCCACCACCAACAAGGAGCTTGAATCCTAATTGCCACCTTAAGGGCTCACATCTTCTTCACCGCCATGGAAGCAAGATGAAGAATCCATAGAAGTGGCTAAACAAATGCTAACCTTATTCATCTTTCCTTTTGTGTTTTAAAGAGTAAAGGATATTTGTTTTGACTTCATCCATCTACACCACCCTATCAAGTAAAGGGGGAGAAAAACTTGCTTGTCTTCTCATCTAAAAGAAATGTTGCAAAATGAAGTACACACACCCCATCCTAGCAGCGTGCCACAAAACCCAGATTTTTGTTAAAAGCACGAACAAACTTGAAAACATCTTTGTTACCACTACCTTCCCCAACAATCATTGACCTAAGCAACAACTCTTCTATAGGCACCAAGTAAATCAACCTAATTCATAACATCGAAACCTCATGCAGCAATCTACTTTTTCCTCTAATGTAAGCATATACGCTAGCCAAGGGTTTAAATGCCAGATATCGACACCCATATCGGTCTCATGTTGATACGATATTTCGGTGATATATCACCGAAATATCGTCCATATCAACGCCCATTTGTAAAGAAAGGAGCGAAAGGTGCCCATATCGTTGTATTGGTCCTTTGGTGATACTGATACATAGGTGATATCGTGATATTTGTAACCCTTATGCTAGCACCCTTTTCCGTGTTCAATCATTGTATGAGCAACTGCCCATCATGAACCAGGATACAAATAACAATGATGGCAAAGCGTAGGTGGAGAGACATCCAACGCCAACGAGGAGCTCAAACCCTAATCGTCACCTCAATGGCTTACATCTTCTTCGCAGTTAGTTTCTCAAAATGAAAAATGTAAATTATCTTTCATGAGTGGAGGGCCCCTTCCATTTATAGGTAGAAGGGAGAAATAACAAAGAACCCTTACAAAAAAACAACAGTTATACATAAGGTATAAAAGAGAGAATATACAAATGTCAACACTCCCCCTCAAGCTGAAGCATAGATATCCATCATGCTCAGCTTGGAAACACATTTATAGAAGAGTGATCTGCTTAGAGGTTTGGCAAATAAATCAGCATTCTCGTTTTCTGAGGTAATTGACTCGGTGATAATGTGTCCTCTTAGTATCATATCTTGAGTATAATGGCAATCCACTTCCACATGCTTGGTGCTCTCATGAAAGGTCGGGTTGTTTGCAATAAACACGATTGTTGAATTGTCACACATTATTGTCATGGTACTTGGATATGCCATGCGAAGGTCATTTAACACAAATTTGATCCATATCAATTCCATGGTAGCTTGGGTCATTGCTCTATATTCAAATTCCGCACTAGATCAAGCTATAACAACGTGCTTCTTACTCCTCCAAGTTACCATATTTCCACTTGTTGGAAAAAGTGAGCAATCTAATATTCCAAGGAACCCTAGTCTCTCTTATATAGAGAGAGAGACCTCATGGGTAAAATACATAAGAGTCCAGAAAGTAAACATGAATTAAGAAACGATACAAAACATAATAATATAAGTCTCTACACTCCCCCTCAAGGTGGAGCATAGATGTCTATCATGCTCAGCTTGGAAGAATATCTCTGGAAGGGTCCTCTGAGCAACGGCTTGGTGAATATGTCAGCAGTCTGATCCCCTGAGCTAACGTGATATGTAGATATCAAGCCTCTCTGGATCAAGTCTCTCGTGTAGTGGCAGTCAACTTCGATATGCTTTGTTCTTTCATGGAATGCTGGATTGTTGGCAATAAACAATGATGCCTGATTGTCACACTGAAGCTGCATGGGTAAAGGTACAGCTATATGTAGATCCTCTAGCACAGATCGAACCCACATCATCTCCGTGCTTGCTTGCGCCATGGCCCTATATTCAGATTCAGCACTGGACCTTGCCACAACAGTTTGTTTCTTGCTTTTCCAAGAAACCAGAGAGCTCCCAACAAAAACGGCAAATCCTGAGGTAGAATTTCGATCCTTAGGGCACCCTGCATAATCTGCATCTGCGCATGCTGAAATAGATAAATCTGTACCCTTTCGAAATAGCAACCCTGAGTATGGAGAAGACTTTAGATACCTCAGTATCATGTATATGGCATCCATATGAACTTGTTTTGACTGCTCCATAAATTGACTCACCCGGCTTACTGCAAAGACAATATCGGGTCGAGTTATTGTAATATAAAGGAGCTTACCCACCATCTCTCTATATCTCCTCTTGTCTACTTATGCAGTGTCATCGTCATACAGCTTCATGCTTGGATCCATAGGAGTACTGATGGTCTGCATCCAACCATGCCTGTTTCGATCAAAAAAATCTGTAATGTACTTCCTTTGGGTCATCACCAGACCTTGTGCATTCATGGCAAATTCCAACCCCAGAAAGTATCTTAGGGTTCCAAGATCCTTCGTGACGAACTGTCGGCCCAAGAATGCTTTTGCCCTCTCTATTCCCTAAACATCATCTCCTGTAACCAGAATATCATCAACATAGACCATGATGACAACCATACCTGTAGAAGACTTCTGAATGAACAACGAGTGATCTGCATTTGATCTTTTGAATACCTGTCGTTCAATCAGATGGGAAAGCTTCTGGAACCACGCCCTTGGGCTTTGTTTAAGGCCATAAATCGCCTTATGAAGTCTACACACCATATGCTTCTCCCCCTCAGCAGTGAACCCCGGTGGTTGCTGCATGTAGACTTCCTCCTGCAAATCTACATACAAGAAGGCATTCTTGACATCAAGTTGAGATATAGTCCAGTCACGTACCACAACAACTGATAAAAGAATGCGAAGAGTAGAATGATGAGCCACTGGAAAAAATGTATCCATATAATCCACGCCATAGGTTTGTGTGAAACCTCTCGCGACCAACCGTGCCTTGTATCGATCTAGACTGCCATCAGCATGGTATTTAACTGTGAATATCCACTTGCAGCTAATAATGGATACGTCAGGGGGAGCATTAACCAAGCTCCATGTGCCACGAGATTGTAAGGCACGCATCTCGTCTTCCATAGCCAGTTGCCAGCAATCAATCTTCATAGCTTCTTGAATGCTCCGTGGTATGTCCACGGAAGACAAAGCGGCAGCAAAATCTTTGAAAGTCGCCTATGAGGCGATGAAAGGACACCTGGGAAGCAAAAGGATAAGACGCACAAGTCTGTTTCTGCTTCCGGATAGCAATGGGAATATCAAGGACGTCGTCCACTGTATTGGGATGGTGTAGTCTCCTCCTGCAATGAAGAATCCTGCACATGTACCATATCTAACCCGTCAGTAGTGATGCCATCTGAACATACCTGAAGCGTGATGAATGCCTGACGTGTAGCCTGAGCGGTTGAGCAGGACCTGACCGACGCGTATAGAATTTTGGTAAAGGTGGAATAGGAGAATGTGGAGGGGGTGGTGGTGGAGGTGGCGGTGGCGGTGGCGTAGCAACTGGAGCTGGAGTGGACTCAAGTGAACTCAAACTAGGAGGAGGAGAAACATAGACATCATCGTTGGTAGTGGACGAGACCAGTCTGTCACCTGCAGGGAAAAGTACATAACAGACTCAAAAAACGTGACATCAGCACTGACAAAATATTTCTTGTTTATGGGGTCATAACAACGATAGCCCTTCTGAGTCCGAGAGTATCCTACAAAGACACACTTGACAGCTCTAGGAGAGAGTTTGTCAAGTCCATGGGACAGGAGATGAACAAACGCAACAGTACCAAAGACATGAGGAGTAATTGAGAATAACTCCTTATCAGGAAAGATGATACAAAGAGGAATTTTCTCACCAAGGACAGATGATGGCATTCATTGACCAGGTAGCAGGTTGTAAGGACAGCATCCCCCCAGAAAGTGATAGGAGCACAACTCTAAATAAGGAGGGTTTGAGTAATGTCAATAAGGTGACGATGCTTTCTTTCTGCTATGCCATTCTGCTGAGATGTGTACGCACAGTTGGTTTGGTGAATAATACCCTTAGACAAGAGAAACTGAGAGAGAGACAGGGTGCAGAGCTCCAATGCATTATCTATACGAACATATTTGACAGTAAAGGAAAAAACATTCTGCACTTCATTAATCAAATTTTTAATAACATCCCCCGCTTCAGATTTATTCTTTAAAAGAAAGACCCAAGATACACGAGAAAAGTCATCCACCACAACTAGATAAAACATGTGTCCCTGATGATCAGGTACACAAATCGGACCCCAAATATCAATGTGAAATAACTCAAACAAAGAGCTACTGCTCCGACTCTGACGACTGGGAAAGCTAAACCGATGATGCTTTCCAACTGACACGCTTCACAGCGAAATGATGAACTAGGAGAGATCTGAGGCAAGAGATGTTGCATTTTCTGGAGCGGGAGATGGCCAAAGCGAAGATGCCAGATGTACGGAGGTACTGATCTGACGGAATGAGAAGAGACGCCAGGCATAAGAGTTCCGGACCAACTAACAAATTCATGGAGAACTCGAGAGCATGTAGAACATTCTGTAAATGCATAGAAGGTGACAAGGAAACCTCCCCCTGTCCAACAAGGGGGGAATGAGTACCATCTGCTATCAGCACTGAGCGGCCATGTGCGATGTCCCTGTAGGACTCAAGTCTCTCTCTATCGCGGCAGAGATGATGGGTGGCACCAGAATCTATAATCCAATCAGATATATCATAACAAGATGTAAAGGCAGTAGCACTACCTGAAGTACTAGCAGCAGCAGACGAACTGGCAGAAGCTGTAGCAGCAACATCTGAAGGTCCGCCTGTAGAATCAGTAGACGATTGTGGCATAATATCACGTAGATGTGCCACAAGCTCTTCGAATCGGTTATCTGCAGTAGATGCTGACTGGGGCAGTACATGCTCGGCTACACGCGCTGATGCTGAAAACCCATGCTTAGAGTAGCATGTATCCTCCGAGTGGCCTGTGCGATGGCAGAACGAACATGGCTGACGAAAGCGACCTCCCCATCCACGGGGTCCACGACTACGAGCAGAAGGCTAACCACATCTCTCACGCGATACTGCCATCGCCAATGGGGGTGGAGTAGATGTGCTGGAAGAAACTGATATGCAACTGAGCCTCCTGTAAACGTCCTCCATTGGAGGAATGACTTCATCGACCAATATCTGAGAGCGGGATGCCTCGTACTCAGGATCGAGGGCTGCAAGTAGTACGCCAACCATGGTAGCATTCCGAAATGTCTTCTGCTGCTCTGGAGTCGCCGTGAGTGGTATGGTATTGTATAACTTCTCGAACATCCCTCTCAAGGACGTGTACAATGAGTGAAGTGGCATGCCATTCTGCTTCATCATGAATATATCATGCTGGAGCTGTAACATCATGGTCTCATTCCGCACTAGGGAATACGTAGCGGCCAGAATATCCCGCATTGCCTTGGCAGTGGGCTGATGGAGGACATCATTGGCAATCTCCATCGACAGTGTGCCTGACAGCCAAACCTTGGCATAAGAGTCATCAGCCTCCCAAGAGGCATATATCCCAGTCTTCTCTGCCGGCTCATCCTCGGTAAGTATATGCTTCTTACCGTTTAACTTCATGAGACTCATAAACTGCATCGCCCAGAGCTCATAGTTTGTCCTATCCATCTTGACTATTGGCGCAGGACCTTTGAAGGCGTCTATGGAGGGCATATCAACTTTGTTCTCTGACATATCGTCGTAGATTAAGAACTAGGGATTGTAGACCAGAAACCAGTGTCTACAAAAACTTGATCGGATTTGAGTACATATGTAGACGTTACGCACTCAAATCCATGGAGATAGAACGGCCGACGAAAGCGGTGGTGTCTGTGTGTAAGGGAGAGGAACACGGCAGTTAGGATCCCCTACCTAGGGCTTGAATCGACGGAGTAGGGTGCCCGGCGACAGGGGGGCATTGTAAAGGAGGGGGTCCGGTGAGGACGGGAGGCCCTACGGCAGCGTGGAGGAGGAGGCCCGACGAGGAGGGGGGCGGCGGTGTGGAGGAGGCCCGGCGGCATAGAGGGTGGAGGGGGGCCGACGGCGGCGGCGGAAGGGTGGTGAAGGAGAGGATCCGACAGAAGAGAGAAAGGGTTCACCGGCGGCGATGGAAGGGCCTAGGGTCAGGGTTAGCCCCTGGGCTCTGATACCATGTTGGAAAAAGTGAGCAATCTAATATTCCAAGGAACCCTAGTCTCTCTTATATAGAGAGAGACCTCATGGGTAAAATACATAAGAGTCCAGAAAGTAAACAGGAATTAAGAAACGATACAAAACATAATAATATAAGTCTCTACACCGCTGATGTATATGCAGAAACCAGTCATGGACTTTCTATCAATCGAACATCTAGCATAGCCTGCGCCAGAACAAGCTATAACATCCAACGAGTTGCAGCACGTGAAGAGTCCTTTTTCCGGGTGCAACCTTCAAGTATCTCAAGATCATCATAATAGCATTCCAATGAACCTTCCTAGGCTTAGCCATGAATTGGCTTGCTTTGTTAACTGCAAAAGAAATATCTAGACGAGTAATTATGACATACAATAACTTGCCCACCAAACACCTATATTGTCATGCATCAATAAGTTCGGACACATCTTCGTAGAGGGGCGCATTGGGATCCATTGGAATTAATGTCGGTTTGGCTCCTATCATTCCAGCCTCCTGCAATAGATCCATGACATACTTTCGCTGGGAAAGTATCAATCCATGTGTATTCATGGTAACTTCAATACCTAGGAAGTAGCAAAGTTCACTCAAGTCCTTGGTGACAAAATGCTTCGCAAGATAGGTCTTGATCTCCAGAATTCCAAGTTTGTCAACTCCAGTGAGGATAATATCATCCACATACACTAGCATCACAATAGTTCCTTCTTCTGATTTCTGGACGAATAGAATGATCTGCAATTGAGCGAGTAAGTCCTATCTTGGATACTATATCTGATAACTTCTGAAACAAAGCTCTCAGACTCTGGTTGAGACCATAAATAGCCTTATGAAGGCGACATATTTTGTGATACTCCCCCTTGGTCTCGAACCCCGAAGGTTGCTACATATAGCCGTCTTCAGAGAGATCACCATACAAGAAAGCATTCTTGACATCCAATTGGAAAAGAGGCCATGATAACTGGACATCCATTGAAATAAGAATGCGCATTGTTGGTAGTCGTGCCACCGCAGAGAATGTTTCCAAATAATCTATCCCATATGTTTGACTATAACCTTTAGCAACCAGTCTTGCCTTGTATCTTTCCATCAATCCATCAGGTAGATATTTAGTGGTAAAAACCCATCTACAACCCACAACTTTGGCATCTTGGGGGATCGACCAAAGTCCATGTACCCTTGTTTATTAAAGTGTGCCCCCCCCCCCCCCAGTCATAGCCATCTTCCACTCAAGAGCAAGAAGAGCTTGTTAATTTGTCACAGGAAGGTTAATGGCCGAAACCCCAACTATAAATGCCCGGCACCTAGGGGACAACTTTGTCATAGAGACATAGTTAGAAACGGAATGCAATGTGCATGTATGCTTCCCTTTCCGTAGGGCAATAGGTAAATCACTATGTAGTTGCATTTGTTGAATGCCTTCCTCGATTGCATGCTCATTTGTTAGTACAATATCATCACTATTCGCATCATGACATACCTCTGGAGCAGGTGTGGATGTGGTCGCTTGGGTACCATCCTCTAAAATAAACAAGCTTAAAAGGTTTATCTTGGGAAGTATCTGTAGGAGGAGGTGGTGGAGTAGGTACAGTGTCTGACTGGGATAGAGACAGAGATGTTGAAGGAGATGGTATAGGTACATGTATGAAAGAGAAACACCCATTATGCGAAGCATCCATACGAGAATCTGAGATGGAATAGTATGGGACAGACTCGAAGAATGTGACATCAACACTCACATAGTGCCTCCGACAGATCGGATCATAACACCGATATCACTTTTGGGTTCGTGAGTATTCGACAAAAACACATTTCACGGCTCAAGGAGCAAGTTTGTTCCTACCGATGGAGTTAATATGAACAAAGGAGGTACATCCAAAAACTTTAGGTTGCACATGGAACATTCTCTTATCTGGGAAGAGGAGAGAGTAGGGAGATTGTTCTACCAAAATGGTAGAAGGCATACGATTAATCATATACGTATCAGTTAAGACGACATAACCCCAAAAAGAAAGATGAGTAGCACTCTAGAGCAGTAAGGTTCTAGACACGTCCAAGATATGCCTATGTTTCCTTTCAACAATCATATTTTGCTGGGATGTGTAGGGACAAGATGTTTGGCGGATTATTCCCTTCTCAGTGAGAAAAGTACAAGGGGAAGAATTACAAAAGTCAAGGGCATTACCAGTGCGAATAGACTTAGCCTGAAAATCAAACACATTACTTATTTCTTGAAAGAAATTCTTTATAATTGTACTCACTTCATATTTTAATTTTATGAGAAAGAGAAACACCCAATAAACACAAGTGAAGTCATCAACAGCAACAAGGTAAAAGCGATGTCCATATAGATCTGGAGTACGACTGGGGCCCACACATCAAAATGAACAAGTTCAAAACAGATTTAGTACTATGAGAAGAACTACTTGGAAAACTAGTTCTATGGTGTTTTCCAAGCTGACAGTAATCACACTGAAACTGGATAGAAACAAAAAATTATGGTAGAATTCTTCGCATCTTAGTCAAGGGAAGATGGCCAAGATATAGATGCCAAATATATGCAGACGAAGTTCCAGAAGTAGCAGACACGTGACCGACAAACGGAGATTGGGCCATATGGTAAACTCCCCCTCCTTCATGGCCACATCCAATCACCTGGTCCGTCAGCATATCCTAGTAAAATAAGAGATATTGGGCCAAAGATTGTTCAACAATTAAGCTCTTTCATAATTTTTGAAATAGATAACAAGCTCATAGGTAATTCAAGAGCTAAAATGCCGTTGTCCAATCGAATCTGTGGAGTGACTTGAACAAGTCCTTGTCCAATTACTGGTGAATGTCTCCCATCTACTACCACAATGATGTGTCATTGCGACACAATTTTTAGAGAAGAGAACACATCCTTGTTCCCACATATGTGTCTTGATGCACCAGAGTCGACAAGTCATTCAGAGGATTGAGATAAATCATGTCACGCAAAACATTTTGAGAGTATACCTGGAAAGCTAGCAAAAGCTACAGTGTCTGGCTCTGTAGAGGACCCTTGTGGAGAGATGAGACGGCGATGATTCAGCATCTAAATTAAGTCATCATATTCAGCTCTAGATATAGCTTCTGGTCTGTTATTTAGCTAAGGTTTGCCATGCTTGCCCCAACATCGATCATCAGTATGGGCCAATTCGTCCACAAAAGGTGCAATGGGGCCTGATGCGCCCCTATGTGTTACGACCACAACCTCGGCCACGAAAGTATGTGCCACAACCTCAACTGGAGGAAGCAAACCGAGGTAGTCTCAATTCGTTGATGATGCAGAAAAAGATTTGGCGACGGTGAAAATAATTTTTTGATCGGTGGATTTTTTGGTAGAGAAGAAATTGGAGGGATTGAGAAGAGAAGCTCGTCGGGAACACGCATGGGTGGAGAAGAGAAAACGTGAAGACCACGGCCAGGGAGAAGGAGAAGGGAGAGGAGGGAGAGAGATCAATCTCAAATTTTATAATGACTGAATTGTCTAAAATACTAGCCTATCATCCCTTTATATAGGAGGGATGAGATTACAAAAATAGAACTCAATTCAAATTCAAACTAATTATCCTAATTTGACTCTAACCGACTAACTACCTAATTTTGAAATTCAAATTAAAACTAACGACTTTTGAGATCACAGGCGATCTCTTTTATTTGACTAAGATTACGATGACTCAAAATAAACGTAAATAAAATTAACGGATAAAAATTAAATAAATGCAACCCTATATTTCCATTTCACGCTGCATCAATTCTCCTCCGCTTGAAAAATTCGTCTCCCGACGAATTGCTGGATCTGCAGGCTTGGAGGTTGATAACGTCGAATCAGCGTTCTCGATCATCCTATGGAAGAACTGGTGTGGCGCGAATGGCGGGAACCATGCGTGTGGGATACGAGTGTTGGTGACGTGGACTTCGTGACGGAAGAGCAGGTGTGGCGCATATGCGGGCTCCCATCCGGGCTTTATCCCTTTGATGTGGTGCTCGAAGAATTGATGAGGCATCTTCATGACGATCAACTCGGCCCGTAGAGAGTCTATAGCAAAGTAATAGCACAAGGAGAGTAGAGGAGGAGATGTGTCCAAGGAATTAAGCCATGGGGCCTTTAAATAGGTGAAACCCATGATCCTAATCCTATTTGGATAAGGTGGTTTTCCAGGTTTCTTCTTTTCAGCACTTCTTTTAAAATATTTCTGCTCCAGGGGGTTGAAGTGCAAATTTCGTACCCCTTCACTTAAGGAAAATCCATAGCATCTTTTATCCTCCAAATAACCCTGTTGATAAAAGCTTTTGGAATAGGGGGTCTTCATGCAAATATTCTCAATTTGTTTCTTATCCCAAGCTTCATGGAAGTCGAACCCCTTAGATGTCGGGCCCCTTGTTAGAGTTCGGCCTTTCCTCCTTTGGCAGGGGCGGCGGCGGACGCTAGTTGGGAGCAAGGGCCGACGGTGCCTGCGGGGTGGCCTGTGCGAGCGATGGCGGTGCACGGGACGCACGCGGGGGCGACACAGGGCGATAGGGGGGAAGGGGGCGATAGCGGGTAGCGGTGGCGGCCGGGGTGTTGGCGATGGCTCGCGAGGCGCGAGGGTGGGGTCGGGATGGGGTTTCGCTGGGGGTGAGGGGGTCGTGGCGGAAGGGGGAGCGGGTTTTAAGGGGTGCGCCGAAAAAAAACAGGGAAGGTGGGAGGCGGGTGCGGCGATGTTGTAGCTGTTTGGGGAGTTCGGTGGCTGGTGGGCGACGTGAGGGATGGGAGAGGAGACGGGATTGGAGAGAGGGAAGGGTAGGACAGGGGCGCAGGTTGTAGCGGGGTTGGCTTGGCCACCAAGAGCGCGGGAAGGGCGAGGAGAGGTTGTAGGGGGACTGGGCTGCTTGTTGGGGGCTCGAGGATGGCGGTGGGATGGGGTGCGAGGGTTGGGGGTGGGGCCACATAGGGCACAGGGGTGACCGGTGGTGCAGGGGTATGGTGGAGATACTGTTTTGGGGCGAGTTTTGATGGAGTAGCATTCGGAAATGATGTTTGCAAGTCGGAATGTACCTGGACAACAAGCATTTCGTCGTCTTTCCCTTCTGGAAGGACCTGGACAACAATCAAATCGTCATTGACGGCGAGATTTTCGTGATTTTCTTCATCGTGGGTCTGGACAGCGGTTTCTACGTTCGAAGACTTTGATAGGGCGGCACCCATAGCCTCGAAATTAGCCATCATGTCTCAACATTTGGACTGGAAATCTTGACATTTGGACTGGAAATCACGCAGTGCGTCCATCTCCTTGTTGTAAGCATCTTTGGCTCGTTGTTTCCGCTCCGACTAATGATGGTGTTCCGTCGCATGTCAGCGCAAATGTCTGGACGGATCGTCGGATCGTGAGGACGATCTGTAGGCCATGCTCTGATACCAATTGATGCAGAAAAAGATTTGGCTACGGTGAAAATAATTTTTGATCGGTGGATTTTTTTGGTAGAGAAGAAATTGGAGGGATTGAGAAGAGAAGCTCGTCGGAAACACGAGGAGGTGGAGAAGAGAAAACGTGAAGACCACGGCCAGGGAGAAGGAGAAGGGAGAGGAGGGAGAGAGAACAATCTCAAATTTTATAATAACTGAACTGTCTAAAACACTAGCCTATCATCCCTTTATATAGGAGGGATGAGGGTACAAAAATAAAACTCAATTCAAATTCAAACTAATTATCCTAATTTGACTCTAACCGACTAACTACCTAATTTTGAAATTCAAATTAAAACTAACGACTTTTGAGATCATCTCACAGGCGATCTCTTTTATTTGACTAAAATTACGATGACTCAAAATAAACGTAAATAAAATTAATTGATAAAAATTAAATAAATGCAGCCCTATATTTCCATTTCACGCTGCATCAGTTGATCATTCAAGATAGACAATCGACTCAAATGATTGTAAGCAGCCTCCATCGAAGGAATCTCAGATGAGGTAATCATATGTGCTATGGTTGCCTCAGATGGAGGATCCAATCCTCTGAGAAATACACCAACCATAAGTTGTGCCCTAAAGGAAGTCTAAGTCTCACAAGTGCAAACTGGCATGTACAAGTTAAGTCTCTGAAAGTTTGAATTCAAGGCTGAATAATATTGGGCTAACGGGCGACCATTTTGTTTCGTCCGAGACATGTCCACATAGAGCTGGAGATCTTAGCATAGTTCTTCTCTTCAGAATATATTTGGTGCAGGTTCTCCCACAAGCACTTAGCAGTTTTATAGTGCAAAATGTCATTGGCAATACGTGACACGCAATTGTTCACAATCCACGCTTTGACCATTGCAGTATCCTTCTTCCATGTCATATACTTGACGATATTTTCTTTTGGTTCCTCTTCGGTAGTGATATGTTCTTTGTAATAACCTTCAATCACGTTCAATAGTGCTTGGGACCACAACACATAGTCGCATCCATCTAACTTAGTGATGGGGCCTTCTTTGATTCTTTGTTTCCCCTCCTTGAGTCGCAGAATCGACCACTTCAGACATTTTCACAAGTTGGAATCACATACACAAATCACAGCAAATATGGAGCAATAAAAGTGACTAATCACATCAATCTAAAATCATACTGGCCAAGAAATAATCTCTGCTTTGGTTGAGATAGAGATTACCAATAACTTCTCATCTATACCGATGCTCACAGCAACTTTGTGTTTGCTGGACTGTTGCTCTCAACCACACAACAGTGGCTAACATTAATGGCTGGATGAAGCAGCTAGGGCGATAGCGGTTGCTGCTGCGATTGGTCAGGAGGTGATGGGCGACGATAAAAGGGCTCGATGAAGTTGTTGTTGGCGAAGTCAGTGCGGCGAAGGACACGATGAAGGGCTGCTGGCGGAGGGTTGTGCGCGATGAAGAGCTTGATGAAGAGCTGCTCGATGATGAAGATGAGGTTGGCAGAGGCTGACGATGATGGGCTGCAGGCGGAGATGATGGGCTGTTGGTGGAGGCCCGGCGATGATGAGAGGTGGATGATGGCGGCGAGAGAGAAGAAAAGAAAGAGGGAGGAATTAGGTCACCCGTGAGGAGAAATCCTCTAGGGCTCTGATACCGTGTTAGTTTCTCAAAATGAAAAATGTGACTTATCTTTCATGAGTGGAGGGTCCCTTCCATTTATAGGTAGAAGGGAGAAATATCAAAAGAACCCTTACAGAAAACAATACTTAGACATAAGGTATAAGAGAGGAAGAAAATACAAATGTCAACATTCACTATTGGAGAAAGATGAAAATCCATGGAAGTGGCTAAACAAATGCTAACCTTCATCTTTTATTATGTGCTCTATAGAGTAAAGGAGATATATTTTGTGCTAGAGTGGAAAAAGGAGTAAAGGGCTATATTTAGAAGATGCTTTGAATGTTTCTTAGGTGTTAAGATATTCTTAGGGAATTATCGCACACATCAATAAAGCTTGTTCACCTACACCACCCCATCAAGCAAAGTAAAGAGCAGGGAAAACTTGCTCATCTTCTCATAAAAGAGAAATGTTGCAAAATGAAGTACCCTTACCCCATCCCAACATCATGCCACCACAACCCAACTTGTTTCTCAAGAGCAAGGTTGCAGAAAGCTGTAGTTGGTACTCGGTCGGCGGGGTCACCTACTAAGGATTAGTCGGCAGTCGGGCGACTAGTCGGATTTAGTCGGTCATTAGTCCGTTTTGAATTTTTTAATTATTTTAAATATATAAATCATTTTTTATACATATACTCTTATATACATACATATATTTGTACATTTTATATACCATCTTAATGAAACAAAAGAAGTAATTGATTTTAAATATAAAATTAAGCATGATAGAATATGTTTGCTTTTAAAAAAAAGTGAAAAACTAAAAAATGAAAAAGGTTGTTGTAAAAGTCGGCTGATTAGTTGGCCGACTAGGTCGACTAGTCGGGTGGACCGACTAAAGGCCGACTAGGCCTAGTCGAGTCGGCTACCCCCCGACTCGACTAGTCGGGCTGACTAGTCAGCCTAGTCGGCCGACTTTTGCAAGCTTGCTCAAGAGCACAAAAAATCTTGAAAACATCTCTACTAGCACCCCTCTTCCTTAACCAATCATTGACTTGAGCAATGACCCATCTTTAGGCACCAGGAGTATCAACCCAAATCATAACATTGAAACATCATGTATATATGTTACAATATTCAATCGACCGGACCAATTAGTCGATATAACTATTCTATTCGGTGGGGTGAACGAATAAAATAGCTCGGGTTGTATAGTCGGCTGATTAAAAAAATAAGGCTTATTAGTATAATTTTTTGTTTTTTCATACTTTTATTTAATACAAAGTAAAAGTTAAATGAATGAAGTATGATTATAATTCAATTGGTAACTTAATATTGTTGATCAAAAACCATACATGTATAAGTATATAAGACTATATGTATTAAATAATTAAAAGTATCTAACCGAATGTTTCTGATTAGTCACTTGATTATTGTTTATTCTTTATTAGTAACCCTTCCGATTGAATATCGAATTACTTTTGCAACATTCTTGACACCTTTTCCTCCAATGTTACGCATCCCCACTAGCACCCAATTCCTCGGTCAATCATTCACCTAAGCAACGGCCCTTCTTTAAGCACCAAATGCATCAATCCAATGCATAGCATTGAAACCTCACATAGAATCTCATCCTTTCCTCCCATGGCAGACATCTACATTGCATGCCTCCAAGACCCTACAATAGAGACCCCCCACCACCTCAAAAGCCACCAGTAAGGAAATCAATGGTGAAAGAGTGTGGGCTCTTGATACCTAGGTACCCCTCCTTTGATATGGACCCCTCCTCCCACTTGACCATATGTGTGCCATGTCCTCCACTTATCCCTTACAAAGGAACCTTCTTCGTATCTCATCAAGTTGCTTATCATCATTCATAAACAATATGTAGGAAGAATAAAAGACAAATCAAAGTACTGACACTAACAAGGCCATGTGTCAGCCCCTAAGACAACAACTTCCACCTCTACACTCTTCAACCTCGTTTAGACCTCAATCAATCATCATGCAAGCAAGGCTTGCACCGGCCTAATATTGAGTACAACCCCACCCCCCACCCCCTAAAATTGCCACCTGTGACATCAAACAAAGGACAGGCACAAACATAACAAATCAATATTTAGAGGTATGTGTTTGATTAAGTAAATCAAAAACGTAATTTATATGGAATGTTTATATGGGCATCCTTGTAAAAATCCATTAAAACAATCAAAAGAAAAGCCACCCAAATGTCACCATGTTTCAATAGAACACAATTAGAAGCCTGGGAAATTGCAAGATGGTCAATCATGCCGTGGTGAAGGGTGTAAGCAGCTATCAAAGGGAAAAGCAAAGAAAAATTTAAAAAATAAACAGGGCAGATCTGATCTGGATTGTATTTTGGTGGTGCAAGTGTTACAGGTTTATAACTGAAAGGCACCAAATTCATCTAATGTCTTGTTACTTGCTCTTAGAGAATTTAATGTTTGATCTGCAGACACTGGGGTCTGATATTTTATGCCAGACTAGTTGACTTCGCAACACAACATGACCACTACCAAAAAATCAATTTTCATAGCATATACGATTGAAGTACTAATAAATGATGACAGTTAAGTCAAAATTTCATGATAACCAAATAACTATGCATATTCAAGTTGGATTTTGAAACTCTTTAAGTTGACAGAAACACATAAGTTGGGAGAGAGTTTGGAACACGACTACATAAAGAGGATATAGTGTTGACAACTAAATGAACTCCATTTTACATATCTATTTTTGAACTCATCCTATAGGCTATAATACTGGTTTAAAAATGATGTATGACCGATAACATGATAGATAAAAGAATGGGCTATTCATTAAAATTGACCAAAATGAAATTGATCTTTTTATTAAATTTGATTAAAATACAAAAAATATCACAAAAAGGAGGGTCACTTTTCATGCTTAAGAAACCGGTATGTGCTTATAGCGGGATAACACTATATTATTTAGAAATATAATAAGATTTTAATTACGATGGCAAAGTCATCCAAGCCTTCTCCAGAGTCCCAGACAAGCATAGCAGAATCTTATGTGTGTGTCCTCTATGGGCATGATACCATGGAATGAGATATCATCATCACGCTGATATCTCATCCTACCACCTAGAACATAGAAAGATCACCCACGTTTTGGTACATTGTCTATATACCAAGATGGTCATCAATCTTCCGGCACATGGTAGGAAAACTTGATTAATTGCAGTTGAGCACAAACAGCCTAACTTTTTACCCATTTTATAAAATTATTTGCATAATTCGTTGTAGGAAACTAATACGAAAACAACATACATACATCTTTCTTCGGAGTATTGCACACATCATTGTCCTTGATGACTCTTGTATTTAGCTTCAAACTGCCTTCTCCATTCCCCTCAACAGCCACCTGATTCCCTGCCTCTTTATTCTGATCAGGTACTTGGTAATGTGGTGGTTTCCATGTGTTTACATTGATAGAAATGTTTAGTGTTTTCTGTGCAGAATTCGGACCAGAGAGAGGAGGTGGAACAGGATTATTTCTCATTGTAGGTTTCATTATATCATTTGCAGTCTGAGCAGCGCTTTGTTGTGTCAAGGCTATATTTTTATCCATTTGTGAAGAACAAATTTCTGCACTCCGCAATCTCTCAGTAGCTCTAGTCAAAGTGCCTACATTGTCAGCATCATCATTTTCAGAACCAGAATCAGATGCCACGGCAGCTGCGGCACTTCGATCCATCATGGTTGTATCGGTCATATCACCAACACCCCATTTTTGTTCATTTCTTTGTTGATAACCCCCATGTTTAGAGCTCTGAACAAAATCTTCATCTCCCTCTGCAACTGCAAACCGTTCAAGATTTGTGGTCTGATTTTTAGTATGTGTATAAGATCTTCCACTCCCGTGACTTAATCTGTCAAATACATTTCCTGGACCTCTACCTTTAACAACGTCTTCAGCAGCTTCTGCTGCAGCTTTCAGTGCAGCAGCACCACCTGCTACAATAGCAACAGATCTGGTTCTTTTCGGCCGTTCATCAGAAGGGACATCTACCACAGAACTTGAAACCACAGAACGAAGACGCTTTAAAGAAGGCTCTGATTTAAGAGAAGTTTTCTGTACAGTCCTTACAGCATCCCTCACAGCAAACTGGAGAAGCCGGCGAGGAGCATCTAGTTTAGAGCGAGGAGAAACTTCTTTCTGTGAATAAATAAAAATAAGCAAATACTCAGAACGCGCGAAATGGAAGTCAAACACACTATATACTACTCACAGAATGGCATGCCATTTCACATAGGAAAAATGAAAACTTGTGGGTTAAAGCATCTTCTTAAGTGGTCGTGGTTCTAGGAAAACAAGAGGATGGTGTGAAAATGGGGGCTAAATCACAGCATCAAGCAAAATAATAAATAAAACAAATATCACTTTCACATTGAACTGGAAAACCAGGTACTGGGTAACTTTGGCAATAATTACAGAAGTAACACGGATGAACTGTTCAATGTTGCAATTCATCCGGGATCAACACAAATGTGCGGATAAAAAACAACCTTCGTTGTAAATTCATCATCTTGTCGACTTCTCTTTCTTTGAATTTGAGGCCTGGGTGAAGATGATTTTCTAATAGGACTATGATGGCGATCCCTGAATCTATCATCACCATCCAATGTACTACGCAAAATGAGTGGTTCAGATTCCTCTTGAGAGAGACCTTTCCATTCCCTGTTATGACGAGTTCTCGATTTTACAAGTGTTTCCTTCTCATGGTCAAAGATCGAGTCGAGATCACCACTTGCACTACCTAACTGATGAACATGTTTTCCTATATCCTTTGGTCCAACATCCGCAGAAGACTCCTTAGGTTGCATGTACAAATGTGAATTGGCAGTGAGATGATCCCAAAGCCTACATTGAAATAGTGACAAATCCGAGTTAATAGGAAATGAATAACAAAATTGAGAACCAAATTGTCTATATCTCACAGTCAGAAAATCATCAGGATCCACCTAGAATTATAAAAAAATAGAATATAATTACCATGAAACAAAGGAATCGGTGTCATCCCCAAGAAAGACATCAAGCTCTTTCCTTGCTTCTTCTTTCTGTCTACCATTCTTAAGTAACACTATAACATACTCCTGCAAAAGTAGGGCTGATAAATCAATCCTTCAAATTTATTGGACTATAAAAAAATCTAATGAATGCTCAAAAAAGGTTTAACATGCACTCGCTATTCACAGAATTTTAGAAAAGATGAGGCACATTAACGGTTAAGCCTTGGTTTTTGAATGATAATTAAATTAACAAATTTACAATCAAACAAAAATATAAATCAATAAATCAAATTCAATTCCATGCCTTTCTAATTCACCAAGAGGATGCCTTTAGGTTTATGAAGTTATGGAGAGTTCAACTGCACCACAGCAAACATAATCTCATACAATAAACTTACAAAAGTCGGTGTTGAAAAAGAGTGGAGGATAACTACTTGAACACTTGGACTTAAGTATTGCAGGTGTGATGCCATTAGAACCTATTAGGTTCAAGCCCAAAGAGGTGTCAGGTCAATATTTCTAAATGACTCAGGTCTAAATCCAAGTGTTACACCAACTCTTTTAGATGCTAGTCCTTTTCAAATTACTAGAAACTTCATTTCGACGTGTTGAAAATAGTGGAGGATAGAGTCTACTGCGAAATCAGACCCGTGGACTAAGATATCGAGATATATTGCTGTTCTAGCAATCAATATATCGTATCAACGGATGTCAGGTATTTACAACCTACATATACTTTTCTAGGTATGTACGACCCCCATTTTAACATATATCATTTTAACATATATCGTCAACGAGATGTTTGATAATTCATATAAAACAGTTACTACCTTGATATGGAGAAGGCCTCCGAACTTGGAAGTTTTTTTTCTTTAGCTTTTAAAAAGTGACTTGTTAGAATTTTGCCAATCTTATTCATATGTTTTCTTTTCATGGTCTTTTCACGTATTCATAATGTCATTTCTTAAAATTTGAACTTGCTTTGATCCGAACTTTGCGCTTTAAGATCTGATCTCTATGCATTAAATTCGAGTCTTGTGTACTAGATCCGAACTGTTATGGCTAGTCCGAGTCTAGTGCACTAGATCCGAACATCATATGTTAAAGGACGATCAAATGCAGGGTCGATAGTTGATTGGGGAACTATCTTGTTTAAAGAATGATGATGATCTCGAAGTGCACAATCTGGAGAAGATGAATAAAGCCCTGCTTAGTGAGTAAATCGCGTGTATTTGAGGGGAATGTAACAGCCTAGTATGTGTTCTACTTAGGAAAAACTATGAGGTGGGATGTGCTTTGCCGAGCCCGAGGATTTTTGGACATGCCCACTATTTCTGGAGAGGTGTTTGCGTGGTGGTGTAGGAGATTCATCCATTCTTAAGACAGGTCTTGGGCAACAGTATGGGTATAAAGTTCTGGACTAGAGTGAGGGTGGTGTGATAGTGGTATGTTTTCCAAGGTTAACTTTTTTTTTGAATGACAATCTGGAGAAGATTTGTGTCAAGCTCGACAATCTGGAGAAGATGAATACGACTTTCCAAGGTTAACGACGATGGCAATTGACTCGAACTCAACTGTGGCGGAGATGTTGGACGGGCACTCCTTTCCCAACTTTAGATCTGTGTTGTCTGATCAGCGAGTGAGTGAATTGATGGTGTTGTTGCACGAGCTGGAGGACGTTGGCGAACCCACATAGAGTCGGGATTGCTAAAGCTAGTGCTATGGATCCTTCTCGGTGAGGAAAGACTATAAGGCCCTAAAGGGCCCTTTGGTGTTTGACCCTTAAGAGTGTGTGGAAAAGGAAAATTCCGACATGCGTGAAAGTATTTATGTGGATGTTTCTGAGGGGAAGATCGCTGCCTGGAGATAGACTTGCACGGCTCACTGAGAAGGGAGACCCAACATGTTGTCGTTGTCACGAGAATACGACCTATCGGAGTTGGACCACATCTTCTTCGGTTGCAGAAGTTTTGATTGAAGATTGGGAGTTGTTTGGGAGTACCTCGTTATCGATTGATGGGGTAGCGACCTTTTTATAGTCCATTGCCATTGACTGGCACGGGACAAAAAAAGATCGTGCAAATTGTATGGCAATGAGATGGGCTCTTTGGCTAGCCAGAAATGAGGCGATCTTTTGCCATGAGTGTTTTATGGGGAAAATGTGGTAGATCACGCTAGGGCTCTAGTTGAATGTCGACAAATGTAGTGTGTTGTGTGTACTTATTGTAATAGACCTGTAATTATTTTTTATGATTAATGGTGAAATTTTGGGGCATACACCTATACGGTGGAGGCCCTTTTTCCTTTCAAAAAACATATTAAATATAGTGTATAACTAGTAACAAAGCTGGAAACCTAAAGCATATTATATTAAGGTATGTCTTATATAACTTTTAGATATATATTTCTTATTGTTTTGCTAATTGGGTCGGACGGGGCATGGTCAAGTTATATGGGACTTGTCCATGGCCCACCCATGTGACGACTAGGACAGTAGGTGGGCCAGGCCAGGCCAGATCATACTTCATATTTCCTTGCCCAAGCCCAGCCCATGAGCGGGCAGGGCATGCTAAACGAGTAGGCCCCTGGCCCATTGGACAGGTCTATTGACAATAGTGATATGTCATGTGTGATATAATGTGCATTGTTGTACTAAATATACATCATTCTTGCATATAAATATATATATGTGTGTGTGTTATTTTATTGTATCATTTCTGAGACTTCCACGGATATCATTGATGTATCCCAATATATCTTTTTTTAGGCTAATAACCGATACAATATCGATATGATATCTCGAACCTTGTACTAAGAAACCTTACCCATTGAATAAAATTCATTTTATTGGCACTCTATTTTTCTCCACAAGTGTATTATATGTTGCTAAGAAGATAACATCAAATTTCTTGATAATACTTAGTATCATACTATCTAGACTACCTAATATCTACCAGGTTATGAACATTCAATAGACAATGTATAGTAGAGCTAATGTCCAAAATACATTAGACCATGCCAAATAATAGTGTGTTCTATCTTATTTATTGATCTAAAAACTATGAAAACTTTAATTTATACATAATCATCACTTTTTAAACCATTTCCATTATTTCCATTCATAAATGCAATATATCCCATCATATCCTTTCCACTCCTATCAATACGATATCAATATTGATTTTCATGACCTTGGTTAGATCGTATGGAAAGTTGTGGTCTTTTGTTAACAAGAATCATGTGTTTAGTCCCTCATTTAGTCCCTCATTGCATGTTCTGAGGGACTTTGGTCAATGAGAAGATTTAATGAAGAAAAATGGTTATTAAATCAGTTCTCATGTGGAGTATGAGTAGGGTGGTCAACTTGAATGTTCAAAGCATCTAAATATCAATTTATTTAATGTTTGTTTCCTTCGCATATTTTTTAAAGAAAGGACGTACATGTGTGTGCCCAAAAACTTCACCATTTATAACCAAAGTTTGTTACGTGCCTATTACAGTCAGGAAATAAAGTAAATTGAGTTTCCTTCGCATATTGGTATCTAAAAAAGCTAAAGATTTACATAAGTAATTGGATCACCAAAATCTAATTACACTGCTCTATCATATCATATTGCTTAGTGGTAGGAGTTTAGTGTGATGGTGAGATTATATAAAGAACCACATATCTCTTGTGTTCCTTATGAAGTTTATAATGATGATCGAACCCCTGGAGGGTTCTACTCCCACGAAGAAGGATGAGACTACGAGACCATCACGAACAATACAAATCGTGTCTCTTCTTATGGATATTTCTTGTTGAACATTATGCATGCTTACAAGGCATCAAAGAGGGACCATTCTAGGGTTTACTACGATCATGGTACAAATTTTTATTATAATGTTTAATTTTTTTCCAAGACTAGTGTAGATGGCAATATTTGGTAGTGTTGAGCGCCATTTACTTTCAGCTACACAAAATCTTCACTAAGCACTTCAAAGCCCACAATAAATCATCATCATTGTCTTCTTCAATAATGGTCTCCAACATCAATATGGCATCATTGTCTTAAGCAACTCTCCCTATCAAGAATCGTCCTTGAAGGGCTTTAAAAATGTGCCCTATAATGATACTCATGCGCCAAAAAGTACTATGGTGGAACTCTAGTGAAATGACACAAAGGAGAACATCGGAAGATGATGCAATAGTGGTAATGTCCCTAAAACGATCTAACTCCACCCTTGCAATCAACAACGTGACAAGCAAGCCACGTAACAATCGTAGAGGCTAGACAAGGTCACAAGCTCTCCCAACCAATCGCAACACTAAAGAAGTGCAAGTACAAAAGCGACAGTGATACAATGGGATCGCATAATACTTTTAGGATAACTTGGGATCTTTTTCTCTCTCCCTTTGCATGTTGACCTTGGCATGTTAGGCCTTTTCTATTTTGGTTTAGACTCAACAGGGTCACATTTGGAAACGAGAAAGGAAAAACTAAAATAAAATAAAATAAAATAAAATAATGTTGAAAAATGTTGAAAAAATAAGAAAAATACATAAAGAATGCCAAAAATACAAAAAAAGTAGGTTTGTTTACCTTACTTTTTTGTTCTCTCAACTTGGTCAGTTACCTTCCTGATTCCAACAATTTTTGAAGAGAAAGTAAGACAATCAAACATGGGAGAGCCAAACAAGTGGCTGGTGATTAGTAACATATTGGCGAGTTGAATGGTTGACATTGCTGGCATCCAAGAGACGAAAATTGACTCATGGGTTTCTGTCAATTGGACCATGGTTTCCGACCCATATCTCAATGAATTAAAAGCATGAAAGGTCATATCATGATATATCGGCGATATGTCGGTATCAACATGTGACCGATATATCGCCAATATGGCCAATATTTGGCCTTGGAAGGCCATTTTCTTCACGATATATGTTCGATATCGGCGATATGGTGTCGATATATTGTATCGACACGGTACCGATGTCGATACCGATACCGATATGGCCTTCCATGATTCGGAGCAGTTTTGGCAGATGGAAGTTCATGTGGAATTGTGCTTGCTTGGAACGCGGATAAATTTGAATTTGCCGATGACATGATCCTAGCCCACTCAATCTCGGTGGTTTTGACAAACAAGGCGGATAACACTCAGATGATTGAAACTCAGATGATTGTAACGTCTGTGTACGGTATAGCAGGCTCATCCGCAAATTTGGTCGTATGGGATGAATTGCGCCAAAACGAGATTTCCGAAAATGGTGTGGACAATAGGGGGCTTTAATGTAACATTATATGCTGAGGACAGGCCATGGGGAAGAGTTGTGCATGACCCAGGGCCGGAGCTATTTAGGGAAGTTGTGGAGGAACTCGGACTCGAAGTTATGGATGCTTCTAACTACAAGTACATTTGGAGTAATTCCTCTTCCCGCTCGTGCTTTGGTCGGTTTCTGATGTCCACTGAAGCCATGGAGCGCTTCAACCTGGATGTGGTTACCTTGCTCCCCAAGTCAAGATCGGATCACACGCCTTTGTGTCTTAATTCGCATTATGACAAGGGATCATCTATGTACTTCAGGTGTGAGAAATGTTGGTTGTTGAAGGATGGTTTCAGGGATATGGTATGTAGTTTTGGTCTGAGTTGGTTGTTGAGGGATCATCTATGGTGAAATTCGCTCTCAAGTTGGATGCACTTAAGCGTAGATTATTGGTGTTCAAGAGGGAAACCCGACTCGCGTGGGAAAATTGTAGGACTCATGCCCAGTAGGAGTTGAGATGTTTGGATCAGCTAAAGGATGGACGAGAGCTGGTCGCAGAGGAGCTCTCGGGGTGAGGTGTGATTCAGAAGATTCTAGAGGACGAGGACCGGAAGCAGGAATGTGAATGGAGGCAGAGGTCAGGACAGAAGTGGCTAAAGGAGGAGATGTCAATACAAGATTTTTCCATTTCGTGGCAAACGAGAGAAGGAGAAGGAATTTGATACACTCGATCGAGGTGGATGGGGATGAATTTCAAGGGGAGGGGGAAATTGCCAGAGCGATGATGGGCTATTTCAGGAGAGTGAGCATGCGGCGACCTCACGTTGACTACCGATGGTTGGGACAGGGAGTAAGGCATATCTCTGACCCGGGTGCTAACCTTCTAGTGAGGGAAATTGGGACAACGGAGGTCCATGGAGCGCTATTTGTGATGAATCTTGATGGTTGCCCGAGTCCAAATGGCTTCCTTGTCTTCTTTTACAGGGAGTTTTGGGACCTCATCGCAGATGAGGCGTTGATGGTGATTGAGGAATTTGGGAAGGGCAATTATGGTTTTGATTGGATTGATCGTTTGTTTATGTTCCTGCTCTCAAAAAAGGATGTGGCAACGAGGGTTAAGGATTACATGCCGATTGCACTCTCCAATGCGATATATTTGATCATGGTCATGCGATATATTTGACCATGGTCAAGCTGCTGGCAAACAGACCATAGTAAGCCATATCGCGATATATTAGCTATATATCGATATCGACAAGCGACTGATATAACGCCGATATGGCTGATATTTGCTATTCCAAGGCTATTTTCTTCACAAAATCGGTCTGATATTGGCGATATGACATCGATATATCGACGATATATCGTATCGACACGATACCACTACCTACACTGAAACAGACTAACTGGGGTGTTGAACAAGATTATTTTGCCGATGCAAAGTGTGTTTCTACCTGGCAGGCAGCTGATGGACAGCATGGTAATGGCTTCAGAGATTGTGGCAGAATGACGTATGAGGAAGGTGAAGGGGGTGTTATGGAAGATTGACTTTTCAAAGGCCTATGATTGTGTTAATTGACAATGTTTATGGGCCTCCATGTACAGACGGGGATTTTCAGATATCTGAATTTCTTGGATGAAGAGGTGTGTGACTATTGTGTCATGTGTTGTGTGACAAATGGTCAGCCAAGCGGGAGTTTCTTTCAGCCGCATTGAGGTGTTCGGCAGGGTTGTCCTCTTGTATCGCTGCTTTTTATTCTGGTATCCGATGCTCTGTCAGTCATGGTTGATTGGGCTACCGTTGTGGGATTTTGCAAGGGATATTCAGTGGATGGGATGAGCATCCCCATTCTCCAATATGCTAATGACACGATTCTATTTGTTGAGGGAGGTGTTGACAGTAGCAGGGGTCTCTATCTACGATGTTGGACACGTTTGGTGATATATCAGGGTTAAGGTTGAACGAGAGTAAATCTGAATTCATCCATTTTTGCTTATCAGAAGCTGAGATTGAGACTTGTGAAGGATGGTTACAATCGCCTCACAAAGACCCTCCCATGCATTATTTTGGTGTGCCTTAAACCTTTAGTTGCCGACTGAATGAGGGTCGTAGACTAGTTGTCAGTTTTTGAGAAGTTGGAAAGGAAACTAGCTGGATGGAAGCCAGCTTGCCTTTCTAGGGTTGACAGGTTAGTGCTCCTGAGGTCTGTTCTGTTGGCTATCCTGATCTTTTTCCTATTCGCAAACGTGGTGCCGGTTGGGGTGAGGAAGAGAATTGAGCCATCATGAGACGCTTATTCGGGTCTTCTAATGGGCAATCAGGTGGTTTGCCTTCGGTGGATTGGGGCGCGATGTCATGCTCGAAGGACGATGGGGGATTGGGGTCCGAAGTGTTCAAGAGATGAACATGGCGTTGCTCGGAAGATGGGTCGTCGCATTTGGGGTGATTGTGACAGCATGGTTTGTAACCTCATCAGAAGAATTTACGAGCATGTCGTATCTTTCCCAATCAATGGGAACCGTGGCAGGAAACCATCCTGTTTTGGAGAGAAGTATGCAGTGCGGCGCAAGAGATTTGGCCATTTCTGAGATCGATGATTGATGATGGCGCTAATTTTCATTTTTAGACAGACGACTGGAGTGAATGTGGCGTATTGGGTGAGAGGTTTCCGCATATGAAGGCAATGGCGATGCATCTAGACTGCTCGATGGCAAATGCTTGGAGGGACACTCTTTTTCCTCAGTTCAGGTCAGAGCTTTTGGAGCAGCAGGTGGAGGAACTTCTCAATATGTTAGGGAATCTTGAAGGTGTGGCTGGGCCAACAGACGAGCAGGATCACTGGTGCTGGTGTGATGGAGCTTACTCGATCGATAAGGCCTATAGAGCTCTGAGGGGCCCCATACCTTTCGACCCTAGGGGATGCTTGGCTGACTGCAAGCGGATCTGGAACTGGAAGATGCCAACTCGGGTTAAAGTTTTCTTATGGCTTTTAAGGAGAGGCAGACTGTTAACGAAACACAGATTTACGCATATCATTCAAGGGGCTGATACTGGTTGTCCTAGGTGCTTGGACGACGCGGAGGATGCGGATCACCTTTCTCCAATTGTGGTAGCTCTAAGGAGATATGGAACCGCTATGATAATAGCGTAGTGACTAGTGACAACGCCTCAAACTTTTGGATCTCCATTACGGCGAACTAGGGTGGCACGGAAAAGGACATATCGAGGATCTTAGCGATTGTATGGGCACTCTATGAGGCAAGGAATGACTTACTCTTTAGGCATGATCGATTCTATGTTGAGAATGTGTTGGCGTGCGCCGTGCGCCAATGCGCTAAGTGAGAGCTGGAACTTGTAATTCTGAAATATGTATACATACATTAGGATTAATAACTTCTTTTGGTGATAAATGGTGATATTTTTTTGGCACACACCTATACGGTGCAAGTCTTTTTTTCTTTCACAAAAAAAAGACAGTCGAACATGGTTGTTATTTTGCTTGAGATTATGCAAGAAAGAAAACTTCCATCCATCCTTCTTAATTCATGGCCCCTTGAATGAGATCTTTTTCTTCGAAATATCGATAAGAGAACCCTCATCAAGGTTCCTATATGAAAGAAACTCAGTGTTAGAGGTCAAGTGAGAAGCAACTCTTCAATCTTACATATGCAAGAGGTTTATTCTTCGAGTTGCCATGTACTAGAGGTTGACTTTCAAGATCTTCATATATGAGAGGACCATTCTACTGATGTTGCTTGGGACCAACTCCTGATGTTGCTTGGGACCAACTCCTATTATTGCTTAAATGGAGTCATTCTACTATTGCTCAGGATTATCTTATAATTTTGTTACCTATCAACTTTTTACATGAAGATCAACTCTCCCCTCATTACGAGCCTCAAAAAAAAACTCTCCCCTCATTCTTCGTTTGATCATCTTTTCCAAGCATCTCTTGCAACACGTCTCCTCGCAGTGTTGTCGTCTCTGCACGGGTCTCCTCCCAAGAGCATATCCTTCGAGCAAGTTCCTATCTACTCTTCAAAAGATGTGTTGAGGGAAAAAGTGTTGATTGTTTCTTTGAAATGAGATCCAGCTATTTCAACCCTAGCTTGAGAGTTGTAGTTACGTATTTAGATGGATGTTAGATCTCTCCAAGATCATATTGCACCAATCTCTCGCATTTAGTCCCGCAATGCTTTGTGTTGGTACTTAAGTGTAATGGTAGGCTATATAGAAAATCGCATGCCTCTTGTATTCCTCGAGAAGTTTATAATAATAACATAACCTCTTGAGGGTCTTCTCTTGTGGAATAAAACACGATCCCAAGAAACAGTCATGAACCACGTAAATAATTTTTATTATTATTGATATTTTATGTTTGTGCATGTTCTCAATATAACATAATAACTCAATCGCGAGTTCACTAACGTGAGGTTGCATTTTCTTCCAATTACATATTTCCTTTCGAAATCCTTGATACATCATACACATAAACCATGCATATGCCACTCATGTGGAGAGATTGATGAGAAAGGGGATCGAGAACTACCAAGCAAGGTTTCAAATATCAACATCGATATGGGTATCGGTCCGCCCGGAAAAGGATATATCGGGGATATATCGACGATATCAGTGGAAATCTCGAAAATGATGCAAAAATGATTTTTTAATGAATTAAGATCATCCATTAAAACAGTAAATAGCATACAAATACACATTTACATGCAAGAATGATGTATATTTAGCACACTAGTACACATTATATGGCGCATATCGTTGGTTGTTAATGATGATTGCTTACTTCTGAGACATATTCTGGACCTGTGATTCTAACTTGATCAGCAAGACTTGTTTCTATTGGCAAAGAGGACGAAGTCCGTCAATTAAAGAACTGATGTATGCACCCCCCCCCCACACACACACATCATACCCTACTAGATAAGTAGTGAAATCGATATTTCATGAGTAATACCATTGATATACATATATATATATCGACGATATCGGTCAATATATAAGAAATTCTGCATTGAAATCTATGATTTTTTAGCGATAGGCCGATATATCATCAATATGTTGCGAGATACTGATCGATACCCTGGAAAAGGATATATGTGTAGATATCGATACCTCCAACTCGTCGATATTGATATATCGGCAATATATCGCCGATGTATTGTGATATTACGTACCTTGCTACCAAGCAACATCATTCACAAGAACATTAATCAGATTATCTTTACACACCAGCGTGCTTCAAGATGAGGCTCGGAGGGAACAACGAGTAGCAAAAAGTGTTGTGCTCACAAGACAATGAGCCACCACTATACGTAACGTTCACAAGGCACAATAGGTGCAAAATAACAATGACAACCACCATTGTATGGCACGACATGATCAGAACTTGCATTGAGAGGGAATGTGATCATGAAAGTCGCACAAGCGATGGAAAAAAAGTAGAAAATGGTTAAAAAGGAAGAATTAAAAAAGATAAAGAAATTTCATTTCCTTTCATAATTTGTTTCTTCTCCCAACTTAATTATATGCCTCAGCGAATGACTAACAAATATGGGATAAAGAGTAATACGAAAGTAGAGTTTCCCCTACTTTGATTGAGTTCTCTAAAGAGAAACTCATTTTCATCAAGCACCACGCATTTCCTCCCTGCAAAAGGGACAAGATTCATTATTTGTCCCCGTGAAAGGGATGAGAATCAAGCTCCAACATCCTATTTCATGGTCTCCAATACGAACCCTTTATAACGCTCCTACAAGAGAGCAATGTTTTATCAAGGCAGCTACACGAAAGATCCATTCTAAATTTATTTATAAGAACAACCCACTCAAAAGTTCTCACGAGAAACGCATGTTTCTGAGATCTGCTTATGGGATATTCCACCTTTTAAGAGCTTAAAGAGAGATGGAGTTGTCTTGTATAAGGAGATAGGTTGTGGGCCAGAGATCTCTTCAAAAAGATTTATCCTAAAGTCGATGATTCTAAGCAATGAAGATGTGGAGCACGAGAGCCTAGTTTCTACTCGGTAACTCAATCATGCATCGTTCCAAACCCCAACCCTCCAATTCCTCCACCGACATAACCTAAGACGAGTTGTCGTCGTCACCAATTAGAGTACACATTGAATCAAGGTGGCCTGAGAGCATAAGTTAGAAATTTCAATTTATACAAGCCGATTATCACATGCTCCAACTTCGAGGATGCATTGAGTAAAAGGAATGGTTGAGTCTATTTTTCAATTCGATCTTATGAAAAGACCCATCTTACGATCTTATGAAAAGACCCATCTTACAGGTAAGAAACTTATACCTACATCACCATTATGAGAGAGTTAGATGTAATTGGACCTACTCGTAGGGCGGCCTGCCTATATGGCCTTAAATTACATGTTTTAGTGAGAAGATTCAATGAAACAACAAGGTTATTAAGACACTTCTTCCAAGGAGTACGGAAGTCATTCTAGCTCTCATATGGAGACCCAGAGATCCATTTATTATCTGGGTCATGAATTTAGGACCCACTTGTAGGGCCTTGAAATACAAAAGTTGGCATTTGATACTAATTCGGAAAGGTCGCCTAATAAAAAATAAATGGTATTGTGTTATAATAAGAAATATTTGGTTGATTATTTTTAATTATTTTAAATATATAATAGATATAATTTTATATATGTATACAGGTAAAGATAAAAGCAGAAAAGATGTTGGAGTGGTTGTTCATAAGGATTTGAAGGATAGAGCGGTTAAGGTGTAAAGATTTGGGGATCGGATTATTTTGCTAAAATTGGTGCTCAAAGAAGAAATTCTGAATATCACCTCAGTTTATAAATTGCAAATTGGTTTAGAGGAAGGGATTAAACAAGTTTGTTTGGAGGATTTGGATAAGATTGTGCAAGGAATCCCACAAAGAGAGATGATTTGCCTAGGTGGAGATCTTAATGGACATATGGGAAAGATACTTCACGTATTCCTAGTGTTTATGGAGGCCATGGCTTTGAGGATAGAAATGACGAGGGAAAAGTCATTTTAGATTTTGTAACGGCTTATGATCTAATTATAGCAAACACTTGCTTCAAGAAGAGGAATGAGTATTTAATTTCTTATAAGAGTGGTCCAACTAGAACACAGATAGATTACTTTACGTTGAGGAAAGAGATCAATTATGTTGTAAATACTATAAAAGTAATCCCAAGAGAGAGTGTGACAACTCAACATCGCTTATCAGTCATGGATGTGCAAATAAAAGGGTTGATAAAGAAAAGGATGGTTCCCAAGATCATTAAAACTAGATGGAATCATCAATTGAAGCAATCAAGCTTTAAGGAGAAGGTTTTAGAAAACTTATCTTGGGATTGTAATGGAAGTGGAAACGAGATGTGGAAAGCGATAGCATATTATATCCGAAAGGTGGCTAAAGAATTGTAAGCGACTCAAAGGGAGAAGTTCCAGGCTAGAAGGAGGTTCGGTGGTGTAGTTTAGGGTGCAAAAGAAGCTTGAAATTAAAAGAGCCTACTTTAAAGCTACGTACAATGATAGAACAGAGGAAACTATCACAAACTACAAAATGGAGAAGGAAGTAAAGAAGGTTGTAAGTGAAGCTATGTCAAAAGCTTATACAGTTTTGTACAAAAATCTTGACTCTGATGAGGACCAAAAGGATATATTCAGATTTGCCAAAGCAAAAGAAAGAAAGACCAAAAAATCTTTCTCAAGTGAGACGCATTAAGGATGAGGCAAGACACGTGCCTGTTACTCAAAAGGATATAGAGACAAGATCGGAGCAGTATTTCCATAAGCTTTTCATTGGGAAGGAAATAAAGAGATAACTTTAGGAGATCTTGCTAGGAATGAAAGTTACTTGAATCATGCAAGTTATAGACGAATACAAATGAAGGAAGTAGAGTGGGATTTGAAGGTTATGAAATCTGGAAAGGTGTAGGATTTGATAATATTCCTGTAGAAGTATGGAGAGTTCTAGGTGAACGTGGTTTGACTCAGCTCATAAATTTATTCAATGTTATTTGACGAAGCAAGAAAATATCTGAAGAATGAAAGAGAAGCATTGTGGTGCCTTTTTATAAGAATTAAAGAGACATTCAAAATTCTTCAAATTACAGAGATATCAACTTGATGAGTTATATTATAAAAATTTGGGAACATACTATCAGAAAAAGGTTGAGCAAGTTTCCAAAGTAAAAGATTCATGTCAGCTCGCTCAACTATTGAAGCTATCCACTTGTTGAGGACAACAACGAAAATTTATTCAGTCAAAAGGAAGAACCTCGATATGATTTTTATTGATTTAGGAAGGCTTATGATTTTATCCCACGGGAGATAATATGGTGAGTTTTGGAGAAGAGACAAGTATGTGTCCTACACATTAACCTTATTGTTGGGAAAAAACATACGACTTGTTTATTCCATAAGCCCTAGGCTCTCTTATATAGGAGAGTAGCCTATGGGTAAATTACATAAAGCATACAACTGAAAAATAAAAATAACGAAGAGGTACAGGTACTACTCTATATGCGTCAACACTCCCCCTCAAGATGGAGCATAGATATCAATCATGCTCAGCTTGGACGCACATTTCTGGAATGGGCCTCGAAGTAATGCCTTGGTGAATATATCAGCAGTCTGATTCTCTGAGGTGACGTGAGATGTAGCAATGAACCCCTTCTGAATCATGTCACGTATGTAGTGACAGTCAACCTCAATATGCTTGGTCCTCTCATGGAAGGCTGGGTTGTTTGCAATGAACAAGGCTGCCTGATTATCGCATTCCAACTTCATAGGAAGTGGTATATCAAGACATAGATCTGTAAGTAGAGCTTTCACCCACATCATTTCTGTGCTAGCCTGGGCCATAGTCCTGTATTTAGATTCAGCACTGGATCTAGCTACCACTGTCTGTTTCTTGCTCCTCCACGAGACTAGGGCATCTCCAACATAGACTGCAAATCTTGAGGTGGACTTCCTGTCCTTGGGGCATCCTGCATAGTCTGCATCAGCACACGTTGTGATAGAGATCTCCTTTCCCTTCTTAAATAGCAAGCCTGCACCTGGAGATGATTTTAGATATCTCAGAATCATGTGTATTGCATCCATATGGACCTGACGTGATTGCTCTATAACTGGCTCACGCGACTCACTGCAAATGATATATCAGGTCTAGTGATTGTGACATACAGTAGTTTGCCTACCAGTTCTCTGTACCTTCTCCTGTCTACCTCTTCCGTGCCATCATCATAGAGCTTCATGTTGGGATCCATTGGTGTCGTAGCAGGCCGACACCCTAGCATACCTGTTTCACTTAATAGATCTGTAACATACTTCCTCTGCGACATTACTAATCCATATGGATTTCTAGCAAACTCCAGCCCCAGAAAATATCTAAGGACTCCCAAGTCCTTGGTGACAAATTCGGTTCCCAGTCTTTCTTTCGCCTGCTTTATGCCCTCGTCATCACCTGTAATCAAGATGTCATCAACATAAACCATGATTACAATGATAACTCTATCCGTCTTCTGTACAAACAAGGAATGATCGGCATTGGAGCGTTTGTATCCTTGTTTCTCGAAGAGATCTGAGAGCTTCTGAAACCATGCTCTGGGGCTCTACTTAAGGCCATAGATGGCCTTATGTAACCTGCATACCTTGGAACACTCCCCCTCAACAGCAAACCCAGGTGGTTGTTGCATATAGACTTCCTCCTGCAAATCTCCATATAGGAATGCATTCTTCACGTACAGCCGATGGAGCGGCCAGTCTCTAGCAACTGCAACTGACAACAAGATCCGTAGAGTGGAATGACGTGCCACATGCGAGAATATGTCAAGGTAATCCACCCCGTATGTCTGTGTGAAGCCACGTGCAACAAGTCGTGCCTTGTACCTGTCAATAGAGCCATCTGAATTGTGCTTCGCTGTAAACACCCACTTGCAGCTCACCGGGTTCACATCTGGAGGTATAGGAACCAAACTCCAAGTTCCTCTGGACTGAAGTGCCGCCATTGCTTCTTCCATTGCTAGCCGCCATCTACTATCCTGCAGAGCTTCTTGATGATTACGTGGAATATATACAGCTGACAGTGCCACAACAAATGACCTGAAATCTCCAGATAGCCTCTCAAAAGACACGGATGCTGACAATGGATATGTAGCACAGCTCCTCTTCGACTTGCGTAGAGCAATGGGAACATCTAAATCAGTTGTACTCTCGTCTGACCCCTGCAAGATATCCTGCTCAGAAATGTCGTCAGATCCATCAACAGTAATATTTTCATCACATACCATAGGCGAGCTAGTAGACGAGTCATGACCATGAGCAGGAGGAGGCATGCGGGTATAATGGAACGGTAGTGGTGAGATAGGTGGTGGTGGTGGTGGTGGTGGTGTTGGTGGCGACGGCATCTGAGGTGGTGGTGGTGGTGACGGCATCTGAGGTGGTGGTGTCATGTATATGGCATCCGTAGATATAGGTGGTAGCTGCTTGTCTCCTGAGGCTGAAAAATACATAACAGATTCAAAAAATGTAACATCTGCACTGATCATATACCGCCGACGCAGAGGATCAAAGCACTTGTACCCCTTTTGAGTTCTGGAGTACCCAACAAAAACACACTTGACAGCCCTAGGAGAGAGCTTGTCAGTACCAGGCGACAACTGATGGACAAATGCAACCGACCCAAACACACGAGGAGTGAGAGTGAACAGATCCTTGCCAGGATGAATGAGGGAGAACGGAATCTGTTCATTCAAGACAGAAGAAGGCATACGATTGATTAGGTAACATGCAGTGAGAACTGCATCACCCCAGAAGGAGTAGGGAACATGACTCTGTATAAGGAGTGATCTTGTGACATCAAGAAGGTGATAGTGTTTCCTTTCAGCAATTCCGTTCTGTTGAGATGTATGAGCACACGATGTTTGGTGAACAATCCCTTTTGAGGAGTAATAATTGGCAAGAACATTGGTGCACAATTCTAAAGCATTATCACTTCTCACAAACTTCACAGATGTCGAGAAAACATTTTGTATTTCATTCAGAAAATGGATAATGATATTTCCTGCTTCAGATTTATTTTTCATCAGAAACACCCATGACACTCTAGAAAAATCATCCACAAATACTATATAAAATATGTGTCCCTGATGATCAGGTACACGACTCAGACCCCAGACATCAATATGAAATAACTCGAACTTGGAGGTACTACTCCGACCTGGACGACTGGGAAAGGACGACCTGTGATGCTTTCCCAACTGACACGCCTCACAATGAATAGGTGTGTGAGGAAGACCATAGGGTAACACTTGACGCAACTTCTGAAGCGGTAAATGACCAAAGCGCAGATGCCACAATAAAGTAGATACTTGTCCAGAAGAAGAGGATGAGGTTCCAGCAAATGGGGTCTGATTCAAGCGGTAGAGGCCTCCTTGCTCATAGCCACGACCAATCACGTTGCCCGTATGGATGTCCTGAAAAATCAAAGAAGATGGATCAAAAATTGTCCGACAATGTAGATCCTTCGTAATCTGACTAATTGACAACAAATTCATTGAAAAATCATGTGCATGTAGCACATTCTTGAGCTGCATAGAAGATGTCAATCTAATCTCCCCCTGACCAGTGATGGGGGAATGTGTACCATCGGCGATTACTACTGTCCGATCTGGAGGAATCTGGGTGTATCCTGTAAGTAGACTCTGGTCGCCACATAGGTGATGTGTAGCGCCCGAGTCCATAATCCATGGTAATATATCTGATCTACTACTGTTGAATGCAAGTATACTACCTGAGGCACTAGTAGACGCAGAGGCAGAAGCAGCGGCATCAGAATGACTCTCCATAGTCGGAACTGGACCAGATGGTGGAATAATGCCCCTCAGACGAGCAACTAGATCGTCAAACCGTTGATCCAAGGTAGCTGCAGATGGAGGCTCTATCTGCTCAGCAGCACGTGCGGATGCAGGAAATCCATGCTTCGAGTAGCATGTGTCTTCATTGTGTCCAACCCGGTGACAGTAGGTAAATGTTGGCCTAGTGCGGCCACCTCTTCCACGAGGTCCACGTCCACGGCCCTGGTGATGAAATCCACGACCCCTGTTAGCTGCCATGGCTGAAGAATTCTGACTCGAGGCCGTGGAATGAACTGTGATCTGACTCAGTCTATGGAAAGCTTCCTCCATGGGAGGAATAGTAGAGTCAGCCAAAATCTGTGATCGTGCAGCCTCATATTCTGGATCAAGTGCAGCCAGGAACATGCCCACCATAGTTGCATTCCTGTATGTCTTTTGTTGCTCTGGCGTGGCTGTCAAGGGCATGAAGCTATAGAGCTTCTCGAACATTCCTCTCAGTGATGTATAGAGGGAATGTAGAGGGCGACCATTCTGCTTGATAGTGAATATATCATGCTGGAGTTGCAGAATCTTTGTCTCGTTCTTCGCCTGTGGATATGTAGCCGCCAGAATGTCCCACATATCCTTCGTTGTGGGTTGATGGAGAATGTCATTGGCAATCTCAATTGCCAACGTGCCAGATAGCCAAACCTTGGCATATGCGTCATCAGCCTCCCAAGAGGCATTGGTTCCAGTCTTCTCAGCATGCTCTGGCTCGGTAAGAATGTGATTCTTACCCGTTGACTTCATCATGCTCATGAACTGCATTGCCCACAGTTCATAGCTGGTACCGTCCATCTTAATAATAGGCGCTGGACCACGAAATGCGCCAATAGATGGGATATCTGCCTTGCTTTCTGACATACTGGATACTGAAGACTGGAACAATTGACAAAAATATGTGATTTGTCTACAATGACATAGACGGGTTTAGTTGCACGTGTAGACCTCAAGCAACTAAACCCATGTAGACGAAGGTGCTCGCTTTAGGGCCTAACACGTGCCCCCAAACAGTTGACTGGGAGAAGTAGGCGCACTGGTGCACTGGTGCGCGATGCGCGCACTGGTTAGCGCGCTGGGGTGGCGCTGATATGCGCTGGAGTGCCGCTGGTATGCACTGATGTGCGCTGGTGCGCAAAGGGCGCACAGGAGAACAGGGGCGGTGCGCTACACGCTACTGTGCAGCAGAGGCACAGGAGCACAGGATGATGCACGATACTGCGCGCACAGGACAGAACCCGCACAGGACCCGCACAGGACGATGCACGAACAGGAGCACGGGACCCGCACGCTACTGCGCGCTGGCGAAGGGAGGAGCCAGCGTACGATGACGCACGATACCGCGAAGGGAGGGCGAGCGCACGATGCTTCAGGCGATCGCACTGCGAGCGCACCGCGAGAGATGGCGCACCGCGAGCGCACGGGGAAGCACCACGAGGAGATGGATCAGCGCAGGAGGCGACGGCGCCGTGTGTGCGGCCCAAGAGAGGGCGGCGCCGATCGAAGAGGGAGAGGCCGGCGGGTGGGGTGGGGTGGGGTAGGGTTTCGAGAACTCCGGTCTAGGACCGTCGCTCTGATACCATGTTGGGAAAAAACATACGACTTGTTTATTCCATAAGCCCTAGGCTCTCTTATATAGGAGAGTAGCCTATGGGTAAATTACATAAAGCATACAACTGAAAAATAAAAATAACGAAGAGGTACAGGTACTACTCTATATGCGTCAACACTTATAAAGGATGTGTATGATGGGGCTTCATCTTGCGTAAGGATACAGGCTAAAAAGACTGACTATTTTGACATCATCATTGGTCTACATCAAGGTTCAACTTTGAGTCCATTTCATTTTACTTTGATTATGGACGAGTAGACTGGTCACATTCAGGATGAGATACATTTGTGTATGTTATTCGTTAATGATATTGTGTTGATTGATGACTAGAAATGGAGTAAATGAAAAGTTTGAGACTTGGATACATGCCTTAGAGACTAAAGGATTTCGTATATGTAGGGTTAAAACTGAATATATTGAGTACACATTTGATGGAAGCAGTTGTAAAGGAATCGAGGTAAAGATAGGTGAGGATAACACCAAATAGAAAGATTGTTTTAGATACTTGGGATCTATTTTCCAACATGATGGAAAAATCGATCGAGATGTTACTCATAAAATAAATGCAGGTTAACTAAAGGGGAGAGGAGCATGATTGTTCTATGCAATAAGAAAATTCCTTTCAATCAAAGAAAAGTTTTACAAAGCAATAGTCGGACATGTTATACTCTATGGATCTGAATGTTGGACTGTGAACCATAAACATGGTACAGGATGACAGTAGCAAAAATGAAAATGCCAAGGTGGATATGTGATCATATACGTAAAGATCAGATTCGAAATGATGCAATCAGAAGGAAACTTAGTACAGCTCCGATAGAGGATAAGCTGAGAGAAACCTGCTTAAGATGGTTTGGTGATTTGTAAAGGTGGTCGGGTAATGCACCTATAAAAATATGCAAGTTTTGGGATGTTGAGTCAATTAAGAGAGGGCGAGGAAGGCCCAAGAGGTATTGGAAATGAGACTATCTGAAGGGATCTTAATTTTTTGGATCTAAGCCAAAGAACAACCCACAATAGATATGAATGGAGACAAAGAATCCATGTACCTGGCCTTACTTAATGTGGGAAAAGATTTTTTTGTTGTTGTATACATGGTCATTGATTAACAAGACAAAAGTATCATTTGAATTACAATCAAATTGTATACATCTAATGTTTCCTTTGCATTAAAGAAAAGTATGAATACCTAAAAATATATTTCTCATTAATTGACCAACTAGACTGTCAAAGTTAGTCTATCACGTCACACTACTGAATAGCATAAACGAATAGAGTCGGTCGACTAATTGGCGTAATGGTCGGATGACTATTGCAACAATGGATTCAATGAAAGTAAGGCTGTTAAGTCGCTTCTCCCATGAAATTAGGAAGGCATCCTAACTCTCGCATGGAGATCCCATAGAAAGAGTTTCCTCTTATGTAAACCCTCAAAGAGAAGAATTCATTCTCCATCTTCCCCTTTGGTCTAAAATCCTTACAAGGGTGGACACTCCTTATTTCCTTCATATTCTTCTCATCAAAGTTAAGAGTTTGATGTTTGGAAAAACTATAGTAACCTCATCGTATTTGGCATTCTTCATAAAAGTGAATCAAGCATATCACCAAAGTCCAACAATGAGAGTTGCATGAGTTCCCGATGTCATGCTAGGCAACGCCATTATTACGTGTTTAGCACTCTTCACCTATGTAGTTTTGAGTCATGATATTGTCTTTTTCTACATTGTGATGAAGTAACAACGCCTACTTGGTCATCCAAAGGCCTTCAGTTGAGAGAACAAAAACAGTTAAGGAGTATTATCTAATGTATTCAATTTAACTAACATATTCCTTCAAAACTATTATTTATTCAATTACAAATACAGCTCTGACAGGCTGAAAAAACGACTATAGCCAGGCATATATTCAACTGGAAGATGGTCAGAATAGATTCAAGCTCATCTCAATCAGTTTTTAACCCAATTTGAACCCCTCTAACCCATGTGCATATGTCCCATTCCCACAACTGACTTGCTCAATCCCATCCAACGCTTTACAGGGATAATGTCCTTCTAGGACAACCCAAATGCTGTCGACGGAATTTAAACATACAGACAACCTCAACAGATTATTGCACGCATGAAATATAAATTCATCCAGTGTTCATGTGATTCTACTATCTACTGCTCAGGCCCATCTCACTATTCATTGAATAATAAGAAAGCCATCCAAAGAGAGTTTTTTATTTAAGGCAGGAAACTAAATAACTATCACTACGTTAACTACTTTAGCTCTGTTTCAGCCTAGACCCAACATGTTCTCAAGCTATGGTCCGGAATATAATTTGGTGCAATTCCATCAGTGGGAATTATGCATGAACTATGCGCTGATCATAGAATTGACCGAAAAACACATCTAAAGCATACAGAATTTACCCTCCTTTCTAAGTCATGAATAATTTAGACCTTGGGTTTTCAATTGTGTATATCAATACAACATGCCAAAAAGTAACCCACCTTGTCAGCAATTGAGAATAAAAAAAATAATACATTGCAAGTTGAGCATCGTTGATTGGCAACTCTAATGCAAGTGCTTCAGTTTGCTGCTTCCACTTTATTTAATCCTGGGGCTACGAAATCAATATGGTTTCTTAATCAACTCGAATTCAACCTCGAACAATTAGAGATTTAAAATTGCATGGACGTGCTATGTTGTTCTTACTGGTTGCTGATGCGTTGGGCGTGCTTTTCAGACAGGCCATTGCGGTTGGATGGAGCGAGGGGTACAGGAGGGGGGACATCTCGGTCCCCCTTTTGCAGTACGCGGACGACACGCTCCTGTTGTTGGGGGGCGCGGAGGCCCAAAATGCGAATGTGGTGCATCTGGTTGAGATCTTTATCTCACTCTCTGGACTCGAGATCAACAAACATAAATCGACAGTTATCACTTTTGGGATGAACGAGGCGGATCGTATCGGTCTTGCGGAGCTGACCGAGTGTCCTTTGGGGACCTACCTATCGTGTATTTGGGCTTGCCGCTAGTGGACGGGAAGCTGAGGAAGGCGGATTGGGACGGGGTGATACAAAAGATGGAACAGAGGCCGGTAGGGTGGAAGACGGTCGCTCTATCTAGGGGAGGAAAGTTGGTGATGTTAAACATGTGCTCTCAGCCATACCGCTATTCTTCTACTCCATGACGCTGATGTCGATCGGGGTCCGAAGGAGATTAGAGACTGATGAGGAGATTCTTCTGGTCCGATGGGAAACAACAGGGGCGGGGATACACCCGGTAAAGTGGGAAGATGTTACTAAAAGTTGCATCGATGGCGGCCTTGGTGTGCGTGACGTGGAGGGTATGAACGAGACGCTCATTGCTAAATGGGTGACTCGGATTTGGTCAAGCTGGTAAGGGCAATATATGGTGTGGGGGGCGAGCTTCACGCTGGGAGATGCTGCTTTGAGTCGCCCCTTTGGGCTGGGATTCAGCAGGTGTTGTCGCACAAGCTCCGACCTATAGTGGGAGATGGCCATTGTTTCAGATTTTGGTGGGACAATTGGACGGGCGATGGTGCCTTGGAAGGAAGATTTTCGCGCCTCTTTGCTTTGGCTACGGAGAAGGATGGCACACTGCTCCAGATGGTCATGGACGGGACTTGGGCACCGCAGTTCGTAACTGAGTTGTCGGACCAACGAACGGAAGATTATCTACAGATGCTGGCCAAGTTGCTGGATCATAGGGAGTTCTCATCGGATGTAGATCACTTTGCCTGGAGAGATACACGCTTCTCCGTCAAGAAGGTGTACGAAGAGCTGAGGAGAGGGTCGGAGGAGCGAGATGTTGACCTTTGCACGGATCAAAATCATTTGGGCGTCAAAGATACCGAACAGAGTCAAGATTTTCTTGTGGTGCTTCAGAAAGGGGCGGCTATGGGACAAGGCACGAAGGGGGCGGATTCTTGGTGTCGAGGACTTGATGTGTGACAGGTGTGAAGGGATGGAAGAGGATTCCGAGCATTTGTTTTTGAAGTGCCCGGACTCGGAGAGAGTTCGGGCGGGGGCCGGCTTTCAATGGTTGGGGAGCGAGGGGGCGGCAAATTTCTGGAAATCCATACGAAAGTTTGGAGGCAACTCAACGGACGACTGCTCGAAGGCGTTTGCGGTTCTATGGGCAATCTGGATGGCTAGGAATGTTTTGATTTTCAACAATCAGAGGTTTTACCATGAAAATGTAATTTCGCACTGTAACGCACTCTACGCTTTCTAGAGCTCAGGGTAATGTACTCTTATTTTCCTTTTTAAATGAAAAACTTCGGCGGTGACCCCTGAAAGGGGGGATTCACCCGTTTTTAAGATCAAAAAAGATTTAAAATTGCATATGAAAAACTAATCACCGTCATGAATCAATGAGAAAAAATATTAACTTTAACCAAGCAAAGAAAAACCAAAACCAAGCCTTGCCCTGCACTATGGGAGCTGACTACATGGATCCATTGCCTAAACATATCTCTCCTAGATCAAAATTATGTTTGATCCAGTTAAGAAAGATAATGCTCTATTATTTCAATCTGTTGCATCTTTGGCCTTCTTCAATTTCGCTAGTGGGCATCATCCACCTCTCACATCTTCAAGCCAAGGCATCAATTCACCTTACCATATTGCAGTCGGACCACCTTAAACATGTCTCTGTCGTTTTTATCTACGGTCGTGTTCTTTCTGATATAGAATATAATAGGAACATTAGCGCTTATAACAAAGCACTGAAAGAAAAGAAGTCCAAGTGTCTCCACTGAAATGTAGTTGTCGTAAATTCGTATAACAAGCTTTGATATCAAACACATTCAAGATTGAATTCCTGCTTAATTGAGGCTTTCATAAATGACATATAATTCCATGAGAACCATAGAATAGATAATCGGTAAATTGGGTCTGCCCATTGAAGGAGCTAAGTTAGCTTTCCCCGCCCTTTATTTTATATTTTTTGTGTTATCGCAGAATCAGACGTTTGACCATTTCCTTCCAATTCTCTACACACTGAAAACTAGTGGAAGAAGTCAAAGCTTCCTAGACACAATCGCCAAGAACCACCACCAGCATTCTCGCGTCCGCAATCAACACAGACCATTTGACACTTTGAACAAATCGAAACGACTCCTAAAATGGGAAAGGCGCATAACTGCTAGTCCAGATATATATATCAAACCAGGGTACGACGACCAAGTAGAAAACCAGGCCCAGTGAGCATCTGGGCATCTCTAAACAATCCTCCCCATTAGCAGTAATTCAATATCAAACAACCAGGCTTTTTCAGACAACCACTTCCCAATATAGCAACCAGGTACATACTCGCTGCTTTATTGTTAGTGATCTAATTATAACAACCACGTGTGTATATCTTCCTCCAACATTCCATTCATCCTTACACCAGCTCGACATAACTTCCGAGCCCTCCAGCCACCAGCAGTTCCAAAATCTACTTTCCGCCGCTCCTCCAAAAGCAAAACCCCGTGCCAACCACGAAGTTCCTAAGGCCTAGAATTTCCACACACCACACCAAAAAATCTCCACCTTCACACCCCCCCACCGACGCAATCAACCGATATCCCTCCCATCCACCGTCGGCATTACTAAAAAACCACAGATCAACCAAAATCAGCGAAATCAGACAGACGCACGGATCAAAACCAACCGTGTGAGAGTGTTACCACTAGAGTATCGTCGGTGTAATCTCCCATGAACTCCTTGAGCTTCTCCTTCACGCTCTGGCGAAGCCTCGCGATCCCATCCTCGGTGAGATTAACCCTAGACGGCCTCCCGTGCGCATCCATATCGAGGCTCCTCCGGCCGAGCAAAAACCCTAGAAATCGCGCGCGCTTCTGCGATCGACGGAGAGGGCGATCGACAACGACTCGATCGCTTCGATTTAAGCGGCCAGCTCTCTCCTTCTCCCGATATATATATATATATATAGGAGCGGGTGGATGGTGCCGCCCTTTGTCCCCGCGGGGTCTATTGGGCTTCCTTCCAAACACGCCTTCTTTCTTTCTGGAGGAGCACCGGACGTGCATTTGAATCCCCCACTAGGTTGTGTATGGATGGGTGGTGGGTTTATCCTATCAAAGCAGTAAATGGAACAATAATATTTAAATTAAGATGTATAGTAAACCCACCCACAATAGTTACCCGAAAAATAAGAATTCCAACTTTCATATGATAAAACTTTGAGGTATAAGGCATGGATGGTGGATAGCTAGATTGCCAAATACAGTTCAGCCTCTTATCGGGAAAAAATATGGTCTCATGTCTCACATCAACTCGTTGTCGTAGAATTCTAATCTGTCGAGTCTAGCCCTCTCTTTCCCTAGTCCAACCCTCGACGAACAAGGCATCTAGGTTGAAACTATAAAACTCCTATTACCACGCCTGTTGGAATCTGATACATTCATTTACTAATAAAACTGGAAATAGAGGTTTAACTGAGGAGCAAGGTGAATGTGCGAGGAAGCAGAGGCAGATCTGAAGTGAGATAGAGAGCGCTTCGTATTATATATCATGACCATAGCAATAAATCAACTAATGAAAGTATTGGCCACTGGTCATACGAGAATGTTGACACAGTTCGTGATCTACGATAATAGACTTGTTGAGGTATTAATACCCCCCCCCCCACTTAGTCAAGTCTTTCTGTTTCAACAACGTGTACACTATCTTTACTCGCAGCATGACCCAAATCCGATGTGATCCCATGTGGTTGCAAACATGACATGCATACCAAACTAATGTCCAACATGTCATTTGCCACACACGTATTTTGAGGGCATGTTTGGTTGCAGGGTTGGGCAGGGTTGGCCCAACCCTGGTTACTATTCACAAGGGTACTTCCTCCTCACAGATTACTATTCACCCAACCCAACCCAGCCCAACCCAACCCTGCCCAACCCTGCAACCAAACAGGCCCTGAGAGTTCGAGTAAAAATCCAAGTAAGAATGAAGAGGACAACCTCATATCTCATTTTACGAGCAATGGCTATGAGCGGAATGTGGCGGTGGATAGGGGTATACACGGATCGGATAAAATCCGTAATCCAATCCAATCCGATGTTATGGGATTGGATAGGTTTGATTTTAGCATTCTACTGTATCTGGTCAGAATGGAACTTTTAAAATCCATTAAAATGTGGATTGGATCGGATATTGACCAAAATCCAATCCGATCCGTTAACACAAACACATATACATATATAATATCAATGTCATTCGTGTCATTTTCCATGTCAATCTTTAATAGAAGCCATGTTTTCTCTCTTGAAAGATAAATATTAAATATCCAAAATAATAAAGTATGGCTATAACTTGTAAAATTGTAATCTATATTCAGTTATTCCCCCTAGTTCCCTCTTCCTCTCAATTCACTATTGGCCATCAATATTCCCCCCAACCTCTAAATCCATTTTGATGATGCCCCCTCTCTTGTACAATTTTATTCTCCTTTAGCACAATGTCATCGCCTCCTCCCTCACGATATAGCCATCAGTCTCAAACAACGTAATCCCCTCCTACGCGATACCTTTTGGCTTCAGTATGTTGCCACTATTTTGATTATTAAAAGAAAATAGATCTGGGATAGTTGCATGGTACATTTGTTAGATATTTTTTGCTCGTTTGCTTCTTACTTTTTACTTGTTCTAACTTGTAACATTATTTTATGGATGAAATTGGATCAGTTACATAATCAAATGTACCACACCATCTACAAAGAAATAAGTGTTACTCCAAATCCTTCTATTTTTAAATTGATATATATATTATTCATATTTCATGAATTTTGAGCATTTGGCCGTAGTTATAATCTCACAAATAAATTCCATTTCAAATATATTATATGAGAAACATGATGCCTAACTGGTGGACTACATGTAAGTTCGTTTTGTCTTGCATACTCAATCGAGTATGAATGTTCTATGCTTCTTATTTATTAATGGTTTATTATAGTCTTCAAATATGTTATTGGGAGTGGTTGGGCTTTGACATAGCTCAATATTCTCAATCAATCTTTGACTTAATCGATATTTGATCGCATAGATCACATTTTTTATTAATCTAACTTGTCTCGGTATCCTTATTTGGTAACCCATATTGTTTTTATTTGAATAATTTGATGGAAATCAATTGCAAAAAATAAAGTAGTGCATTATTTATAAATAAAATAAAATAAATTTCAAATTCAATATAATCCTTTAATTGTATGACCTTCAACTTATTATAAAGTATTGATGGAAATCTTCAACTTTCATTTGATTATATGGTATTTATTTTCTTTTCTTTACATCTATTCACATTGTCAGTTTTTAAGTCATTATTCGAATGTTGATGGATAATGTTTTGTAAAGTATAAATGCGAGAGATTAGACACTTGAGCGAGAAAATGTAAGTGTACAAATTTAATCCAATCCGGTCCAATTGTAATCCAATGGATTGGATCGGACTGGATTTAGAAATTTGACGTGTTGGATTGGATTCGAAAAATCAAAAATTCGTTAATGTTGGATTGAGCACATATTAAGCTAAAATTCGATCCAATCCGATCTACGTGCACTCCTAGCGGTGGATGCGACACCATGGTGATGATGTGACACGGTGCACAAAGACGCTCAATTTTCATTTCATTACCCATCGATAAGAGACCCAAAATCCTACTTGTTACCGATGTGGCATGCACAGGATGTTTATATTTTTTTCACCGCCCTTTCGGATTTGACCATTTTCCTTAAATTAAGGGAGTTGTTCATAATAATGATTATTGGACTGATCCACAAATAGAGGAGGCCAAGAATTTCATGGAAAATGCAATCCCCTTATCGAATTAAAACATTCCTTTATAATAGTACTTGAAGTGTATTTTAACCTCATGTCTTGTGTTTGAGATATGTTATACTAGGTCAAGGAATATCCAAAAACTAAATAAAATCTCTCGTGGCTATTGATCGGAAGTGACACATTGAGACAGATATTTTTCCGCGTTGTCCCATCCCTTTTAAATTCACCAAATATAAGTGTCAAAAATTACAAAGAAGATTCAACTCAATCATCACTCTTTGGGGTAGCAACTACGTGAAATATTGTATAGACAGTAAAAATGTTAATAAATATATAGTATACTCAATCTCATTATATAAAGATACAACATGCCCAAATTCATGTTATACATTTACAGCATATGTCAAATCCATATTACATATATAGTGAGTTCAAAATATAACAAGTTCGCATATAAACAAGTGAATGTACATTTACAGCTTGAGTTTGAATTTGCCATAAAGAGATGAGGATAGTGGTGGTATATGAGTGAACAAAGCAAAATTCTTTTAAGTGCATTCGATATTTTCCAAGGAAATTTGAGTTGACAGGTCCAATATAGATTGCCATGTCTGACCGATAAGATTTTGATACAAGTTCATGTATAATTAGATCAAAGCGAGTTAAATGTACTCTGAGGGGTTGTTCCAAGAGGGAAATCATGATGGATAGGAGCGATATTCTGCCTAATCCATGTCCCTCGATGATTTCGGAGGCATGTTAGCATTTTTTCCTCATGGAATAGTTGGTGAATATGTGATTCATCACATCAATTACCTGAAAATAGAGCTTCGTCCTAAGTAATTAGGTGAATTCATGTGTTTACAACCGACAATTGACATTCATGCACTTATAAAATTGTCATAAATTAGCATTTCATTCTGCATTCGTGTTCATTTGTAAATATTCACCTAACTTCACTCATTTTAAATTATTTAACACTAACTACAATTGATATAAAACCAACCCTAATGTGTACATATCATTGATATTAATCAACGAAAAATCTTAAAAAATACTACATATATAAATGTGAAATAGCCCAAACTTTAATTCCATTACAGAAAGTCGTAAATGGTGATATTCCTCACATACAATGTTCAGTTCACTCTACTCACTTTTTAATTGATGTACATTCAGTTATCTATAAATCATAATCAAAAGAATTAGAGTTCATTTGTGAAAATTAGATTTTGGGACCTAAATGTATTTTGTACATATTTACTGTTGTTTGACATGTCATTTCACATATATACTTGGCTCTTTTTATCTATTTATTTTCTTTATTTCATCTCATGAATTGACTAATTACATAAAATTCAAAATCTAAAAATAGAAAAGCAATGAAAAAGACAAAAACTAACTTGAACTCACTGAACAAATTCACCTATATATAACCACATCATTCATTTGTTCTGACTTTTTTCTCGACTCATAAAAACCAAAAAAACATTTGTGATCATTGCACTATTTTGCATCATGTTTGATTTTTGTATACGTTATTCATCTACAGAAAATCAAATGAAAATTGTAAAACTAAAAACATTAGTATTTTATATACATAAAATATCAAAAGAAATAATAACTTACACATTTGTGTTCGTTTGCATTTAAGTCATCCATGAACATCGTAGAATGCATTTACGACTACATTTTTCATTTTGGATATTTTTGCATTCGAAGTCATTTACTATTTTTATTTAATTTTCTTTTTTTATGCATTGATCAAAGTCAATATCCACGTGTCAGAACCTCATTGGGCCACTTCACCCACCTGGTCAACTTGCCCTTCATCACGGTCAATGGCATGTGTCCTTTAACAACTCTCTTCTGGTTATTAGTTCTCTTGCAATCCAATGGGCCCTGATAAACTCCCCTTTCTCCCAGGATCAACCAGAGTCATTGGATCAAGTGCGATCCAACGACCCTCTCATCATCTTCCTCATCCAGTCGAGCTCTCTACAACACCCGATCAACCCCTGACCAACCGACTCCCAACAGTTGATAACCTCTCCATCCTCCATCTCTAGCGAGAGGAATCCAACCAACTGTAAAACAAACTCATCCCTCTCCTCAAATAGAATGACGATCGAAACCCATTTCATCTTCTTTCCCAAACCAACACCTCACATGCAAAATCCTAATCCTAATGTCAAACCCAACCATCCTAAGTCGAAACCCAATGCTCACGGCTCCTTCTCTGAACCCTCTTATTCCTGATACCTTATAATAATCTGTAAACCAAATAAGTTTATCCTATCACTGATCAACCTAATCATAGATCCTCTCCCCGTGCATTGAAAACCCTTCATTCTTACTTCCCAAACCACCACTCCTATAATTGTTCTTATCACAATCTCCTGGACCCATCTCCCTCTCCACGTCTAACCACATTCTTCCCAAAATCCCTGCCCCCTGCACCACTAACCACTTCATGCCTAACATATGTTGCAACCCAAACTAACAATAAAAGCGCTCATCCTCCTCCGATCAAAAGCGTCTACCATGCTTAGAAATCAAGAGAGAGAGAGAGAGAGTTTTGGAAGTGGGGTGGTGATAGCACCTCCCATCTCTTACTAAGATTTATTGTTGGCATGATTCACAGATCCCCAATCTGTGTATTGTACCTCCATCAAGGTGCGGTCGAGCCTCAGTCCCATCGTCAGAATTTGAGGTGAAAACAGGAGTTACGACCGACCTCCTCCACTTCAAGCAGGCGAACCTCCATATATCCTCTCTGCACCCTCTTCATTTTCTTCTTAACTATCTCTGCCAACCTCCTCTGATATCTCCCCATCGCCATCTCAACGCACCTCTTGCAACCATCATCACCACATTGATTCGAATCATCACCCTTGTCTTCTTCCCCTTCAAGTTCTTATCTACAACTCTGCCACCTCTCAGCCATCGTTCCTATTCCTTCACCTGCCAAGGAGCCCCTTCATACACCTTCTTATGAGCATTAAGTCATGCCAAGCCCTTAAGGCATAACCACTTTCTCACTTGCAGAATATAAGAGCAAGGGGCCCCTTCGACCAGCTCCGACGGTCCTTGGTCGTTTTTCAACCACCAGAGCGCTTACACCTTGGTTGTGTATTGGATGACCAGAGAAGAACGAAGGAGGAACGACCAAGGATCCCCTAAAGCTATAGATATCGTTCGATCAAGGGAATCCTCGCATTAGAGCCGTCAACACACACACCCCCATAAATCTCAACCATCGGGTCTTCATAAAATGCATCAAAGCCATCCATTAAGGGGATACGGGCCAATAGCCTTAGACCATCTGAAGAAACCGCAATGTGACACGCGGACGCTCAGGTCCAAGACTCCATTCGCCACCTGAACCTCTCTTCACATGCCAGAGGCATGTGCTCCTAGGAAAATTACGTGCACCCCTAACTCTTTCTCGAATTGCAAAAAGGTCATCACCGCTCTCTATGCACATGGCCTTGACAAATTTACATCCGCAACCGACAATCTTCTGAAATTGTTGTGCATACCCCCATCGTAAACCATTTACAAGGATACCCCTCCAAATTTAAGAATTGCAGAAGGTCTCTGAAGGTCGAGTTTGAGATCTTTTAAATTTTTTTCATTACATTTATGCCCATGAACTTGGTTAATTAATATTTTGTGCATTTGTGGATAGATTTTGATGTTCTTTATGTTATTTCGAAGCTTATTTCATTATCTAATAAAAGTATAGAACAATTCAAGCATTGATTTGAGATATTAGTTGATATTAATATATTTGAGGAATTATTCTATTATTTCGAGCATTTTCTGAGATTGGTTCTTCCTTGTTCAATAAAGGGTGAAAATATGGGGAATTTATTTGATGCTTAATTTGAATCTTAATTAGTCACTTATTTATGAAACTAATGGGGGAGGGGGCTCATTGATTAAATTGTGAGGCCCTACATTGATCATTTCACACCATTCATTCATTATTTAAAAATATAAAAGTACATTATTTATTCCCTTACACTGCATAGCATTATTTCCTTGCATAAAATATTTACAAAAACCTCATGCGCCATATTTGTTTCAACTAATTACATCTCTTTTGTTTAAAACCCCATGAAAATTATAAAAAAAATCATAAAAAATCTTCTTTGAAAACCTACAAACTCCGAGTTATTCGAAAATAAATCATAGACCCTTTTATTACCTCCCTGAGTTCAACCTTGAGACTTACCCAAGTAAAACAAACAATTTGACAACATTGGATTAATTTTCACATTATTGTAGTGTGATCATTTTTTTACTAACTTGCTCTCTATCACCGGTTACAATCGATATTAGTTCTATTTAATTAAGAGTGGTGGAGGGTGAGCCTTTTAATAGCGTGGCACCCGCTCCCCCACGACTTATTCTAACGAGGGAGATGGGACATCTAGCATCTTTTGACCATCTCTCTTAACTTCTTGATCTATATATCTAACAATTATAACAAGCACATATAATCACCATTCACATAATTAAGAAGAAAGAACAATATTATATCATTGTACAAGATATTTTTATTTACATATTCAGTCCTATAATCCTTTAATCAAATGCCACACCCTATTACATCGGGACTATATTATATAAAGAAATTAAAGAACACATAAACCTCAAAGTTTTGTACTTCATACACTGGTGTACTCACTCATGCATACCATCTTAATTTCTGTAACATGTAAACATGCAACCTGATCAAGAAGTCAAGGTACAACGGATGAGCCAAAGTGGTCTAGTAATGAAAAATGGCATAAGCCACATATAACCAGCACGCATGCGTGTGTACGCGGGCATGCGTACGTGTGTGAGTGTGTGTGTGTGGTTGTAAAGGAAAAGGAAATATAGTGTTCGTTTACAATCACATATAAGCAACAACTTATATGCAAAATGTAAGTATCAATCTCAACAAGATATACACCATTGTAACAAAGTATGTAGTGTGATCCAAACAAGTGCAAATTAAATAACAATTACAAGAGCATGTGAGAAGAAATAATCTTATGTTTGCTAGGCTCAAATATGGGCTTTCTAGATATGTATTTGTTATCAACATATGTTCTCAAGATTTGGAAATATGAATCAAGTATATTTTCTTAACAGTATTATCATGTTTCAAAATCAAGTGTCGACCATAAGCAAAACCAAGTGCCAGTGCACTCTTCATATTCTTGGACATCTCATGTCATGTAGGGCACCGATATAAATCCATAACCATGGTCCGACTCATATTTCATCCATAATAAAGATTAAACATGTTATTCATATACAATCACATTATGTATTCCACGATATATTTCATATTATTTGTATCAGTAGATTTACTCGGATCAAGATCATAAAATCATTTATTTATTGCTATCACTTTATTCTTTATTCTCGTACTCGCTTTCCCTGAGTAGTGTGCGTCTTAGGACATTACCTTTCAGTCAAAAATGTTACGCCCTAAGCTCACTAACCAAAAATAAATGTGGATAGTATCCCACATTATGAAGCAAAGAAATAAAAGCACATTATCAATGGTAGCGGAGCAGTACAAGCAAAGAGGCCCCAATCAACACGTTTCAGGATCGGCAAGGCGGAACGAAAACCTCATCTCTCAAGCGTGTGGCCCAGAGTACACACGGCTTAGAGGAAAACCCATGATACTACCTGCCATCGGTATTGCATACATGGGACGTACCAATTACAATGAAGGAAACATCAGAAATTGTATGACAACCACTCACGAAAGTACAATTGGAAGATTTCCACCAAGTTCCAACTTGACCATAGAGAATCTCCTTCATAGTATTTTATTGTACCCCCACGAAGAATTTTTCTTTAACTTAACCAATTAAGTTTTACAAAATTGCATGGCTTCACCATTCACTCAGGCTCGGGTAGCCTAAATAATATAGATTAGATACAATTTCTACGTCACCATGTTGATAATATCAATCGGTATAATCATCTCATAACCTCATTGTTATATATCTATACTAAATGATCAATCATATTGCACATGATCTGAAAGATATATCTCCACGTATTGGTTGAAACATCATGGGACCAAATTTTCCCTTCGATCAAACCCATCAATTCATTTATATAATATGCTCCTTGTTCAAACTCGTACATGACTCGTCATCGTAGATGGAACTGTCCCACCTAAATGTAACTATCTTCTAATGGTAAGATTGATGTCCCATCAAATAACATTGAACTAGTAGAATAAATTATAGATCTTGATACCAATACAACAACCATGAGTATTAGCAAGATGTGTACTTCAACGACTAACGAATATATGTGAGTCCCTCACCTTAGTGGGAGGTGAATGTGCAATATACAATTATCACAACAACAACAATATCCAATTAAAAAATATTTACAAACCACAGAGATAGGTGCAGAAAAAAAAACAAAGATAGTGATTTTTACGTGGGAACTCAAGCATGTGAAAACCACGTCCCGATTGCCTAATATAGGACTTCCCTTTCGCTCTCTCAACGAAACATGTTTCCACTATTCTAGCACGACTTTAAGGGTAGTACAACCTCTCATAAAATATGTACCCTTCCTTGGACAACTCCCTATATGAAGATTATATCTCTCACATAGAAATGAATCCACAATTCGATAAGTATAAAAAATATTGAACATAACATATAATTAGAAAATAAAACTTGAATTCACCTTATAGACTTTCGACGTAGAATTTGCTTGAGAATGATGATGGTCGTAATTGAGCACAAAAAGCACAAACAACTTTAATAGATTGATAGCTTAGGCTAGAAGAGGGCCTGAGAGCACAGAAATGTTGAAAGAACCTGAATATCAGACACAAATAACACTCTTTCTTTCCTTTTGAGTGTAGAAGATGTTTCTCTTGGTTGCGTCTCGAATAATGAGCCACGGGGTCCTTTATATATGACTGACCTCAAGAGAGCCCTTTGTGCAAAAATGGAAATCTCAACGTTCTAATTTCCAAAAGTCACGAGATAATCGAATATAGAAACAAGCTAATCGATCATGGGTGAATGATTAATTCAATAAAGTGATCATTCAAATTTGATTTTTGAACAAAATTTGCAAAGCGAACGGTCATAGTCAAAAGGATGGTTGATCGGGGGTCACTGATCATGAATAACAATATGGTTGGTCATGTCAGAAAATCAGTAATCAAGAAAGATAATCGATCAAGTGTGATTGACCATGGTGTCAAGGTGATCAATCATATGTTAAAAAATCAATTTTGAGATTTCGATGATTATGTCTTAGTTCTGCTTTCCGATCAAAAATATGCAAAAATATAAAAATATTTTTCGACATAAAATAAAAACAATATAAATTGTATCACGTCAACCTCAAATGTCTTCAAATCACTTGAGCTTTTGAAGTATTTCTTTGAGTCCTTTTGTAATCTGATCATGAGCTTTTAGGCTAAATCTTTTAGAGAGTTGTTTTATGCTTCGAGTTACCTCCATAGATTTTCTTAAACTGTTCATCTTTGAGCTTCTACATGAAAAGTTAATCAAGCTATAAAACAAATATATAATAGAGTCATTAGTAAAATCTAAGTCACTAACAGTCTTTCCCTTTTGTTTGTGACAAAAATTATATTTATTTTTCCAATGCTTTCATCTATATTTGATATTGTTTGATTTAATCTCTTCCAATATATTATTTTAGGAATTGCCCCCCTTCCCCCTTAATTTTTGCTTTTAATCTCTCTCCATTTTACTCCTTTTCCCTTTTAATCTTATCTCTCTGCCTTTCTGTCAATATCGATTGTTACACAACAAACTTCTCCCCTTATCTCAAAAGTTATTGGTCCTAATTGCTCTCTCCCCCTTTTGGCTAAAAAGTTTTCTCACAACTTTTGCATGTAACCCATGATTATTTCGCCCTCCTTTTTGTAAAACTTTATTTTAAAAAAGGTTCTAAGAAAAGTCACTAGGTTGGCATAAACCTAAGTATATTGTAGGATAGGAAATTTTATCAAGATTTAAGGGTTTGGTAAATGCATCAGCAAGTTGTTCTTCTGTGTTTACAAAGTCTAGGGAAATTCCTCCTTTTAGAATATGATCTCTTAGGAAGTGGTGTTTAATGTCGATATGTTTAGTCCTAGTGTGTATTACACGATTCTTAGAAAGATCAATAACACTTATATTGTCACATGGAATTTTAGCTTTTCAAACTTTAAACCAATGTCTTTTGAGGTCTGCTTCACCCACAACACATGCGAACATGCAAATGAGGCAGATATATATTCATCTTCTGTTGTTGACAGGGATACACATTTTTGTTTCTTAGAGAACTAGCAGACCAACACATTTTCAAGGAAATGACACATCCCACTAGTACTCTTCGTATTAGCTCTACTTCCATCATAACAACATCACTAATAAGATCATAAAAGAAGGTATAAGGCATATTTAAATTAAGATGTATAGTAAACCCACCCACAATACTTACCCAAAAAATAAGAATTCCAACTTTCATATAATAAAACTTTGAGGTATAAGGCATGGATGGTGGATAGCTAGATTGCCAAATACAGTTCAGCCTCTTATCGGGAAAAAATATGGTCTCATGTTTCACATCAACTCGTTGTCGTAGAATTCTAATCTGTCGAGTCTAGCCCTCTTTTTCCGTAGTCCAACCCTCGACGAACAAGGCATCTAGGTTGAAACTATAAAACTCCTATTACCGCGCATGTTGGAATCTGATACATTCATTTACTAATAAAACTGGAAATAGAGGTTTAACTGAGGAGCAAGGTGAATGTGCGAGGAAGCAGAGGCAGATCTGAAGTGAGATAGAGAGCGCTTCGTATTATATATCATGACCATAGCAATAAATCAACTAATGAAAGTATCGGCCACTGGTCCTACGAGAATGTTGACACGATTCGTGATCTACAATAATAGACTCGTTGAGGTATTAATACCACCCCTCACTTAGTCAAGTCTTTCCGTTTCAACAATGTGTACACTATCTTTACTCGCAGCATGACCCAAATCCGATGTGATCCCATGTGGTTGCAAACATGACACGCATACTAAACTAACGTCCAACATGTCATTTGCCACCCACATATTTTGAGAGTTCGAGAAAAAATCCAAGTAAGGATGAAGAGGACAACCTCATATCTCATTTTACGGGCAATGGCTATGAGCGGAATGTGGCGATGGATAGGGTACACACGGATCGGATAAAATCCGTAATCTAATCCAATCCGATGTTATGGGATTGGATTGGTTTAATTTTAGCATTCTACTGTTTCTGGTCAGATTGGAATTTTTAAAATCTATTAAAGTGTGGATTGGATCGGATATTGACCAAAATCTAGTCCGATCCGTTAATCCGTTAACACAAACACATATACATATATAATATCAGTGTCATTCATGTCATTTTCCATGTCAATCTTGAATAGAAGCCCTTTCTCTCTTGAAAGATAAATATTAAATATCCAAAATAATAAAGTATGACTATAACGTGTAAAATTGTAATCTATGTTCAGTTATTCCCCCTAGTTTCCTCTTCCTCTCGTTTCACTGTTGACCATCAATATTCCTCCCAGATCCCTCTCAATCCATTTTGATGTGCCCCCCTCTCTTGTACAATGTTATTCTCCTTTCACAACGTCATCGCCTCCTCCCTCACGATGTCGCCACCAGTCTCAAACAACTTAATCCCCCTCCTACGCGATATCATTTGGCTTCAATATGATGCTACTATTTTGATCTACGTTAAAAGAAAATAGATTTGGGATAATTGCATGGTACATTTGTTAGATATTTTTGACTCTTTTGCTTCTTATTTTTTACTTGCTCTAACTTGTAACATTATTTTATGGATGAAACCGGATCGGTTACATGATCAAATGTGTCACACCATCTAAGAAGAAATAAGCATTACTCCAAATCCTTCTATTTTTAAATTGATATATATTTTGTATTCATATTTCATAAATTTGAGTATCTTGACCATAGTTATAATCTTACAAATAAATTCTATTTCAATTATATTATATGAGAAACATGATGCCTAACTGGAGGACTATATGTAAGTTCGTTTCGTCTTGCATACTTAATCGAGTATGAATGTTTTATGCTTCTTATTTGTTAATGGTTTATTATAGTCTTGAAATATGTTATTGGGAGTGGCTGGGCTTTGACATAGCTCAATATTCTCAATAAAATCGTTGACTTAATCGATATTTGATCACATAGATCACATTTTTTATTAATCCAACTTGTCTTTGTATCCTTATTTGGTAACTTGTATTATTTTTATTTGAATCATTTGATGGAAATCAATTGCAATAAATAAAGCAATGCATTATTTATAAAAATAAACAAATAAAATTCAAATTCAATATAATCCTTTAATTGTGTGACCTTCTACTTTTTATAAAGTATTGATGCAAATTTTCAACTTTCAATTGATTATGCGATCTTTCTTTTCTTTTCTTTACATCTGTTCATATTATCAGTGTTTAAGTCATTATTCAAATGTAGGGGACTATTGTGTTGTAAAGTATAAATGTGAGAGATTAGACAATTGAGCGGGAAATGTAAATGTACAAATCCGATCCAATCTATAATCCAACGGATTGGATCTGATTGGATTTAGAACTTTTGACGGGTTGGATTGGATTTGGAAAATCAAAAATTCGTTAAGTTTGGATTGGGCACATATTAAACTAAAATTCGATCCAATCTGATCCACGTGCACTCATAGCAGTGGATGCGACACCATGGTGATGATGTGATACGGTGCACAAAGATGCTCAATTTTCATTTCATTACCCATCAATAAGAGACCCAAAATCCTACTTGTTACCGATGTGACATGCATAGGGTGCATAGTTTTTTTGCTACCCTGTCGGATTTGACCGTTTTCCTTAAATTAAGGGACTTGTTCATAATAATGATTATTGGACTTGATCCACAAATAGAGGATGGCACAATTTTCATGGAAAATGCAATCCCCTTATTGAATTGAAATATTCGTTTATAATAGTACTTGAAGTGTATTTTAACCTCATGTCTTATGTTTGAGATATGTTATTAGGTAAAGGAGTGTCCAAAAACTAAATAAAATCTCTCGTGACTACTAATCAGAAATGAAACATTGAGACATATATTTTTATCCGTTGTCCCATCCCTTTTAATTCACCAAATATATATGTAAAAAATAACAAAGAAGATTCAACTCAATCATCCCTCTTTGGGGTAGCAACTATGTGAAATGTTGTATAGAGTAAAAAAATTAATAAATATATAGGGTACTTGTTTAACCCAAAAAATCAAGCGGTCGTATGTTCCACACAAGGCGGGAACATAGTCGTCAAGGTGACCGATAAGAAATCCGGATTAAGACAACAATTAACCCACAATGATGATCAAATAATGAAAAGCAAGTGTGGAGTTAAATTTTATTTTAATTAACTCTACAACAAAGATGTGTATAGTGTGCACGTATGTGTAGAGTGTCGAACACATGGGCAAACAAGCTAGATGGGGCAAATTAATGTACAAAAATGACTATGAAGTATTTGTCAATATGCCTTTTGTGGGTTTTATATTTTTATATTTTTTTTATTTTTTTAATTTTATTCTAATTTTATATTTTTGTATTTTGGTTTTTTTGCTTTATGTTTTTTATATTTTTAATTTATTTTTCTTTTAAAATATATAATAAGGCTATATATAAAGTATATATACAAAGTAGGCTAGTATAGATATAAATACTAATAAAAATAATCAAAATAAATGAAAAAAATCTTTTTGGATTTTAAATATTTTTTACTATTTTTGTGTTTTTAGGAATTTTAGCTATTTTTATATTTTTAAAGTCAAAAATACCTTAAATAAGGGTTTAATTAAATACCCTAAATTAAAACAGAGATGAAAAATGGAAAATAGAGTCAAAATTTCTCCAACTTAATTTCAATATAATAATATATAGAAAAATATAAAATAGAAAACACAATTTTTGGAATTTTTGGAATTTTATATATTTTTATAAATATTTTAAGGGTTTTTCAAACTTTAAGAGTTTTTCTTTATAAATTTTAGTGGTCTGAGGGTTAAAAATACACAAATAAGCAAAATATATTTGGGGGGTTCTTTAAAACGTTTTCATATTTTGTGGTATTTTATATTGTAGACAGGGAGAAATAAGGCAATTTTTTATTTTTAATAAATATTAAAAAGTCCTAAAATTGTAAACTAAAATAAGTGCATGAAAGTACGTGCAATCAGGAATCAACACCTATTTTGGGGAGGATTTTTAGAGTTTAATTGCTATTTTAAATAAATAGAAAAAACAAAGAGAAATTGCATTACTTGCAAGGGCATTTTTGTAAATAAAATAAAGTATGAGGGCCTGCACGTAATTTTCACAAAAGTATTAAACATAATTAAAATATTTTTAAGCTAAACGAAATAAATAAAAACTCAGGCCCTCGCCTACAAAATGTCCCCTCACGTGGGGTTGTCACATGAGGTGACGTGGCGTGGACTAACAAACAGTCGGGGGGGGATTACAAACAATACAAAACTTTATAAACGACAGAGCAATGTTTTAGCACTATTAATAAATACAAAAAAACTTTGGGTGAAAATGCAAAATACCCAAAGTAAGGGCGCGGGCAACGACAAATTCCCCTTTACTTATAAATGTGTTGCAACAAAGGATGCCGATGACGCTTGGGCGAGGACGGTTAGGATTAGACGATCTCAGGCTGATGGACGGCTCTGGTGCAATTCATCCAATAGTGGCTGTTGCAACTGGGGCAGCTTGCAGATCCGACGGCAGAGAAGGCCACAGGAAGAATTCGCCAAGAACATGCTAGTGGTGGGCTTCGAATCATTCTCCTGTGCTCCTCTGGCCACCAAGATAGCTCAGACAAAGGGCGAAATGGAGTGTTGGCTCCTCTGCTTCAAATGCGAGCTTCAGAAGGTACACTAGAGCTCTGCTAAGGACGATCGAGCTTGAGGAAGATTAAGAGCTGAAGGTACACTGGAGCTCTGCTAAGGACGATCGAGCTTGAGGAAGATTAAGAGCTCCAGGTACCTCGATGATCCCCAAAAACAATCCCCTCTAGGGGTCTCTGGCTCCAGAACCAACAATAAAGCTTGTACAAATAAAAGGAGTGTGTTTTGGGACCTTATTAGCATGGATAGACATGTGGTGGAGTGTGTCAGAGCTCTTCGGTGGATGGCGGCGGAGGGAGAGTAGGAATCTCGATTTTGAGGGAATCGGCGGAAAATGAAGGTGGACAAAAGTGAAGAAAGCAAAGGGGGCGGCTGTGGAGTGGTCAGGAATGTCAGAGGATAGGCAGGGCACTGGTGATGTGGTTCACCAGAGTGGAGCTCCAACGAACAACGCGGGGTTGATTTACAGCTAAAATACGAATTTTAAAAGCAGAAACAAAGCCTAAGGCTACAACTATGCTAAGAAAGCAAAGAAAAAGGAAATAAAGTGATACCTAGTGGCTGGACGACCATGAAGTCAGACCTCAACGGCGACTTCGCTGGAGATGTGGACCCTAGAGCTGCTCTTTCGACTAACCTAGATGCATGGTTGGGGATCTATCACCATGCCCTAACCATTTGGCGCAAGAAGGAGAGGAAAAATCGGCCAAAAGGGACTCAAAAATCAAATGAAGTCGGGTGGAGGTTTTGTACAGGATGGTGGAACGAGGGATTTCGAGGAACGATCACAGACGTATCGAAGGACGTCAGAACAAATCAGAGGGTCAGCGTGGATCATGGAGCTACAGGGAATAAATCTTCTGAAGTGTATACATCCCCTCGAACAATGAAACAAGACGGAAAGATTAAAGAAAAGTGTTATGCGGTTAGGTGTCAGAGCTACAGGGCCCAGGGTCAGAAGTTGACCCGCGGTCAACCATCTAGAGGCTCTAGTTGGTCTACGTGGACCAACCAGAAAAACCCATCCAAAAGAATTGAAAATTCATTATTGATTATAAAATAATTTTATTATTTTTAGATTATAAAATGAAAAATGATTATTATTTTCATAGTATTTTATATGATTTTTATTTGTTTTTTAGAGGTGTTTAATTACAAGTTAATTTTTAGGGTTAATATATAAGTATATTTATCTATATTGTGTGTCTTTTATTTTTATTTTGTATTTTTGATTTTATTATTTTAGTTTACTATTTTATAAAATTATAACTTATTTTTATATACTTAAATATATTTTTATTATATTTTTTGATATATTATATACATTTAAATAAATAAGTCTATTTATTATATAGGTATAGATATAGGTATTTTACCTATGTATTTTCTATACATATTTTATTTTAGTGTTTTCTTTATGTTTTTATTCTAGTTTTAATATGTACATATATTATAAATAATATTTATAAAATTATAAAAAAAATAAAATTATAAAAATAATAAATAACAAATAAAATGAATATTTTAATCTGGTATACTATACAATACGGGTCCAAAACCTAACTTTCACACCTTAACTCCAAAAAATATGACACTACCTTCATTAAATAGCTTATTAAAAGTTAAATATAATTAAATAATTTTGATATATTTTGAGTTTTTATTTGAGATATACGGGTATGGGAAGTTGGGATTTTGGAAATTATTCTACGTATATCTTTTTCTCTATATATTCTTTTTGTGTAAACTCAATTTTGTTTTTTTAATATTTTATTATCTGTAACTTTTATGTACAAAGTTTATTTATTTGAGGTATAAAAAGTGGAAAATAAAATACATCCCAAAAATGAATAATAAAAGAATAATTAAAAGAGAATTTTATTGTATAATTGATCCTTATCTCCCCCTACTTTATTCCTTGTTGACCTAGAAATCAAGATGCCTAGGTCTTGGGGTTTAGGATCATAAAATATCTTTGATATTTTATTCTTTTTTTCTTTTCTTTATTCTATAATTTTGGCATTAAAAATAGTATTTTATACACTATTTACATAACAATGCATAAATGTTAAAGTATGCAAATTAGAGGTATTTACATGCATTTACTAGGGTTTTTAAGGCCAAAATAATAAAATAAAGGTGATGAAATGGAGATTCATCGCCCCCTATACTTGCCTTTACTAGCCCCTAGCAAACACTTATGCAATAAGTGCATAATATAAAAACAAAGAAAAGAAAAAGAAAGAAATTGGATTAAGTTCAATCATCAAACTTGTCTTCATAAAATCAAAGTTTGGAGCTTAATTCGGACCTTTGGAATTTTAGTGCGGTCAGAACCTTATTCCGAACCGGATTTGAAATCCAACAGCCTTCGAGAATCCCAAAACTCTGTTTAAGTCTCCTCAATAGCCAGGTTAGAATACTTCAACTCATATGCAAACCCTTACGACTATGAATCTGACTCATACATTGTATGTGATAGTGGCTCTCCTCTACTGAAATGACAAAGAGACTGCCTTCTCAAGCATGACAACCTAGTGAATCCCCCATCCAACAACTCCTTCCTCGAGGAGCTGGGTATTCCTTTCTAAGTTCAAGTGACAACCAACTCAAGAGGAGGGGGTGAAGAGAAGAATGGACGGTAGCCAGTGTAGCTACCTATCCTAGGATGCAAGACCAGTGTAGTCAAGTCATCCATCTGCAGGCTCACAAGATATGACTTTGAAGCTCAAGTTTGCTTATTGACTATACACATTTACACTCCGGAATGCATTTTATATTAAAGAAGGTCTGTCCACTTTTTTGGAGTTTTTTTTTGAAATATTATACACAACAACATTTACATAAGGAGTTTTTCTTCTTGAGCCAGTAGACTATCCCTCATTTGAAGCATTATTGCAACCACACTCCCATGTTATTAAACATCACTGTCACTGGACGGGTTGGGGTGCACTTCCCTCCCTAGATGAGGTCAAATATTTCCACTTTTGTGCATCTCATACCGACAAATCCAATCCCCTCACCGCTCCAATTGAGTTGAGCCAAGTGAAAGGTGCAGGTGTCCAAGTTAGGTCATTATCAACAAGAGTCATGCGTATGTTCTGAAATACTCTACTTAGGCAGTCAAGAATCCATTGAACCAAGTCTCACAATTCTCAAAGAATTAAGTCAACTAGAACTGAAATACCTCAATTCCAATTCCTATAAGGTTCCTGTGATTAGGTAGATTTAAGGTCCAACCAAGCTCCAATCTTCGGATTTTACTTAGACTTGTTCAATTATCAAACTCAATCCGAAAATGCTAATGCTATGCAAATGATATGCGAAAAATATTTTTGTGATGCAATTTTCGAAGATTTTGAACTTTTTATGGACTTTTGAAAAAGATCATGCATATGCAATTTTTTTATATTTTCAAAAAGAATTTGCAATTATTTTTGGCATTTTAGTTTTGCAAATGTTTTTGGGATTTCTGAAAACAAAATTTTGGATAAAAACTAGGTACAGATATTTACACAGGGATGCATCTTATATTTACAAGAGTTGGATTTTAAAGAATTTACAAGGGGTAAGTGATCATTTTTATAGGTATATATACAACTAATAAAGAATTTTAATGTGATGTATATATTTCTCAAACTTATTTGAAAATCATTTGACAAACAATCTTGCAAAGTCCAAACTAATTTTTACAAAGATTTTTTGCAAACATTTACACACATTTGAAATCATTTTGTAGAGGTTTTTCAAACAACCTATATAGATTTTTCAAAAAAAATTTACAACCATTTTCCAAATGATTTGCAAATCATTTTTCAAATATTTTTCTTTCACTTAAAGAAAATAATTTTACAAACAAAATGTTTTTACAAAGGTTGACAATATTGAACAAAATATTTTCCAAATAGTTTTCAAAAGATTTTTCCCATGGATTTTCAAACTATTTTTCAAACATTTTGCAAAAACATTTTTACCTAATTAATTAATCAGTATATACAAAAAGAATTTGAGGAATAATGTGCATCTTTTATTGAGTATTTTTAATGAATTTTATAGTATATAATATAGTATTTTTAGCCATAATATTATTAAAAATATGAAAGTATGAGTTATGGCTAAAGTATATACAGAGTATATGCGACCCCCCTATACTTAGCTTGAGCTATGTCCTCATAGATCAGAGAGAAAAAGCGAAGACATAACTTGTACTGAGTATAAGAAAGCCTAAAGAATAAATGAATAAAGAAACGAATGAATGAATAAGAAGTTGACCGTCCCCCTATACTTAGGAGCAAATAATCCTAAGTATAACAGACTGCACAGAAAGCAGGGGGGTCAAGGGTGGGAATGAACAAATCGTACTCAGATTGTTTCCCCCTATACTTGGGGTAATATATCCCTAAGTATAGACAAGAAGAGGAGACAATGGAGGGGATCAATAAATGAAAGAACTCATGGTGCACACCCCCTATACTTAGGACAAGGTATGTCCCCGACAACGACGCCATTTGCTTAACCCGAAAAATCAAGCGGTCATATGTTCCACACAAGGTGGGAACATAGTCGTCAAGGTGACCAACAAGAAATTTGGATTAAGATAAAAATTAACCCACAATGATGATCAAACTATGAAAAGCAAGTGTGGAGTTAAAATTTATTTTAATTAACACTACAAAAAATGTGTATAGTGTGCAAGTATGTGTAGAGTGTCGAACACAGGGAGCAAACAAGCTAGATAGGGCAAATTAATGCACAAAAATGACTGTGAAGTATTTGTCTATATGCCTTTTGTGGGTTTTAGATTTTTATTTTTATTATTTTTTTATTTTTTATTTTTTTAATTTTATATTTTTGTATCTTGGTTTTTTTATTTTTGGTTTTATATTTTTATATTTTTATATTTTTTAATTTCTTTTTCTGTTAAAATATATAATAAGTCTATATATAGAGTATATATGCAAAATAGGCTAGTATAGATATAAATACTAATAAAAATAATCAAAATAAAGAAATTAAAATATTTTTGGGTTTCAAATAATTTTTACTATTTTTGTGATTTTTTAGAAATTTTTGCTAATTTATATATATTTAAAGTAAAAAATACCCTAAATCAGGGTTTAATTAAATACCCGAAATTAAAATGGAGATGAAAAATAGAAAACACAATTTTCTCTAAATTAGTTTTAATATAATAATAAGATAGAGAAAAATATAAATCAGAAAACGTGATTTTTGGAAATTTTAAGAATTTTATATATTTTATAAATGTTTTAAGGTTTTTTTCAATTTTTAAGAGTTTTCTTTTTTTTTGCGATTTTTTTCTAAGGGTTAAAATAAATAAATAATCAATTTTTTTTGGAATTTTTCAAAACATTTTGTTATTTTTTGGTATTTTATATTGTATATAGAAAAAAATAAGGAAATCTTTATTTTTAAAAAATATTAAAAATGAAAATTGCAAACAAAAATAAGTGCGTGAAAGTAGGTGTAATCAGAAATCAACACATATTTTTTTGGTATTTTTTGAGTTTAATTGATATTTTAAATAAATGGAAACATCAAAGAGAAACTACATTACTAGTAGGGGCATTTTTGTAAATATTATAAAGTACAAGGGCTGCATGCAATTTTCACAAAAATATTAAATGTAATTAAAATGGTTTTGGACCTAAATGAAATAAATAAAAACCAAGACCCTCGCCTGTAAATTGCCCTCTCACGTGGGGTCGTCGCGTGAGGTAACATGGCTTGGACTAAACTACAATTATTGACAAGTCGTGGGGTTTATTGCAAATAGTAAAAAACTTTATAAACAGTAGAGGAATGTGCTAGCGCTAAATAATAAATAAAAAAAGCTTTGGAAGAAAAATGCAAAATACCCATAGTAAGTGCACTGGCCAACGACGGATCCTCCTTCACTTATACACATTTCGCAACAAAGGAGGCCGATGATGCTTGGGCAAGGACGGCTATGATTAGATGATCTTGGGCTGATGGATGGCTATGGTGCGCTTCATCTAATGGTGGTTGCTGCAACTGGGGCAGCTAGCAGATCCGACAACGGAGAGGGCCAGAGGAAGAACTCGCCAATAACACACCGATGGCGGGCTTCAAATCGTTCTCCCGTGATCCTCCGACCACGATGATATCTCGGACAAAGGGAAAAATGGAGCGTCGGCTCCTCCGCTTCAGATGCAAGCTTCAGAAGGTACACCGGAGCTTTGCTAAGGACAATCGAGCTTGAGGAAGACTAAAAGCTGGTACCTCTATAATCCCTCAAAACGGTCCCCTTCAGGGATCTTTGGCTCCAGAACCTGCAATAAATCTTGTACAAACAAAAAGAGGGTGTTCTGGGACCTTATTAGCGTGGATAGACATGTGGTGGAGCTCTCTGGCAGATGGCGACGGAGGGAGAGAAGGAATATCGATCTTGAGGGAATCGAGGGGTGCTGAAGGTGGACAAAAGTGGAGAAAGCGTAGGGGCGGTTGTGGAGTGGTCAGGAATGGCGGAGGATAGGCAGGGCACTGGTGATGTGGTTCGCTGGAGCGGAGCTCCGGCAAACTACGCGGTGGTGATTTACAGCTAAAATATGAATTTTAAAAGCAGAACAAAGCTTAAGGCTACAAATAATCTAAGAAAGCAAAGAAAAAGGAAAGAAAGCGATACCTCAATGGCTGGATGGCCACAAAGTCGGACCTCAACGATGACTTCGTCGGATATGTGGAGTCGACCCTAGATTGCTCTTTCGACTAACCTAGATGCATGGTTGGGGAGCTGTCACCATGCCCCAACCTTTGGCGCAAGGAGAGGAAAAATTGGCCAAAAGGGACTCAAAAATCAAATGAAGTCAGGTGGAGGTTTTGTACAGGATGGTGGAACGAGGTACTTCGAGGTGCGATCACGGACGTATCAAAGAATGTCAGCACAAATTAGAGGGTCGGCGTGGATCATGGAGCTACAGGGAACAAATCTTCTGAAGTGTCTACATCCCCTCGAGCAACAAAATGAGAGGGAGAAATTCAAGAAAAAGTGGTCAGCGGCTAGGTATCAGAGCTACAGGGTCTAGGGTCAGACAGTTGACTCGCAGTCAACTATCTAAAGGCTCTAGTTGGTCCACGTGGACCAACTAGAAAAACCAACCAAAAAGAATTGAAAATTCATTATTAATTATAAAATGACTTTATTAATTCTTGCTTATAAAATAAAAAATATTTATTATTTTTATAGTATTTTATTGTGATTTTTATTTATTTTTTAGAGGTATTTAATTACAAGTTAATTTTTAGGGTTAATGTATAGGTATATTTATCTATATTTTGTGTCTTTTATTTTTATTTTGTATTGTTGATTTTATTATTTTAGTTTATTATTTTATAAAATTATAACTTATTTTTAGATACTTAAATATTTTTTATTATATTTTTCTGATATATTATATACACTTAAATAAGTAAGTTTATTTATTATATAGATATACATATAGGCATTTTACTTATGTATTTTCTATACATATTTTATTTTAGTGTTTTCTTTATGTTTTTTATTCTAATTTTAATATGTAAATATATTATAAATAATATTTACAAAATTATAAAAATAATAAATAATAATTAAAATGAATATTTTAACCTGATATACTATGAAATACAGGTCCAAAACCTAACTTTCACACCTTAACTCCAAAAAAATGAAACCACCTTCATTACATAGCTTATTAAAAGTTATATACAATTAAAGGTGATTTTGATATCATTTGAGTTTTTATTTGAGAGATATGGGTCTGGGAAGTTGGGATTTTGGAATTTTATTCTGAGTATATCTTTTACTATGTATATTATTTTTGTATAAACTCAATTTTGTATTTTTCTATATTTTATTATCTACGACATTCATGTACAAAGTTTCTTTATTTAAGGTATAAAAAGTGGAAGATAAAATAGGTCTCGAAAATGAATAATAAAAGAATAATTAAAAGGGAATTTCAATGTATAATTGGCCCTTATATCCCCCTACTTTATTCCTTGTCGACCTAGTCATCAAGATGCCTAGGTCTCAGGGTTTAGCGTCATAAAATATCTTTGATATTTTATAAATTTCATTTTCTTTTCTTTATTCTATAATTTTGACATTAAAAATAATATTTTATACACTATTTATATAACAATGCATGAATGTTAAATTATGCAAATTAGAGGTATTTATATGCATTTACTATGGGTTTTAAGGACAAAATGATAGAATAAAGGTGATGAAATGGAGATTCATCAATAGTCAATCTCGTTATATAAAGATATAGCATGCACAAACTCATGTTATATATATATATAGCATATGTCAAATCCATATTACATATATAGTGAGTTCAAAATACAACAAGTTCACATATAAACAAATGGATGTACATTTATAGCTTGAGTTTGAATTTACTATGAAGAGGTGAGGATGGTGGTGGTATATCAACAAATCAAGCAAATTTCTTTTGAGTGCTCAACATTTTCCAAGGAAATTTGAGTTGACGGATCCAATATAGATTACCATGTCCGACTGCTAAGATTTTGATATAACTTCATGTATAATCATATCAAAGCGAGTTAAATATACTCTAAGGGGTTGTTCCATGGGGGAAATCATGATGGATAGGGGCGCTATTCTATCTAATTCCTGTCCCTCGATGATGTGGGAGCCATGTTCGCCTTTTTTTCTCACGAGATAGTTGGTGAATATGTGATTCATCACATCAATTACCTGGAAGTAGAGCTTCGTCCTAGGTAATTAGGTGCATTTATGTGTTTACAACCTATAATTTACATTCATGCACTTATAAAAAATCTAGCTTAAATTAGCATCTCATTCTTCATTCATGTTCATTTGTAAATAATCACCTAACTTCACCCATTTTTAATTAATTAACATTAACTTCAATTGATACGAACCAATCCTAATGTGTACATATCGCCAATATTAACCAACGAAAAATCCTAAAGAATACTACATGTATAAACGTGAAACAAACTCAAACCTTAATTCCATGACAGAAAGTCATAAATGATGATATCCCTCACATACAATGTCCAATTTCACTCTACTCACTTTTTAATTAATGGACATCCAATTATCTATAAATCAACATCAAATTCAAAATAATCAGAGTTCATTTATGAAAATTGAGTTTTGGGACCTAACTGTATTTTATACGTATTTACTGTTCTTTGACCTGTCATTTCATGTGTATATTTGAATCTTTTTTATCTATCTATTTATTTTATTTCATATCATGTTTTGGCTAATTACATAAAATTCAAAAACTAAAAAATAGAAAAGCAAAGAAAAAGACAAAGTCTAACTTGAACTCATCGACCTAATTCTCATGTATATAACCACGTCATTCATTTATTCTGACTTTTCTCAAATCATAAAAAGCCAGAAAAATTGTATTTGTGTTCATTGCATTATTTTGCATCATGTTTGATTTTTGTATACATTATTCATATATAGAAAATCAAATAAATTTTATAAAACTAAAAATATTAGTATTTTATATACATAAAACATCAACAGAAAACCATAACTCACACATTTGAGTTCGTTTTCATTTGAGTCATTCATGAACATCGTAGAATGCATTTAGTGCTACATTTTTCATTCGGATATTTTTGCATTCGAAGTCATTTACTATTATATATATATATTTTATTTTTATGCATTGGTCAAAGTCAATCTCTGCATGCCACACCCTCATTGGGTCACTTCACCCACCTGGTCAATTTGTCCTTCATCTTGGTCAATGACCTTTGTCCTTTAGCAACTCTCTTTCTGGTCGTTGGTTCTCTTGCAGTCCAACGAGCCCTGATAAACTCTCCTTTCTCCCCATGATAAACCAGAGTTATTGGATCAGTCGAGCTCTCTGCAACACCCGATCAACCCCTGACCAGTCGGCTCCTAATAGCCGATAACCTCTCCATCATCCATCTCTGGCAAGAGGAATCCAACCAATTGGAAACCAAACCCATCCATCTATCTCCTCAAACAAAATGACGATCGAAACCCATTTCATCTTCTTCCCCAAACTAAGACCTCACATGGGAATCCTAATATTATCATCAAACCCAACTACCCTGAGTCGAAACCCAATGCCTAACGACTCCTTCTCCGGACCCTCTTTTTCCCAATACCCTATAACAAACTTGTAAGCGAAATAAGTTTATCCTATCGATGATCAACCTAATTCTAAAGCCTCTCTACGTGCGTTGAAAACCCTTCATCCTTACTTCCCGAACCCCTATGCCTATAATTATTCTTATCCCAAACTCTTGGACCCATCTCCCTCTCCACGTCTAACCACCTTCTTCCCCAAATGCTTGCCTCCTACGCCACTAACCACTTTACGATAACATCTATAGCTACCCAAACCAACATATAAAAGCACTCACCCCCCTCTGATCATAAGCATCTACCATGCTTAGAAATCAAGAGAGAGAGAGAGAGTTGTGGAAGTGGTGGAAGTGGGGTGGTGATAGCACCTCCCCTCTTCGACGAAGACTTATTGTTGGCATGATCCATGGATCCCCAATCCGTGCATTGTACCTCCGTTGGGGTGCGGTCGAGCTTCAGTCCTGTCACCGAACTTTGAGGTGAAGACAGGAGTCGAGGACGGCCTCCTCCACTTACAGTGGTGAACCTCTAGATATCCTCTTTGTACCCTCTTCATCTTCTCCTTATCTATCTCTATCAACTTCCTCTGATATCTCTCCATCGCCATCTCAACACACCTCTTGCAACCATCATCACCACATTGATTCGAATCATCACCCTCATCTCCTTCCTCTTCAAGTTCTTATCTACCTCTCTGCCACCTCTTAGCCCTCACTCCTCTTCATTCACTTTCCAAGGAGCCCCTTCATCCACCTTCTTATGAGCATAAAGTCATGCCAAGCCTTTTAAGGCATGGCCTCTTTCTCACTTGCAGAGTATAGGTGTAACGCCTGAAAATTTAAGTTTTTCTAAAATATTAAAACATATACGTACTCAAACGAAGCGTCTCGTCGCAAGATTTCCAACGAGATCAAGAATGCATGAATCCGAGTCCGTATGAGGAAATTATGCCCTTTTTAGTGAACTATGACCAGGGACATTTATGGAAATTGGACCCACGGATTTTGATTCTTTTCTACACGTTGATGATATATTTTGGAGTATTATTGACCTCAAAATTAACAACCATACTTCCTTATTTCACCCTTGAATGATCTTTAAGATCCATCTTATCTCCTTCCATTCTCACCCTTCTTCATAAATTGATTCTTCATCCTTCTTCTCTAGAGAGACAAGAGCAAGAGGGTCCTTCCTTTGGTGAGACGCGAAGCTTCGGAGCTTCGTTACGAGGAGAGGAGGAAGAACATCGCCGCAAGGGGAAGGCGCCACTTAGTTCGGGTCGTTGACCGCATGCACGGATCAAAGGACCTGCATTTAGGTAACAGATCTTGACATTCTCCTTTAGATGATGGAGTTTGTTATTTGGGGTTTGATGATTCGATTTCGATCCTACCCCGGGATCGTCCTTTTGTTGTTGGTCTATCATGATATATCCATTGATATACTCTTATTTTGATAATATTATTTCTGTGTGGAATGCCATTCGAGATTAACATCAAAGCACTCCCTCCAAAATTGTTACTATTGTGTTGTGTAAAAACCGTGCAAGATACATTGATGGGATCCTTTAAATTTTATATAGGTTTTTATTATACCTTTGGGGGTATTGCAGGGATAATCAGCTATTTGAAAAGCACTTGTTGTTAGAAATATTATCTAAGAGAGTTATAGTAATAATATAGTGGTGCACATCAATGTTTGTGGTTACTAGTATTAGATGATTGTGCAACTAACTTTGAATTTGAATAAGTCCTGTTAGGGGTATGTGAACTAAACAACAAATATGATTGGTGACTTTACAATTTCCCATTGTAAATGGACAACGATACTACTATTGACTCCAGCTACAACCGTATGGTTTGGTCTAGACTCGAGAATATCTTTGGAAGTCGTGATATTATTTTACATCTTGGAGATTATAATTGAATGCATTATAATGTGATTGGTATGGTTATTTTTTTATACCAAAAACAGTGATGAGTTATGGGTGTTGCCTTTCAATGCATGAAAATAATTGTCAAGTATGACTGTTTAATATGCTACAGAATTGATGGATGTAAATGCCAACAGATTTGGCATTTCCATATAAATCTTTTGGTCTACCATTTCATGCCTTGTAGAGTCAATTTGTGTAAATATCTTTCTCTCGTTAATGGTCAATGTTAATACTGGAATTTCTTTACTTGAGATTAATTACTTAGCAACGAATCTGGAAGAGTTGTATTGATAGTATGAAATCATGATGTCAAGTCTATAATTAGGAATGGGCATACATCAAGTGTTAATCAGAGGCCATGATATATAATTGAAAGAATGCCTTGAGATTGGATATAGTCGTGATGTGTTGACAACACTTATGAATAGTTACGAAGTCGATATGAGGTCGTGCACAAAATTGGAGAACATATCATTTTTTTCTTAAGGTTTCACGAGTAACTTGTAAGACAGAATCCTCCTTGTATCAGTTGTTTATGGAAAGTAAGTGGACCAAATTTTGGTATAATACGATTTTAGGATATATCTTTGTGTATGGGATTGACATCAATGTATACTATATTTTTAAGATATATGGGCATATACTTTTGAATAATCCATGTTGTACCAAGGGATTTCGATCCGGAGATCCTACCCTTAAATGGTTGGTTAATTAGTTAATGTGGGTCATTTGTATATTTCAAGATAAGTGTTACCGAAGAAACTATATTCAATCATGTGATGTATATATATAAACTGCAAGGTGGGTGCACACTCTTGTAGTCCGGTTGAGCCGACAGTGAGTCACCCCCACTCGAGGGGCATCATAGAGTGGGGTGGTGGTAGCTACTCTGGAATGTTTGGGTGGATGCATGTGTGCATCGCACCACACGGATCTGTTTTGTGATTATTGGTTTTGGGGCGAGCAAGACTCCCCTGGCAGACTCGGTGGACAGAATCAAGGTTTTTTGGGCTATATGCCTTGTGTCTCGAGTGTTAGAGTACCATCTACCAGACTAGCTGAAGGGTCGCACTTGCTCACAGGTCTTAGTCTGCACTCCGAATGAAGCGATGCAGGTTTCATTCCTAGTGTAGACTTTCTCCTTTGAAAGGTGAGTCCAAAATTAAACAAATAACTATGTAAAGATATGGTTAAAGGAATCTATGGAGGTGGATTAATTGCGTAATGTGTCTAGAATTTACTCATTGCTTATAACTTAATCAGAGGCTTTCCATTTGAGTTCCTTAGAATATTTTCTTTATACCCGAATAGTTACTGCACTTGCATTGCCTACCTAAATTTTCTTTTATTTATATTTATTATTCTATCCTTACTGGGTCATTTGACTCACAAGTTACCCCTCTTGGAAATCCAACAGGAAATCTTGAGCAGGAGACCGGGGTGAGAGTTTTTGGCAGCACCATTGAGAACCATTCAGGAGGTTGATATTTAGTGGAGTCGATTTCTTAATTGTCTTTCCTTTTCCATTGTGGTGATGTAATGATAAGATCTTGGATTATTCCTGTCATCTTAAGCCGTGGACGGTTTTCCATTGAATGGATATCTTCTCCTGCCAATTTTTTTGTATGAATGTTTTATCACGCAAGTTGTTTATAATTGTTGTTGTGTAATACTCGTAAACGTGCATCGAGATGTGCTTCTGCCGAGGCAGGGCGTTACAATAGGAGCAAGGATCCCTTTCGATCAGCTCCGACGACCCTTGGTCATTTGTCGACCACCAAAGCGCTTACATCTTGGTCGTGTATTGACCGACCAAAGAAGAACGAAGGAGGAATGTCCAAGAATCCCCCAGAGCTATAGAGCCATCAACACACACCCAATATCAACCATTGAATCTTCATCAAATGAATCGGAGCCATCCATTGAGGGGATACGAGCCAATAGCCTCGGACCATCTGAAGCAACTGCAATGTGACACGCAGATGCTCGGACCCAAGCCGCCATTCACCACCAGAACCTTGCTCACGTGCTAGAGGCACGTGCTTCTAGGTAAATTACATGCACCCCAACTCTTTCTAGAATTGCAAAAATGTCAAGTCACGCGCTCCACGCACGTGACCTTAACAAATTTACATCCACAACCGACAATTTTATGAAATTGGTGTGCATACCCCCATCATGAACATTTTACAAGGACATCCCTCCAAATTTACCAATTGCAGAAGATCCCTCTGAAGGTCAATTTTGATATCTTTTTAATTATTTTCATTACATTTATGTCTATGAACTTGATTAATTAATATCTTGTGCATATGTGGATCAATTTTGATGTTCTTTATGTTATTTCAAAACGTGTTTCATTATATAATAAAAATATAGAACAATTTAATTATTAGTTTTGAGATATTATTTGATATCAATATATTTGAGGAATTATTTGATTATTTCGAGCATTTATTTTTTGAGATTGGTTCTTCCTTGCTCAATAAAGGGTGAAAATATGGGAAATTGATTAAATTGTGAGGCCCTACATTGACCATTTCACACCATTCATTCATTATTTAAAAATCTAAAAAAGTGCATCAGTTATTCCCTCACATTGCATCGCATTATATCCTTGCATAAAATAATTACAAAAACCTCATGCATATGTTTCAATTAATTGCAACTCTTTTATTTAAAACCCATAAAAATTGTAAAAAATAAAAGATCATAAAAAATCTTCTTTGAAAACCTAAAAACTCTGAGTTGTTCAAAAAAATCCTAGACCTTTACATTACCTCCCCGAGTTTGACCATAGGACTTGCCCAAGTAAAATAAACAATTTGACCACATTGGATTAAGTTTCATATTATTTTTAGTGTGGTCATTTTTTGTTGACTTTCTCTCTACCACCTGCTACAATCAACGTTAGTTCTACTTAATTAAGAGTATTGAAGGGTGAGCCTTTTAATAGTGCGACGTCCGCTCCCCCATGACTTATTCTAACGAGGGAGATGTGACATCCATCATCTTTTGACCACCTCTCTTAACTTCTTGGATCTATATATCTAACAATTATAACAAGTACATATAATCACCATTCACAACGTTAAGAAGAAATAATAATAATATATCAATGTCCAAGATATTTTTATTTACATATTCAGCTCTATAATCCTTTAGTCAAATGCTACACCCTATTACATCAGGACAATAGTATATAAAGAAATTAATGAAGATATAAACCACAAAGTCTTGTACTTCTTACTTTGGCGTACTCACTCATGCATACCATCTTAATCTCCGTGACCTATAGACATGCAACCTGATCAGGAAGACAAGATACATCAGATGAGCCAAAGTGGTCTAGTAATGAAAAATGGCATAAACCACATATAACCAGTGCGCACGTGTGCGCGCGCGCATGCGTACATGGGTTTGTGTGGGGGTGTAAAGGAAAAGCAAATATAGTGTTCGCTGACAATCACATATACGTAACAAGTTATATGCAAAAAGTGCAAGTATCTCAATTTAATTGCAAGAGTAAGTATCAATCTCAACAAGATACAACATTGTAGCAAAGTTTGTAGTGTGATCCAAACAAGTGCAAATTAAAGAACAACTACAAGAGTATATGAGACGAAATAATCATTTGTTTGATATGCTCAAACCCAGGCTTTCTATATATGTATTTGTTATCAACATATGTTCTCAAGATTCGGAAATATGAATCAAGTATATCTTCTTAACAATATTATCATGTTTCAAAATCAAGAGTCACCATAAGCAAAACCAAGTGCCACTCTTCGTATTCTGGACATCTCATGTCTTGTAGGGCACCGATATAAATCCATAATCCATAAATCCATAACTCATATTTCTGGACACTATATTTGCTTTTCCTTTACATGCTATTCATATACGACCACATTATGCATTCCACGAGATATTTCATATTATTTGTATTAGTATATTTACCCGGATCAAGATCGTAAAATCATTTATTTATTGCTATCACTTTATTGTTTATTTTCGTACTCTTTCATTGAATAGTGTGTGGTTTAGGACATAACCTTTCGGTCAAAAATGTTACACCCTAAGCTCACTGACCAAAAATAAATGTGGATGGTATCCTGCATTACGAAGCCTAAAAAAACAAAAGCACATTATCAATGGTACTAGAGAAGTACAAGCAAAGAGGGTCTAATCAACACGTTTCAGGATCATCAAGATAGAGAGAAAACCTCAACTCTCAAACTTGTGGCTCGGAGTACACACAACTTAGAGGAAAACTAGTGATACCACTTGTCATCGGTATTACGTACATGGGACATACCAACTACAATGAAGGAAACACAAAAACGGGTTTGATAGGTTCAAACCCAGGCTTTCTATATATGTATTTGTTGTCAACATATGTTCTCAAGATTCGGAAATATGAATCAAGTATATCTTCTTAACAATATTATCATGTTTCAAAATCAAGAGTCACCATAAGCAAAACCAAGTGCCACTCTTCTTATTCTGGACATCTCATGTCATGTAGGGCACCGATATAAATCCATAATCCATAAATCCATAACTCATATTTCTGGACACTATATTTGCTTTTCCTTTACATGCTATTCATATACGACCACATTATGCATTCCACGAGATATTTCATATTATTTGTATTAGTATATTTACCCGGATCAAGATCGTAAAATCATTTATTTATTGCTATCACTTTATTGTTTATTTTCGTACTCTTTCATTGAGTAGTATGTGGTTTAGGACATAACCTTTTGGTCAAAAATGTTACATCCTAAGCTCAATGACCAAAAATAAATGTGGATGGTATCCTGCATTACGAAGCCTAAAAAAACAAAAGCACATTATCAATGGTACTAGAGAAGTACAAGCAAAGAGGGTCTAATCAACACGTTTCAGGATCATCAAGATAGAGCGAAAACCTCAACTCTCAAACTTGTGGCTCGGAGTACACACAACTTAGAGGAAAACTAGTGATACCACCTGTCATCGGTATTACGTACATGGGACATACTAACTATAGTGAAGGAAACACAAAAACGGTATGACAACCATTCACGAAAATGGGAAACTTTCCACCAATATCCAACTTGACCATAGAGAATATCCTCTGTAGTATTTCATCATACCCCCACGAAGCATTTTCCTTTAACTTGACCAATTAAGTTTTACAAAATTGCATGGCTTCACCATTCACTCGAGGCTCAGGTAGACTAAATAATTTAGATTAGATACAAGTTCTACATCACCATGTTGATAATCTCAATCGGTATAATCATCTCATAACTTCACTGCCATAAATCTATATTAAATGATCGATCATATTGCACATGATCTAAAAGATATATCTCCACGAAATTGGTTGAAAGATCATGGAATCAAAATTTCCCTTCGATCAAGCCCATTGATTCATTTATATAATATGCTATTTGTTCAAACTCATACATGACTCATCATAGATGGAACTATCCCACCCGAATATGACTATCTTCTAATGGTAAGATTGTTTTCCCATCACATAACATCGAACTAGTAGAATAAATTATAGATCTTGATACCATTACGTCAACCAAGGGTATTAACAAGATGTGTACTTCAATGACTAATGAAATATACATGAGTCCCTCACCGGAGGAGAGGTGAATGTGCAATATACAATTATCACAATAACAATATCCAATTGAAAAATTATTTACAGATCATAGAGATATATACAGAAAAACAAAGACAGTGATTTTTACGTGGCAACTCAAGCATGTGAAAATCATGACCCAGTTGCCTAATCTAGGACTCCCCTTTCGTTCTCTCAGAAAAACATGTTTCCACTATTCTAGCACAACTTTAAAGGTAGTACAACCTCTCGTAAACACATGTACCTTCCTTTGACAACTCCCCATAGGAAGACTATGTCTCTCGCACATAAATGAATACACAATTCAGATATATATACAAAATACTGAACATAGCATATAATTAGGCAACAAAACTTGAATTCACCTTGTAGTCTTTCGGTGTAGAAGCTGCGCGAGAACGATTATGGAATAATTGAGCACAAAGAGCACAAATAACTTCAATAGCTTGACAACTTTGGCTAGAAGAGAGCCTGAGAGTGCAGAAATATTGAAAGAACTCGAATATCAGATACGAATAGCACTCTCTCTCTTTCCTTTTGACTGTAGAAGACGTTTCTCTTGATTTTGTCTCGAATAATGAGCCATAGGGTCCTTTATATTGGTTTGACCTCAAAAGAGCTCTTTTTGTGCAAAAACGGAAATCTCAACGTTATGGTTTCCAAAAATCATAAAATGATCGATCATAGAAACAAGTTAATTGATCATGGGTAAACGATTAATTCAATAAAGTGATCATTCAAATTTGGCCTTTGAACAAAATTTTCAAAAGCGAACGATCATGGTCAAAAGAATGGTTAATAGGGGGTCACCGATCATGAATAACAATATGGTCGATCATGTTAGAAAATCGGTAATCAAGAATTGATTGATCAAGATCAAAAGATAATCGATCAAGGGTGATTGACCATGGTATCAAGGTGGTCGATCATTTGTCCAAAAATCAATTTTGAGATATTGATGACTATGTCTTAGTTTTACGTGCTGATCAAAAAATATGCAGAAATTATAAAGAAATCAGTGTAAAATAAAAACACTATAAATTATGTCACGTCAACCTCCAATGTCTTTAAATCACTTTAGCTTTGAAATATTTCTTTGTGTCTTTTTGTAATCTGATCACGAGCCTTCAAGCTATGCCTTTTAGAGTTGTTTTATGCTTTGAGTTAGCTCCATAGTTTTTTTTAAACTTTCCATCTTTGAGCTTCTACTTGAAAAATTAATCAAGCTATAAAACAAACACACAATAAAGTCATTAGTAAAATCTAAGCCACTAACAGTCTTTTCTTTTTGTCAGTGACAAAAATTATATTTGTTTTCCAATGCTTTCATCTTTATTTGTTATTGTTTGATCTAAGAGCTCTTTTTGAGCAAAAACGAAAATCTCAACGTTCTGGTTTCCAAAAATAATGAAATGTTCAATCATAGAAACATGCTAATCAATCATGGGTGAACGATTAATTCAATAAAGTGATCATTCAAATTTGACCTTTGAACAAAATTTGCAAAAGCGAACAATCATGGTCAAAAGAATGGTTCATAGGGGGTCACCGATCATGAATAACAATATGGTCGATCATGTCAGAAAATCGGTAATCAAGAATTGATTGATCAAGATCAAAAGATAATCGATCAAGGGTGATTGACCATGGTGTCAAGGTGGGCGATTATATGTCTAAAAATCAATTTTGATATATTGATGCTTATGTCTTAGTTTTGCTTGCCGATCAAAAATATGCAAAAATTATAAAAAGTCCAGTATAAAACAAAAATACTATAAATTATGTCACCTCAAACTCCAATGCCTTCAAATCACTTTAGCTTTTGAAATATTTCTTTGAGTCTTTTTGTAATCTGATCACGAGCCTTCAAGCTAAGTCTTTTAGAGTTGTTTTATGCTTTGAGTTAGCTCCATAACCTTTTTCTAAAACTTTCCATCTTTGAGCTTCTACCTGAAAAGGTAGTCATAATACAAAACAAACATACAATAAAGTCATTAGTAAAATATAAGTCACTAACAGTCTTTCCCTTTTGTTAGTGACAAAAATTATATTTATTTTCCAATGCTTTCATCTATATTTGTTATTGTTTGTTCTAAGAGCTCTTTTTGTGCAAAAAATAGAAATCTCAATGTTATGGTTTCCAAAAATCATGAAATGATTTATCATAGTAACAAGTTAATAGATCATGGGTGAACGATTAATTCAATAAAGTTTCATTCAAATTTGGCCTTTGAACAAAATTTGCAAAAGCGAACGATCATGGTCAAAAGATTGGTTAATAAAGGGTCACTGATCATGAATAACAATATGGTCGATCATGTCAGAAAATCGGTAATCAAGAATTGAGTGATCAAGATCAAAAGATAATCGATCAAGGGTGATTGACCATGGTGTCAAGGTGGTCGATCATATGTTCAAAAATCAATTTTGAGATATTGATGATTATGTCGTAGTTTTGCTTGCCGATCAAAAATATGCAAAAATTGTAAAAAAAATTCAGTATAAATAAAAACACTTTAGCTTTTGAAATATTTCTTTGTCTTTCTGTAATCTAATCATGAGCCTTCAAGCCGTCTTTTAGAGTTGTTTTATGCTTCGAGTTAGCTCCATAGCTTTTTTTAAACTTTTCATCTTTGAGCTTCTACCTGAAAAGTTAATCAAGCTATAAAACAAACATACAATAAAGTCATTAGTAGAATCTAAGGCACTAGCATTCTTTCCCTTTTGTCAATGACAAAAATTATATTTGGTTTCCAATGCTTTCATCTATATTTGTTATTGTTTGATTTAGTCTATTCTAATATATATTATTTTAGGAATCATCTCCTCCTTAATTTTTGCTTTTAATCTCTCTCCCTTTTACTTCTTTTCCCTTTTAGTCTTATCTCTCCACCTTTCTGTCATTATTGATTGTTATACAATAAACTTCTCCCCTTATCATCAAAAGTTATCAGTCCTAATTGTTCTCTCCCCCTTTCAACTAAAAAGTTTTCTCTCACTTTTGCATGTAGTCAATGATTATTTCGCCCTCTTTTTTTGTAAAACTTTGTTTTTTTAAAGGTTCTAAGAAAAGTCACTAGGTTGGCATAAACCTAAGTACATTATAAGATAGGTAAATCTATAAAGGTTTAAGGGTCTGGTAAATGCATCATCAAGCTGTTCTTCTATGTTTTTTTACAAAGTCTAGGGAAATTTCTCCTTTTAGAATACTGTCTCTTAGGAAGTGGTGTTTAATGTCAATGTGTTTATTCCTAGTGTGTAATACACGATCCTTAGAAAGATTGATAACACTTGTATTGTCACACAGAATTTTAACTTTTCAAACTTTAAACCAATGTCTTTTGAGATCTACTTTATCCACAACATCTGCAAACATGCAAATGAGGCAAATATATATTCAGCTTCTATTGTTGATAGGGTTACACATTTTTGTTTCTTATAGAACCAAGAGACCAACACATTTCCAAGGAAACGACACACCCCACCAGTACTCTTCATATTAGTTCTACTTCCAGCATAATCAACACCATTATAAGATCATAAAACAAGGTGTGGTGATCTAGGGTAAACCAATCCATAATTATAAGCATCTTTTAAGTATTTTAAGATCCTTTTTCCATCTTTTGTATATCTTCCTTTAGGGGTCGATTGGAACCTATCACACATAGAATTACTAAAAAATATGTATGATCTACTAGAAATAAGGTACAATAAATCATACCTCTATATTGGGTCGCATTAATATCCTTACCCTTTCTCATTTACAACAAGCCACGCTTGAGCTCCCACTGATGTCACCTTTTCTTTTATACTGTCCATCCTAAATCTTTTGAGAAGATCATGAGTGCATTTCATTTGACTTGTGAAGATGCCTTGTGGAAGCTATTGAATCTACATGCCAAAAAAATTGAGTTCTCCCATGAGACTCATTTCAAACTTCCCTTGCATCGACTTGGCAAAATCTCTACAAAAATTTTCATTAGTATATCTGAAAATAATATCATTAAGATATATCTTATTTATTAAAAGACCACTTGAATTTCTTATAGACAAAGTTGAGTCTACTTTTCTAATTTCAAAGTTAGTAATTAATTAAAAAGATTTTAATTTATCATTCAATACTCAGGTGCTTGTTTTAGTCCATATAAAGCTTTGTTTAACTTACAAACAAATTCAAGATTATCCTTATTGACAAAACCAAGTCGTTGAACAAAGACTTCCTCTTTTAGGTAACCATTAAGAAAAATACTTTTTACGACCGATAAAGATAACTCTAACTTAAAATTTCTTTTGTTCTTCTTCTTCTTTAAGCAGATCTTGTAGACTATATATTCACAAAGTCTTGATATACAAACATCAAGAAAGTTCATTCATACCTAGCTGCCCACCGCCAACAATATTGTCCTTCGTTAGTCCCCAACTATTTCTTCTATGTTGATATTGATGCTGATGCATCGATCCTTCATCTAGGGCATTAGACTTCATTATTTAATTTCCGTTTGACCATACATTGCTTTCGTTCTTCTTCGTCCATCCACCTGAGCTTCTTCTTCTCAACATCTTGTGCCTCCTCTAATATTGATCTTCTATTGTTCCTCCAATTATTTCATTTGATCTTGTGTAACTTCTTTCTCGATTTTATTTCCAAGGTAATCTCGTATATTTCCATGCATGATGTGGTGCGTCTTTTCACCTTTCACATGCAAGTGAAATATATAGTCCCCTCTTACTTTTGGGTCTAACCATGTTAGCCTTAGATTTCCAATTCACTTGTAGGAATCCAAACTTTCCTCACTTTCTGATAAATTAAATATAACTCGTTGATTCACCAATTATACACTCATAATGTCATGTTGCCTTCGCCGAAGTCTAGATGAGATGGTACCATTCCGTCATTGTCTCAGAGTAGTAAACGCTGGAGGGGGCACAACCACTAGCAAGATAGCTTCCGTAATCCTTTGAAAAATCCAACACACTTGTAGGGAGTTCCTACTATGTATTAGTCGATGACTCAAAAATTATCCTTACTAATTTAATATTTTAATTGTGGTTGTAACCAGGTAATCTAATAACCATCCAAAAATTAACCACATCGAGAAATTAATATGGAAAATTAAGTCTCGATGCGATCGAATTATTTATTTTACTTGGATAAGTCCCAAGATTTAACTCAGAGAGGTACTATGAGGGTTTATGATTAATAATTAAATAGTCTAGAAAATTTTGGTTTTGGAAGAAGAAGTAAATTTTTTGTGCTTTTGAATTTTCAGTTTTATGGATTTTTAGTAAGAGGTGTAATTAATTACGAAAGGAAACATGATGCGCGATATTTTGAAAATAATTTTAATGTAGTGAAAAAATGTTACGCTATGTTGGACAAGAAATAAATAAATGCGAAATTTTTGTGATTTTTAAACGATGCAAGATGAATGCATGGTGTGATGATGAAGGAGAAAACAATCAAGCCTAGTCAAGTCAATTAATTCAACGAATCCAAAAGCCGTGATGATTAATTACAGAGTTGTGATGGTCAACCCCAAACAATTCCCCCAAACGAATCACCAATTATTGAGGAATAGAATCAATGAATTAGAAGAAATGTGCTTGAAAGATTCGAATAAATGCCCCAATTTATGAATGATCAAATATGTCTCCAAAATGAATAATCAACTGTTCTAAATGATAAGAAATTAAATAAGCTTCAAATCGACATAAAAATCACAAAAATCCGACAAAAGATGCACAAGATATGAATAACTGAAGTTCAGGGACCAATCTATAAATAAAATAAACAAATCTTGGTAGTTTGGACCTTTAAAGGGGCATGGGTTAAAATGGAGATCTAGCTGGATGTCTATTAATTTTTCCCACACGAGGCACGTGTGCAGTTCCTGGAAGCTGATGAATCCATGATTCATTAACATTCTGTTTGCATTTATCTTAAAATCCTTAACAAATGCATGTAAATATTCATTAATTTTCATTTATTAATAAAACTAAACTCATGAATAAAAATGTCATTTTAGACATTAAAAATGCAATTAAATAAAAGAATAAAAATAAAGAAAACAAAAAAGAAGGCGGATTGTATATATATATATATGTACAATATGACATATAAAATATACATATAGCAGCAGATATATTTATATAATCTAACCCCCGAGATCAAGTCAGTATGGATTAGTCGACAAACAAATAAGTAGGGGGATATAAGTAAGAAATTCATAAAAAGAATCATTTATACACTCTACTCATTCTTCATTAATTATCAAATAAATACCAAAACTTCAAATAAATTTAATTAATTCAATTATACATATTTTTTTACCAAACTCTTCTCTTAGTTATTTCTAAAAATATATAGAAAAATATAAAAATAAGGTAAAAATATTATCTTGTATATATGCCAAGAAAAAAAACTTTCAAATTATCAATTTCTCAACTTCCGAACATCGTAACTTTCTCACATGAACTCCAATTTCATTCTACTCATCTTTAAAGTTCATAAAATGATATTCTCTGATTAATGAAAGCAATTTCACTAAAATTGGAGTCCGTTTGCAAAAAGTCGATTTTGGGACCTAATGACAACTGGGTATCTGGGTTATTTATTTTATTAAGAATACATTATTTATAGTGTATTGATTTTATAAATTTTAGTTATTTTTATATTGTACTTTGACCATGAGTTATTTCAGATTTTTTGTCAATATTTAATATTTTAAATAATTCAAAAACCTTAATTTATATATGAAATTATACTGCAGATCATATATCCATATTTATTTATACATCTAAAATAATTTATTAAAATCCAAGAAAATTCTTAAACATATTATTTATTATCCTCATAATTAATAAAATATAAAATTAATATGTTATTTATTAAATTATTAGATTAAAATTACAATATCTATTTATCAAGTATCATATATACTTATTCAATAATACTATATTTATTTGTCACAATATATTTATTATTTATAAAAAATAAATTATATTATAAATTAGTTAATTTAATTATATTTATTTTTTATTTTATATCTATTTAAATTAAGGTCATTTGCTATTTAACATATATTTTATAAATAAATTTACTTCTTCCTCAAGAAGGTTTGTTGAGCTTCTGTTCCACTAGACCTACTTCACATATTTTTCCATGCACCACCTTTCACCAATTCTTTGATCCTAACCCTTGATATTCAAGCCCTAACTACCACCACGCCCACCTTAGATCTTCACCTAATATTTACCCAATTGTTCTATAAAATCATTTGGATTTCGTCAGTTTATACTAACTTTTCCTAACTACTTCAGTTCCAAATCCACTAGCCTTCGACCCTACTTCTACACCTTGCTCCGCCTCACTCCGATTATGACAAGGACTGGCTGAGCCACCGCGTAGAAGACTGATTGAGGGTGGAGAGTTCTAAGGCCATCACCTTTCTTGCAGAACCACTGTATGCATCATCCTTCTCGGGAAGCATCGATCCTTGAGCTACAACCAGAGGATCTTACATCCTCATTCATAGGTGAATCATTTCATCCATCCTTCATTCTATTTTGCGATTCCTTGATCCTTGTGCCCCACATCTTTTGTTCATCCCAATTAATATCTTCGAGTATAATCTCAATTCCACTGTCAATTTTGAATCAATTCATAACCAATTTTCATTCCCAAGTCAACTTTATGGAACCCATTATATAACTGCACGTCCATAACACCCATAGTTGATTTCTTGCGAAATTAAACATCTACGCCATACTTGCAGTTCTTCACAAGTATCTGGAGTGCATCCATACTCTTTGTTATCATCTGGAGCAGATTCATAAGTTGAGTTGTCGTTCTTGTCCCAGAGCAAACCCTAGCAGAGTCATAGACCTTCGTTGACCTTCACTTGTCACCGTCTTCTTCTTCTTCGATGAGCCACCATCATAGGCGAGCTCGATGGGGGAGGAGCCTCCTTCTGGCCCTAAAGGAATTGTCGTAGGTCACCATCGTTGTAGATCATTGGAGGATCAAAGAATTCCGTCGCTGCTCTCTGATTTTGGGGAAGAACAACCCCTAAAAACATGTGCAACAACCTTGTGCCACGTGGTTGTTCTTGGATGGTCCGGATCGCATGAGGCTTTCTAATCGCAGCCATCCACTGCCAATCGATGGAATATTTACAGAGATGCCCAGAAAACTTTCCAGAATTTCTAGCCGCCTCTAGAACTTTTCTATATTATATTTAGGTCCCCATGCGGGGACCTAAGTACAAACTTCTAGATTCTTTTCTTACAAATAGGTCCCTAACCAGGGACCTATTTGAAAGAAGAGCATCATCCTTCATTGTATTTTCTTCTACACATTTCTACTTGGACATTGGACTATTTTGGGACCTATTGTGGATATTATATCATCGTGGTATTTTTCTACATTTTGTTCTGAATCGTATTTTGAGGATTTTAATCGCAATTTTATATTCTTCGGTCTTCGATTTATCTTGGCTTTGTTTTGAGTGCTTTTCGAACTGTTGCTTGAGTCGATTTCTCTATGATTAACTACTCTACTATTTTCACATACCATGTTGTAGATAAAATGATTGAAAAAATCCTTTTGAAAATAAAATAAAAATTAGAAAAATAAAAACTAAATAAAAGCTTAAAAATTCAAAAATCAAAAAGAGTTTTCTCGCACTAAAAGAAGAAAATAAAGAGAAAATATCACAAAAATAATTTCTTCAGTCGAATTTTCACGACTGTGATTTTCTGCTTCCTGGTGTTCGACCTAGGAACACTTTCCTGGATAAATAAATAGGGGAACAAACTCCAATTCATGGTTTTTTTTAATTTTGTTTGATTAATCAAATTTTGACCAGTGGTTCTCTACACCTACATCCATTTAACCGCAGGCAAAATTTTGATTTATCAAAATGGCACCGTTGTCGAGGAGGCATAACCACATTTGAGATTTCTCGAGTTTTATTTCTTGTGATATTTTCTTTTCTTTCTCTATTCTATTCTTTTTGTGTTTTCTTGGGTATTCATCGATTTTTCACGGTTTGTGTGTGTTTATTTTTCTTTTGATTTCTTCTAGCTTTTTCTTTTTATTTTTTCAAGTGTTTTGTGTGACTTTTTCGTCCTTTGATTTTTTTTATTTTCTCGATTTTTTATTAGTTTTTATCAGCTTATTATCGAGTCATTTTTTCTTGATTTTGAGTCTGTTTCGTATTTGATTTCTTTTGAGTTTGTTTGTTTTTTTAAATTTGTTTACCTAGCCCATTTTGCATGACCTACAAGATTAACCGATTTTTTCGAAAGCCGACCCAGCTGTGAGTACATAGATCAAAATATTCTTCACCTATACGATTGTAGAGGATCAGAGCGGGTTATCCGAGCAGAGTTGTATATTTTAAAGATCTTGTTTGTTTTCTTCTAAGAGAGGGCACTTGCCCATTTTTCCATTTTTGTGAGAGAGAAGGGGTACTTTCCCGTGTTTCTTTTTGTAGCGAGGGGTCCACTAAGGACATCTCGATTGTACACAGACTTTTGACCATTTTTCTCCGGGTCTGTTTCACCAGGTGCCGGTGCACTTAGGGGACATGGATGCGTTTTTTCTTTCTTTCAATTTTTTCGATTTTTTCTTTGTTTCATGCATTTTTTGTGGAGCCTAGGGGGGCATGATTGTTTGATTAGATGACTAAAAATAAAATCCAAACTCCTAATCCACACTTAGGTGTAATTCCAAGATTTTTGAAAATTAATTTGTTCTTATGCTAGAACTACTGACTAGGACTCAGTTTTTCTTACTTTTGCATGCATTAGCTTAGGTTTTACAACTTTGCATGGATCACTTACATGTAGACTTCCGGCACAAGGTATGATTTCTATCTCTGCATGCATCATCGTTTTCTAATGCATTCCACGATTCTCCCTCCGTGAGAAATATACTTGAAAATTTAAAAGAACCGGCATCTTGCTAGATATTTCTAAAAATATCCAAAAAATGAAAACCTAAAATAAAAAAATTATTTTTTCGCTTTTAAAAAGCTTGACAAAAATAAAAAATGTCTGGACTTAATTTGTATTGGGAGAGCAAACCCCTCATTGTATTCAGGTACAACTCCAGACATAGTGGGTGGGGACGCAACCTTAAGGATTAGAGCCAAAAATCACTGGGCTTGTGCCTTAGTTTCTTGTGCATCACTTTTTGGTGCATGGTTGCAACTGTAAGCACTTGCCTCCGACCATAGTGAGTCATTTTGGTGTACTCATAACTCACAATTCACTTTGGGCCTGATATAACCCGACAGTCTGGGAAGATGACACTACTCTTTGAGGGACTGTGGGCATGTACGCTGGGCGACAGAGCGACACTCTCTATAAGTTTGCTTGGTTCGTTGAGGTGTCTACACAGACACAGGCCTTTTCTATAGTTCCGGGTTTTCGAAGCTAATAAGTCAGGAGAGTGCGGATTTCCCCTTACCTCTCCGCTTCGCATTTGACTCTTCAATCAATTCTTCTTTATAAGGCCGTCGACCTCCCGCCCCGCCCGTGGTTCGACCGCTTCGACCAGAGAGAGGCACCCACCTTCCGGGATCCATTTACTGACTTTCGTTCCTAACATTCTTAGACGAGCGTAGTTGACTGATTGACTTTTCAGAGATTGAGGATCAGAGCATGACTACGGGGCACCATCAAGCAGGATTTGCATTTAGACTTTGCACCCAAGAGAGAACCGATCTACGATAGAAAGGGGAACGAGTATCCACTACGGGGTATTGGGATACCTCAGGGCAGCCCCATTTCCCCTCTTCTCATGAACATTTATTTGGATGTTTTGGACAAGAAAATGGATTCCCGGTGAGACCTAGGTTCAACCTCAGTGGTCATCCTATTTTGGAGTGTACTTGGTTGCGTGGACAGATGCTTGAGTGGTTGACAATCTTCAGGGTCCTCACCAGCCTCTTGTATAATTAGTAGTTGAAAGCCTGTTCAAACTCTTGGAGCATAAGAGTCATCAGTTCACTGCAGGGCCCCGGCTTTTCTGTTTTTCAGATTATTCGCGATTATGGAAATTGAGTCTCCACGTCGAAAAGCAGAAGATGCCCCCTTTATATAGTCAAGATAGTGGCATCTTTGGCAAGCAAACCCTCTCTGAGAGGCGAAAAAGACTCAATCAATGGTCTGACTATGACTATATATAAATGGGGTATAGCCAGGAATGAGTTCGACGAAGTCCCTAATTCCAACCCGACACAAGCTTCTAGCGTCATTGCTGAGGCTCCCAGGGAGCCGAATCACGGAAGATGAATTTCTTCAATTAATTGATCACCAAAAAAATTGGAAAAGATAAAAGATCGAATTCTTACAGTCTTTACTGTGTGAAGTTGGTGAACCTGGGGTTTACATTGTGTTTGTACGCAAGGTGTGTGTTATTCTGCGTCTTATACGCCTTCACACTTATGTTCTTAACTTGACATCGTATTCTCTCCCGTACTTCCTTTTGACATCAAAGATGACAACTAGACGGATTTTGCGCTTAGACTCCGTGAGATTTCGACCTTCCACCATCCGTCGCATGTCTTCACAGACTCGGTATGACCCTCTTCTCGAGCTGGTTCCACTTAGTCACGAGGTGAGTCAGACCCATACTCCCTCACCTCCCATCCCTTCAATTGAGGCAGACCCACGCCTCAATTTATCATCTATTTCTCCTGCACGTTTTTCACGGAGTTCTTATGAGACTTTTTCCATCTTAGAGGATTCAAGGATCATGGTTAGAGGGAAGGGACCAATTGAGGATAGAGCTGTTAAGGAGAGACCAACTGATGAGAGACATGCAGATGGGAAACAAGATCCAGCTTCAAATATTGCTGATGGGATTCTAGACACACTTCGATAAATGATTATACTGTTCTAAAATCAATGTAGAGTCCAGGATGAGCTTGTAGCTGAGATAACTGTAATGAGAGCAGAAGCCGGGAACCCACCACCATCTGCCATGGTTTCCGCGACTTTACGAGATGAGTATTACCCAGGAGCGAGGATGCTACACCATTGGATTTGGTTACCATCGAATTAAGGGTCATACAAGTTGAGACCGTCCTTTATTTCTTTGCTTCCCAAGTACTATGGGAAAACTTCAGAGGAGCCATTTACTTTTTTACAACAGATCGAGATGATATGTGGTACGACTAGCTATCCAGGAGTTACGTAGGAGGCTGTACGCCTCAAGGCCTTCCCCCTCACCTTAGCAGATAAGGCTCTTTACTGGTTGAGTCACTTGGGGAGGGAGATTTCTAAATGGAACGACCTAAAGTCCACATTCTTGTGTAAATACTTTCCTCTGGGTCAAGCGGATATGATGAGGAGTCAGATCTTCAATTTTGTGGTTACCACATGAGTCATTCCATGAGGCGTGGGACATATTCAAGGATTTGACAGAGAGAAGCCCTCATCATGAGATACCTTTGAATGTGCTTGTTTAGAATTATTTGGAGGACTCCAACCGAATGTACATGGCCTAGTGAGCGCATGTGGCGCCATCTATCTGAATAGGGATGTCAAGTCAGTTTGATCCATCTCTGAGGGGATGGCGGAGAATCCACGTGAGGTCGACTCCACTCGAGCATTCCAGATGGGACCACAACCACCACACCACCAAGAGCATCAGAAGGTGGCACATGTTTTAGAGTCTGATTCACGATCTGACATGGGATTTATTAGTGAGAATCTGACATTAGTCGAAGTGATTCATAAGCAAGTTTAGGATTTACAGTCGTTGCGGGAGTTGAAGAAACTCTCATCACTTCCTCAGCAGTTGAGCGATCTGACGAAGAAGGTAACCGAGTTGCAACTTCAGTACCAACAGTCTCGCACTCCTTCTTCCACTTCTTAGTATGTACAGAGATCTTTACATGATCCTCCCACCACTCAGATTCAGTATGTGCAGAACGAGCCGGTAAAGCCTATCGAGCCTACAGATTTATTGTCATGGGGATCCGTCCAATGCCAACCCGAGTCAGATCACTAGCCCTGGAGATGGTGATGTTGATTCTCATGCCACTCTTGAGATCAACGAGATTTAGTATGCTCATGTCCAGCCTTCACCACACTTTACTCCTCAGAGCGTACATCACCAACAACATAGTCATCCACAGTATGGACGTCCACATTTCCAGCATCGCCAACATTACACGCAACAACAATCTCACTATAACGCATATCAGAGACCATATTTACATCAATATCCTACTACATATATACAAACATATCAACACCAACAGCAAAATTCTTCTTTTACACCACAAAGGTCTCCTCAGACTTACACACCATAACAACACACTCTTAGGCAGGAGAGAGTAGATAACCAAGGACACCACACTTAGTTTGAGATGTCTTCACATGCCCTGACACTGAATCAGATCATGGGTATGTTTAGCACGCTCCAAACAACGCATAGGACAAAGATGGAGCGGTTTAACCATTGTCTGGATGAGTTAGCTGTGCCCAAGACTACTCTCCCAGCCCATCCTCAGATGAGCCTGAACAACAAGAAGATGCATTCAGATCAGGTAGACACCACTATAGGTACGATCTCTTTTTCTGAATTTTTATCTAACTTTATTTGTCTCAGGAGCGGTAGATCACCATGAACACCTGATTGAGAGGATGAGAGGGCACATGATGAGGAACAAGAGATGATCAAGGATGAACTTGATCATACACATTCTGATGCTAAGGAGGAGGACCACCATGATGAGGACCAGCAGGATGTCCACCATGATGATCAGAGAGATGGGGGCGATGTAGTGATAATTAGACATGGACACATGCGAGTCAGAAGATGATACCACGTCAGACCATGTAGAAGCCCCCGATGTAGATTTTTCTTGTCCTATTTTAGAGAGTTTTGTACATGCTTTTGAGACTCTCAATGTACACGCTGATTCTACTAATGTGAATAAAAATGTTGAGCTTGTTGTTCCTGATATTGTTCATTTTCCTAATGATTTGTATGGAAAAAGGAAATTCCAAAAAGAAACATGTTGTCACTCTAGAGACTGAGAAATTATTGAAAGAACACATTTTTTTGAAGATCCCGATCCATGATGCCTTGGATCACTTCCCTACGCTCAAGCAACAGTTGAAGAATAGATGCACCATGCGCAGGAAGAAGAGATCACGTACAGAGAAACATGTTTTAACCAAAGCCACATCTCGCACCTAGAAAATCAAATACTAGAGAAGAAGAAAGATTCAGGAGCACATTATGTCAGATGCGAGATTTCTCATGCAGCATTCAATCGCATCCTATTAGATAACGGTTCCTCAATTAGTTACCATCTTGTTTACTCAACAAGCTCGAGTTAGGTCCTCTTTACAAATCCCATGTGATCCATCAGTTTGCTGATAAATCTGTAAAGAGACCTAGGTGCATTTTGAGGAACGTTATCATGACCGTGCATGGCCTGCAGTTCCCAGTGGACTTTACTGCCCTGGACATGGATTGCCCTACATAGTTGCACCCACGTTACCCCTATCATTCTTGGGAGGCCTTTCTTGGAGACTGCAAAGGCCCTCTTCGACTATGATATATGGAAGGTATCTTTTTGCACAGACGGCGAGAAGGTATATATAGAGACGACGAGAGAATCACACACATCCAATGCTGCATCTACAACTAGTTCAGATGCCCTGAGTTCCTTAGCCACCTGTGATTACTGATGAATGTCAAATTTACCTCTTTAATGATTGATAATTATTGTAGTATAGGAGGCAAATTTGCTTCAGCAAAAACCACAATCTTTGAATGTTGTGGAGTATTTTTAACTTGGCAAGTCTACCAAGGTTGAACACAGGGAACAATAATTTTTAGTTACGTGGTCTTAAATTAATTAAATAATTAAATAATTGTGAAGTTAATTTCTGTGTTAGAGATTAAAGAGAAACTAAGCTGTTGAATATGCAAATAATTCATTACAGGATCTGTGATTATGATTATTAATCCAACAAAAATAATCAATGTCCTCGAAATTCCATCACAGGTCAAAAGGGTAATTTTGAGAAATTATCAATAAAATCCAGACTGCATGATAAAAGGTTAATCACACAATTAATAATCATGCAAATATTCAGATCAAGTGAAAATAATTATCCTCGAACTTCTCAAATAAATCTAACCCCCTCTTTTTTACATGAAAAATCAGTAAATAATTAATCTCGCCTCAAATGACTTTTGCTTTGAGTCCATTTCTTTTTACTTTGATTATGGATGAGTTGACAAGTCACATTCAGGATGAGTTACCTTGGTGTATGTTATTTGCTGATGATATTGTGTTGATTAATGAGACTAGAGATGGAGTAAATGAGGAGCTTGAGATCTGGAGGCATGCATTGGAGACTAAAGGATTTTGTATAAGTAGAGCTAAGACGGAGTATATGGAGGGTACCTTTGATGGAAGCAATGGGGAAGGAATCGAGGTGAAGATTGGTGATGATAACATTCGGAAGAGAGATTCTTTTAGATATTTGGGATCTATTTTGCAACATGATGGGGACATTGATAAAGATGTTACTAATAGAATAAATGCAGGCCAGATAAAGTGGAGAGGAGCCTCTGCTGTTCTCTGTGATAAGAAAATTCCTTTAAAAATTAAAGGAAAGTTTTACAAAGCAGTCGTGAGACCTGCTATGCTCTATGGATCTGAATGTTGGCCTGTGAACCATAGACATGTGCAAAGAATGGCTGTAGCAGAAATGAAAATGATAAGGTGGATGTGTGGGCACACACACACACACACACACACACACACGTAAATAGGGGTGTAAACGGATCGAACCTGAGCGAACCTATATTTTTTAGGTTCGGTTCGTTTATTTAATCGAGCCTAAACTAGTGTTCAGGTTCGGTTCGTTTATTTTCGAACCGAATCCGAATCGAACCTCTTTTTAAATGAATCGAACCTAAGCGAATATCGAACTTAAGAATTCTCTAGTAAGAGTGAGTGAAGAGAAGAGAAATGGAAATATAATATATGTGTATGCAATTAGAATAAATATTCATTTAGTTTTTTTCTTTATCTAACTCAACTTTATTTTTTAAAAAAATAGAATAATAAATATTCATTTCTTTGAAAAAAAATATAATTATAATATATTTTCATATATGTTCATATGGGGATAAGGAATAAGAATAATGTGGAGATATCCAGCAAGTAATGTTTATACTTGTTCTATTGATTTGAAGATAAAGAAGGGAAATGTACTAGACACATAGATGATGGATGTTATAACCACGATGTGATTATTTATTTTTGGATAGCTTTTATTGAGATAAAACCTATTATCACGTAAATATTCAGTTATCTCTAGACAAATGTCACTTATCTTTATACAAAATCCTCTTATCTTAAAATAAGGTCCACTTTTACTGATAATTATTTGTAAATATGTATATGCGTATGTTTATCGATCTTTTAACGAATCGAACCTGAGCGAACCTGTGATTTTTAGGTTCGGTTCGTTTATTTAGTCGAACCTAAACTTGTGTTCACGTTCGGTTCGTTTATTTCCAAACCGAATCTGAATCGAACTTTTAGCGAGTCGAACTTGAGCGAATATCGAACTTGAAAATTTTCTGACACCCCTACACGTAAAGATCGGATTCGGAATGATGCAATCAGAAAGAAAGTTGGTGTAGCTCCGATCGAGGATAAGATGCGAGAAAACCGCTTACGATGGTTTGGTCATTTGCAAAGAAGATCACTTGATGCACCAGTTAAGAGATGTAGGTGTTGGGATGTTGATCCCCCTAAGAGAGGACGAGGACGACCCAAGAAGTGTTGGAAAGAGACTATATGAAGGGATCTTAATTTTTTGGATATAAGCTCCGGATTGATCCAAGATAGATCTGAATGGAGGCGAAGAATCCATGTAGCTGACCCTACTTAATTATGGGAAAAGGCTTTGTTGTTGTTGTTCATTGCATATCATGCAGAATAAATCGTTAGTCTCCTTGATAAAATATCACATAAATATCAAAATTCAAGCCTGAATAGATCAAATCACTCCTTAAAAAATCATCATAAATAAATATTATCTAATCAGTCCACAAAGTATATAATATGAAATAGCATGAAAATATCTTCAAAACGACATATTATGTGTAAAAATCGGAGTTTGAATGAGCAATATATGCTAAATTGAAATTGCATAGACTAAAATGTAAATAAAATAATTATTTTTCCTTCAAACGGTCCCTGGGGGACTTATCTATAAATAATGAAACCCGTAGGGGTCTCCCTGCAATTTTCCCAAGGAGCCACATGTAGGACACGTGACCTGGGCTGGCTGGGGTTTTTCGCAAATTCTGGAATGTTGCAGGGCGTTTGTGTAATTTACCCCTCACACACGTGCAAAACACGTGCGCGTGAGGTTCGAGAGGCGGATGGCAGGCTCGGACAGCCTCGGGTGACCCGAGGCTTGAGGCAGGGGCTGAGGATTGGTCGGGCGACGAGGCGTGCGGAGGGCCGTTGGATTGAGGGCTTTTGCCCAATCCAACAGTCAGAATGCGGAGGTGGTGGCCGGGTAACCCAGGGTGGAGGGCGGTCGGTGCGACTGACGACGGAGGGGAGCGCGATGGTGATGGTGGCGAGGGCAGGCTCGGTCGATCAGTGCGGCTGGCTTGGAGGCATGATGTGGTGGCTTTGCGTAGGAGGGTTGGGGCAAGGGCGACGCCAGGGATGCCACGCGGTCGCACGCGGCTGGGCGCGGGAGGTGAGGAGGGCGACCACTGGTAGACTGCTGCTGCGCGGCAAGTAGAGCGGTGGAAGCGGTTGTGGAGTGCGGTGCTGGAGAGAGAGCAATGACGAGATGGAAGGTGATGGTCGCTAGGAAGGCAGAGGAGGAACGCCTGGGAGAGGGGGATAAGGGGACCACTCCTGATGTTCTTGCTTCAATCCTCAGTGTAGGAGAAACTCTACAACATCAATGAGATGCTGCTACGAAGGTCCTGATCCCTTCGGATCACGTCCATGGAGATGGAGCTCATCTCCGCCTCCAGATTTTCCTCTGAAGCTGTCACCTTGGAAGGAGCTGTAGCTGGGACACCACTCCTGCAGATGGCGGATGGGATGCTTCGTATGATGGCGGTGGAGCTTTATAGGTTAGGAGGGTAGCGACCGTTACAAGGAGGCGGCCGTAATGACCAAAGAAGGGGAGTGAAGGATGTCGGGGGTCATAACGACAGAGGCAAGGCGAGGGCAGCGGGGCGGCGGTTACAAGAGGAGCAGAGGCGTTTGCAGGAGGAAGGGGGAGGACGGTAGCCCGTGCCAATCAAGTGCAGTAAGATGAGGGAGAGAGCCTGGGGGCGGGTCACGTGCTGTGCACGTGACCAAGCTAGATGGTTTACGAGAGGAAATGGGGGTGCCACATGGCACGCCCAAGGACTGCCACATGTCACCCCCAAAAAATTTCAAAATTAAAAGAGGAAGAAATAGAAAAGAAATAGAAGGAGACCTCGGACCGAAAAAATTCCTTCACGAAAGTCATTTTTCTCGATGAGATCTACACTTTCATGACAGGAGCAAAAGAGGTCATCTGCACACATTGGTATTTTTGGTGGTCCCCATGTATATAGAAAACCGACTTTTTGAGATTTTGCAATTTTTTTAGTTGTTTAAAAGAAGATAAAAATTATAGAAAAAATACGATAAAATACAAGAAAATTAATTACAACTAACCTATTTTTTTATTTTTAATAAATAAGAAAATAAGGAAATAAAATAGAAGAGCGAAACAAGCAATTTTTGTACAGACTCTTAAAGGTCACTCAGACTCAGTCAGATTCTTTTGTTTTAGTCTTGATTTGAATTTGGATTTTTGTATTATTTGACAAAACTTTCATCAAAAATATAAATAAAGAAGAAATAAAATTAAAAGGGTTAATTATGTACATAAAAACTCAGGTCAAGAATCACAAAAAGTTAAAGCGCGCAAAAGAGGCCCAAAATTGAATTTTCACATATGAGCTCCGAAACTTGTTAATATTAGTCTTGTTTGAAGGTATTTGAAAATGGAGTACTTTAAAAGTGAGTATACCAAAATTAGATACTGTATGAGGAAGATATGTGTGTTTTTGTCCGTCAGATGTGAAATTAGACTTTGGGTTTATTTGTCACTTATTTGGGTTAGCAATTTTTTTGTATTTTTTATTTATTCTTATTAGTAATATCTACGCAATGGAGGTAGATCGAGGTCAATGGAGGTAGGATAAATTAATTAAAAATATGGGAAATTAGTAGCTTTTTAGGCCAATTTACACAATATGAAATTATGCATGATGAAATGTGAATATTATTTACACATGTATGAGTGCAAATGATGCTATATTAATTATTAAATGCATATAGATTGTGGGGAACGAGACCTAATTGATCAATTTTAGCATGATGAATATGAGATTCATCAATTACATGGATGAGGTTCGCCTTGACGACCTTGAGAGGTATCGAGTAGAGACCTGTGATATCCTAGAAGTGGATGTGTCTGAAACTACAATTGGCAGCTCTTCTGATGGTATACTATACTTTAGCATGAATGATAATGAGCAGATGGAGCAGGCACCTGATGATTTTATTGCAGATATTTCAGATCCTAAGAGTTCATATGATTCATCCACTTCAGATGAGCTAGAGATGGATTTTCGTTTAGCCGAGCTATTTTCCTCTAGCCATTTTGAGGATGAGCACAATAGTGAGTCGGATGATGTTTTGGACATCTTTTGTAGTCCGACTCAGGAGTATATTGAGATGGTGGATAACCATATTGCAAACACATCTACTGCCAACGCAGATCCCAACACACATACAAATGAGGATATGATAGAGCCAGATTTTACCTTGCCAGAACTGAAGAACTTGCCACCTAATATGAAATGTGCTTTCCTTGGGGTCTACATCGACAATTTCTAGTCATTATGAGCTCATCTTTGACCAAAGAGCAAGAATCTCGTCTGATATAGATTTTTGAAAGAAACTGCAAGGCTATTGGGTGGAATGTATCTGATGCGGGAAAAATCCTACTTTGTTCTCCCACCGTAACTATCTCGATCATGACAACAGACCCTCTAGAGAGTTTAGTGTAGGTTGAATCCGATTTTATGCGATGTTGTCAAGAAAGAGATTACGAGATGGTGCGATGCATGGTTTATTTATCCCATCTCCAACTCTGAATGGGTTAGCCCATCACATGTTGTTGCAAAGAAGTCGGGAATTCATATGGTCAAGAATGAGAGTGGAGAGGAGATTCCAAAGAGAGTAACCACGTCGTGGTGGGTCTGCGTTGATTACAGGATGTTGAAGTCGCTATGAAGAAGGACCACTTTCCTTTGCCTTTTATAAACCAGAACATAGAGAGGTTGGCAGGGAAGGAGTACTTTTGTTTCCTTGGCGGTTACTCCATATACAACCAGGTTACTATCGCTCCTGAAGATCTCGAGAAGACCACTTTCATATGTCCCTTCAACACGTATACTCTTAGACGGATGCCCTTCGATTTGTGCAATGCCCCTGCTACATTCCAGAGGTGCACGCTTGCTATCTTTGCAGACATGGTTGGTGATTTTATCGAGGTCTTTATGGATGATTTTTCAATCTATGGTGAGTTCTTTGACGATTGTTTAGCGTACCTAGACCAAGTTCTTCAGAAATGTTGTGAGGTAGATCTCATTTTATCGCGGGAAAAGAGCCATTTATGGTTACAAAGAGGATCGTGTTGGGACATGTCATCTCCAGGCAAGGCATGGAGGTTGATCCTGCCAAGGTGGATGTCATCAAGCGCCTCGAGCCACCATCCAACATCAAGCAGTTACAGTCTTTTCTAGGGCACATCGATTTCTACCGACGATTCATTCAGGATTTTTTGAAGATTGCCCTACCGTTAACTGAATTACTAGGCAAGGATATCGAGTTCTTGACAGATGACAAATGTCTTAGTGCCTTCCACACATTAAATGAAATGATTATCAATGCTCCTGTCCTACAATCACCTGATTGGTCTCTTCCCTTCGAGATCATGACGAAGGTTTCAGATTTTGCGGTCAGGGCTGTATTAGGACAGAGGAGGAGTGGACTTCCTGTTACCATCTACTATGCCCGCTGGACTTTAGATGATGCTCAACGCAACTACACAGTGACAGAGAAAGAGATGTTGGCAATGGTATTAGCATTGGATAAATTCAGATCATATCTTCTTGGTTCAAAGATCACAGTTTACACAGACCGTTTAGCTATCGTATATTTGATGGAGAAGAAGGATGCTAAGACATGCCTTATTAGATTGATTCTCTTACTCAAGGAATTTGATTTGGACATTAAGGTTAAACCTGGGGTAAAAAAACATGGTAGCTGATCACCTCTTCTGATTACAGACAGAGCAACCTTCAGATGAGTACACGCTAGAGATTGCAGAGAGATTTCCAGACGAGAGTATCTTTACAGTTACAGAGCTTCCATGGTATGCATATATAGTGAACTTTCTGGTTACATAGAAGAGTCCACAGGGTTGGACGAAGGACTGCGTCGACAGGCTAGTTTCCGAGGTACGATACTACCATTGGGAGGATCTGATTCTTTTTCATTAGGGGTCGGATTGTATCTATAGGCGATGTATTCCTCAGGAAGAATACAATATTGTCCTCACTCTGTACTATTCTTTAGATGTGTAGGGGGGCATCATTCAGAGAAGAGGACATCGCAGAAGGTACTCTAGAATGGATTTTGGTGGCCAACTCTTACTAGAGATGCATGCACATTCGTGAAGAGTTTGGCAGTAAGTGCTAGAGATGCAATGCCAATGGGATCGGTTATCATTTGTGAGATTTTTGAAGCGTGGGGCGTAGATATTATGGGACTGTTCCCTTCGAATAGCGTCTTTGAGTACGTCCTTATTGTTGGTTATTTTAGCAGATGGGTGGAGACTATACCCGCACAAACCGCTGATAACAAGACAATGTGCAGGTTCATGAGGGAACATATTATTTCACGGTTTGATATTCTACCTATTCTTATTTCAGATGGGGGTAGACACTTCATTAATAAGGAGGTGAAAAAGCTAGTGAAGAATTATGACATTGATCACAGAATAGTTTCTCCTTACCACCCACATACGAATGACATGGTTGACGTTTCAAATAGGGAGGTGAAATCCATTCTACAGAAAATAGTATGATCGGATAGGAAGAATCGGTCACAACTTCTAGACTAGGTTCTTTAGGCATATCATATGTCATATAAAATCCCCTAAGTACTTCTCCTTTCAGATTGGTTTATGGGAAGCCATGCCTTTTGCCCGTAGAGCTCATGCACAAATCTGAATGGGACATTAGAGAGATTTCATTGGATATGCAGAAAGCATGAATCAAGAGGAAGATGGATCTGAATGAGCTAGTAGAGATTCTAAATCAGGAATATGAGAACACCCTCATTTATAAGGAAGAAGTGAAGAGATGGCATGATAGACACATTCGACACAAGATCTTTGTACCTGATCAGAAAGTTTGGTTGTTTAATGCACGATTGAGAATTTTTCCTGGCAAATTTAAAAGCAAGTGGAAAGGACCGTATATAGTCAGAATGGTGCATGACAATGGAAATATAACTATATCAGATGTGTCATCTGATGCAGAGCCATTTGTGGTGAATGGGCAGATGCTGAAGCACTTCGTGGAGACTACTAATCATCTGGTTCATGTTGAGGTGATCTACTTTGTACATGATGCATGACTACTCTTCCACTTCATTTCATCATGTATAGAGACTTGTGAGCCTTTCGATTTTATGGAGTACACCACTACCTGTATATTCTTCGTAGTCTACAATCGTCTCCATTTTTTGCTCGTCTTTATATACTTAGAATACCAGATCCTAAGTATAGAGGGGACTGATTGCCCGTTGATTTGCATTTTCGATTTGTCCTATTTCCTTATCTTTTGTTTTCCTTTCTTTTACACTAATCATCAGTCCCTAATTTTTGGCCACATTCTTTTCTATACTTAGGATGCCTTATCCTAATTATAAGGGGGACCGAGTGATTTCGTTGATTTTGTTCTTTCTTCTTTTTGTTCCTTCGTTTGTATATTCTTTTTCCTCGGTCACCTCATTTTTGTCTTCTACTATACTTACGATGACTTGATCGTAAGTATAGGGGGAGTCGACTGACTTCTATTCATTTATTCTTTTTCACCTACTTTTACTTAGCACGAGTTATGTTCTTCTTTTTCTCTTCTGCACTACGATGACATATCACACGCTAAGTATAGGGGGCGTATATATATTGTATATATACTTTTGTCCATAACTCATACGTTTATGTATTTTCTATATCTATAAAATCCATAAAAGTGGGTATGGGTTAATATTTATTATGTATAAAATCCTTATAAATAAGTAAATATTTGTAACATTTTTATTTAAAATCCTTAATTTAAAATATTTATTTAAAAAATATATTTAATATGTATAATGCTTATTTAAATATCCTTTTATTAAAATATGTGTAAAAATCATTTAATCTTTGTAAAATTCTTTGTATAAAATATTTGTAAAATTCATTACTTATTTAATCCAAATAAAATATGGGTAGTTTATCTTGTAAAATTCTCATATATATACTTGTTTAAAAACATGAAAAATCCATAAGAATGTAAAGTCCTAAGATTCATAAAAATTACAAAATCTTCAAAATCCACAAAAAGATGAGTAAAATTCAGAAAAATGTACTTCACAAAAGATGGTTGCATTTGCATTAGCATTTTTTAGAATAAGTTTGATTTTTTGAACTAAAGATTGGGAATAATCTAAAGGATGGAGCTTGATTATGGCCTTTAACTTTCATTGTAAGGAGCCTAATTAGGAACTTGAATTTAGACTCTGCAGGTCTTTGACTTAAATCTTTGGGTTCCATGAGACTATGTTTGGGAAGTCGTCTTAAACTTGCCTAAGTAGAATACTTGGTGTCATCCGTTTAACTCTTCATCAATGAACCAATTTTTGACACATGCACTTTGCACTTAGCTCGACTTTCATGGGGTTGTGAAGGGTAGTCCATTTTAGTGGTGCATTTTCATCTTTTTCTAGTGGTGCGGACATCTAAAGATGGGAGTTGTAGGGTTGAAATAATGCATAGGATGAGGGAAGGATCTGCTTGCACATTTTTTTCCAGAAAACCTCAAGACATGGACGGAAGATAAAATACTCTATAACCGTCGAGGCACAAAAGATTAATGCAGTGCAAGCAATATTACAAAGCCAATACAAAAAGAAGCTTCCAAATACCAAATATGACAACAATGGTAAAAGCCTGCACATCTTAATGGAGAGTTAGCTACACTAGCTGGGCTTCACAAGAAGATGTAACTACACTGGTCACACTCTAGTTCTCTTCTCATTCTTCTACATTCTCTCTCTATTCAACTGTAGACACAACATGACCTGACCTTAAAAGGGAATACCCTCCTCCTTGAGGAAAGAGTAGCTGGATGAGGAACCAATGTCAGTGTATTATTGGGATGGTCGGTTTCTTCGTTTCTTTAAGCATGAAGAGATAACACAATTCACACACCGTACAAAATGAATTCAAGGTTGATAAAGTTAACGATATGGATAAGTGGATCCGAGCTGGTTACTGAGATAAACCTAACTAAGGATTTGTGGAACTTGAGGACTGTTGAGATTAAAATCACAATGCTAGTTAAGGCTCCAACAAAATGCTTGTTTTAGGCCCGACCAAGCTCTGCCTTTTACCTGTTCTCATGAATTAGTAAAGGAAAACAAATTTATTCTAACTTTCTTTCTTTTCCCTTATTTTTCAAATAAGTATTTGCCCAGGGACTAGCAAATTTTAAGTACAGGGGGTTGATGAATCCTTGACTCATTAACATTATATCTGCATTTTATCTTTAAACCTTTAACAAATGCATGTAAATATTCATTAATTTCCATTTATCAACAAAACTACATTCATGAATAAAAATGTTATTTTAGACATTAAAAACATGTAAAAAAGTAAAAGAATAAAAATAAAGAAAACAAAAAGGAGGTAGATTGTAAATACGTGTATATGTACAATATGACTAATAAAATATAAATATAGATACAAGGTATATTTATATAACCTAACCCCCCAAGACCAAGTTAGCATGGATTGGTCGACAAACAAATAAGTAGGGGGAGATAAAGAAGAAAACCACAAAAAGAATCATTTATCCACTCTACACATTCTTCATTAGTTATCAAATAAATAACAAAACTTTAAAGATTTTTAATTAATCCATGCATATTTTCACAAAACTCTTCTCCTATTTATTTCTAAAAATGTATCGAAAATATAAAAATAAGTTAAAAAATATAATCTTGTATATATGCGCCAAGAAATCCAACTTTCAAATTGTCAATTTCTCAACTTCCGAACATCATAACTTTCTCATACAAACTCCAACTTCACTCTACTCACCTTTAAAGTCCATAAAATAATATTCCCTAATCAACGAAGGTGATTTCACTAAAATCGGAGTCTGTTTGCAAAAAGTCGGTTTTGGGACCTAATGACAACTGGGTTTTTAGGATATTTATTTTATTCAGAATACACTATTTATAGTTTTATTTATTTTATAATTTTATTTTTTTGATATCGTATTTTGACCATGAATTATTTCAGATTTTTTGACACTATTTAATATTTTAAATAATTCAAAGACTCTAATTTATAGATAAAATTGAACTACATGTCATATACCTATATTTATTTATATATCTAAAATAATATATTAAAATCCAAGAAAATTCATACACCTCTCATTTATTATCCTCACAATTAATAAAATATAAAATTAATATATTATCTATTAAATTATTAAATTAAAAATACAATATTTATTTATCAAGTATTATTTATATTTATTTAATAATATTGTATTTATATTTCATAAAATATTTATTATTTATAAAAATAAATTATATCATAAATAAGTTAATTTAATTATATTTTTTTTCACTTTTATATCTCTTTAAATTAAGGTTATTTGCTATTTAATATATATTTTATAAATAAATTAATTTCTTGACCTACCAAGTGCTGACACGTTGATGGGACGCTCCCGCACCCTTAGTTAATTCGGGCAAATTAATGGTCCAAATCAATTTTAAGTGTTCGTTGCAGTCGGATACGGGAGGTTTGATCAAAAACCACTTAAGTCAGATGTTGGTCAATTTTAAGCGGTGATATTTTTTTTTTACTTGGTGAAGTCCAAGGTCGATCTCAGGGAGGCAACTGTCTCCTTAGGTTGATTACAACAATTTACAAGTGTTTGATATTCAGGGAACAATTTTTTTTTTGGTATTTTTAATTTTCAATGCAGACACATGCAAAAATCCAGCCAAGTTGAGATTAAATCAATTTAAGATATCAAATGAAGTCCAAAAATTATGAAACTTGGTCAGATTATGAAATGGAATGAAATTAAGCTACACTAATTTTTTTGGAATTTTTCGACTCAAAATAAATTTTCTGTGAATTAACTAAACAGACAGAGTGATTTTCAGTGTTTTATTTTTAATAAATATCAAATCACAATTTTTTCAAGAACTAAAATTATCCTAGGAAGGTCTAATGATTAGGGACCTAGGAAAATTGACAGAACCTAAATTTGTTGTGAGATGAATTAATTAAAATTAATTAAAGAAAATCACTAAACTATTTATTGAGGCCTCGTTATGCGTGGAAATGACATGAAATTTTTATGGAGTGTTGAAAATAATGTCCTTAAGCTACTGTGAATTTTTGGTGATTTTTGAAGGCACTGATATTTAATTAAAAATCAAAAGGCATCACTGGGCAAAATATGTCACAAATGAACCAATTAATTTATTGATAATTCAATAAAGCCAACAAAAATCAAATACGTGTACAAACTGATAGAGGACAAAATTCTCAACAACTTGCAATTTTTAGAATTTCAAAATGATGAAAAATGCATGCTATGGACACGTGCAAACACAAGGGTATCAATGCAATACTGGAAACTAAAATTTCAATAAGTAAACGTGCTGACAGGGACTAAAATGCAATTACCAATAGTATGCAGGACTTGGATGCAATTTCTCCACGAAGCACGTGCTCCTCACGTGATGTCTGCTTCACAGGGACCTTTTTGCAATTTGTGAAAGCTCCAGGGGCGTCGGTGCAAATAACCCAGGCCGCACGTGCTCCTCACGTGGGGCGGCCTAGGTTCGGATGGCGTCGGAGGCTCGGAGTGAGGTTCGGGTCTTCTGGAGGCTCGGGCTAGCCTCGGAGCAGCTTCGGGGTACCCGAGCCTAGGCTTGGGAGGCCGAGGCTCGGATAGGGCGACGTGGCGCACTGGAGGCCCTTGGAT